>JAWNZC010000252.1:600000-1065000 GCA_035771165.1 Paragorgia papillata | reverse complement strand
GCAAGCCTTACCGAGTGGGGGTGGTCAGCTCAAGATCCTGCATGGATGGATCTTAACCTGGATCCAAGTACCACTATTCACCCCAGGCCCCCACCGGGCTACGGCTTGCACCAACCTTCCAAACGGGTAAGTAAAAAGGTGAACGAGGATGTTAATAGAAAGGAGTCGCTCTTCTATTGACTATGGACTGAACATGAAGCCCTGTATGAAACTAGAGTAATATGCATGGCGGATAAAATGGCGGACATATAGGTCTGAATTACGTCTAGTGCACCATAGTCCTCTTGATCTGGTAAAAAGACCGCGTAGGAAACTAGAACTACACGTACTTCAGCTCAACATGCCACCATGTTTAGCTTCAATCTTTGCCCGGTCGGTGACTAGGAAATATAACTCCAGTTATATATAGAGGTCACTGGGTCTGAAGAACCCCATCAAAAATCTTGCAAGGCTGAAGGCACCCTTATTCAAGTTTTCAACAATTGTAGAACAACAAAACAAGTCGGTAGCTCCTAGGCCCTGTTTATATGGAGGCAAGTTACGCGGCCAGTAGAGTTACTCGGCACATGGCGAGTTCCTGGTCGGTAGAACAAACACTGTTTTTCCCACCGCAGTGTTTATACGAGACAGACGGCAACTCGCCTTGGCGAGAACTCGGCACTGGCAGCCGGGATCTCGGCAAAGCGTGATAAAATTTTCCCCATATAAACACTTTTCCCCGGGTAACTCGGCATAGCGGGATGAATTTTCTATATTCGTTACTTCATATCACTTTCGTTGATGAGAATCATCTCAAATATTACAACCCGTCAGGTAACTCGCTTTCATATAAACAGAACGTAAAGTTTATCCCGGCAAACCTGGTAACTCGGCTGGCCGGGTAACTCGCCTCCATATAAACAGGCCATTCGTGCAAGTTGCCTATTGTATACTAGAACAAAAAATTACCTTTATTTTAAATGTGAAGACTACTTGGAAGTGAGGTTTTAATGCGAGAATAACCACCTGAGTAAGAAGGAAAGTGAAATATTTACAGTAAATCTTAGTAAGTAGAAGACAAGGGAACTGGGGTAGGATAAAAGAAAGAACAAAACGGGAGTAAAGAAAATGTATGGAAGAAAATATATGGAAAGTAATGGAATAGAAGTAAAGAATGTGGAAAAGATAAAAGGAAGGAAGGAAGGAAGAAAGGAAGGAAGGAAGGAAGGAAGGAAGGAAGGAAGGAAGGAAGGAAGGAAGGAAGGAAGGAAGGAAGGAAGGAAGGAAGGAAGGAAGGAAGGAAGGAAGGAAGGAAGGAAGGAAGGAAGGAAGGAATAGCCTGCGTGCAGACTTCCAAGGAAGGAAGGAAGGAAGGAAGGAAGGAAGGAAGGAAGGAAGGAAGGAAGGAAGGAAGGAAGGAAGGAAGGAAGGAAGGAAGGAAGGAAGGAAGGAAGGAAGGAAGGAAGGAAGGAAGGAAGGAATAGCCTGCGTGCAGACTTCCAAGGAAGGAAGGAAGGAAGGAAGGAAGGAAGGAAGGAAGGAAGGAAGGAAGGAAGGAAGGAAGGAAGGAAGGAAGGAAGGAAGGAAGGAAGGAAGGAAGGAAGGAAGGAAGGAAGGAAGGAAGGAAGGAAGGAAGGAGGGAAGGAAGGATACCCTGCGAGCAGAGCCTTCTTCTCCTTATTTCTTCGCTGAGAGAGAGGAAGAAAAGTAGGCTCTGCTGTATTCGTGTTTGGCTTCGTCCAAGATTTAGGACGAAGTAACCCGTTTAAGACCCGTTTAACCAGTTCTCGTTTCGTTTTCTGCTCTGATTGGGACTGGGTTCGAGATTGTAACCAAGCAACTGACATGCATGCGCAATGGAAACCAGTCACGAACACAGCAGAGCCTACTTTTCTTCCTCTCTCGCAGCGAAGAAATAAGGAAAAGAAGGCTCTGCTCGCAGGGTAAAGGAAGGAAGGAAGGAAGGAAGGAAGGAAGGAAGGAAGGAAGGAAGGAAGGAAGGAAGGAAGGAAGGAAGGAAGGAAGGAAGGAAGGAAGGAAGGAAGGAAGGAAGGAAGGAAGGAAGGAAGGAAGGAAGGAAGGAAGGAAGGAAGGGAGGAAACAAATCTACCTTAGTTAATGTTGCCAAGGCAAGCAAAGAACGTTCATAAAGTGGGTGATCTTTCTTCGAATCATGGAAATGAAGCGGTGCTATTGCACACACCTCACCGCGGCTAAGACGAAAAACAAAAAAACAAAAAAACAGAATTGACAATAATGAAAAACTTCGTTTGTTATACGTCACACAATCCATATTATATTTAAATGTAATTCGTATTAGAAATAAAAAATGTTCAGAAAATTGGTGTACTGCCAAAGCAGGTATAACGTTTCTCTCTGACGAAGAGCTTACGCGCAAAATGTTAGAAGAGAAACCAGAGAACTTGAAGAAACCAAACGCCGTATGGTAAACAAAAACTCGATCTGCAGTGTTTGTAGTCACTCCGTGGTCAAATCATTTTAAAGTTAACGGTAGGATTCTTGTTGTTTTCAAGTTTTCGCTTAACCTAAACAATACACAGCTTCACGTTTTCGTGCTTTCCCTTTGCTCGTCCAAACCATAAATCAGGTTAACTAAAGCTAACTTAAAACACTACCTTTATAAGCTTATGTAGACGTGATGTTTTTCATTGGCATTGCATGCACCTTTTATTATTAAATACTCATGGGCTTTGGCGATTTTTTTGGCTGCATTTCCAAATTTTCGACTGAAACGTTGTGTTTAATACTTCTTTCTAGAATTCGATTCTACCGAATTGTTTTTATCTCGGACTCTATTATAAATGTAATTTTTGAGCTGTTGACTTTTAATTCTGCCTTTGCAAAACATGTATGCATAGGGAAGCTTAAAGCTTGTTAAAAATAATCCCTTTTGAAACCTCCTAAAAACATATTTTGTACAACCAGAATTTAATAATGAAATGTAAGTTTTGCTTTGATATGTTAAATCAGTTTAGTCATCTCATCCATAAATTATAGAATTATCTTGAGGATTATCATTTGTTTTTATATCTGTTTGTTTTTATATTGGCTGTATATCAGGTGTGCTTATTTTAATCAGGGTGGGTGGGTGGGGGGTGTTTCAAAAAAGCATTTAATAAAAGCGGGCGAGGGGTTGTTGCATTTCTAGTAAAAATGTATCATATCACTTGTAGTGTAAATCCTTAATTGTACGAGCAAAATCATGATTACCCATACATACAGTTTGGCCGCTGATATTAGAAATATATTTCTCAAACTCATTTACAATTCACGAGCTAATAAGTCTATCAGAGAAAAATATTTGGTCATGTGTATGAGTTTTGAAACCCGGTAAAGGTCGTGCAAACTGAATTTATATTTAAGAAATCAGATAATAAACGGCACAAACAAAGAACCGTTTATTACCACATTTCAACGTGAAACCATTGTCTAATCGAATATGCACCAACCTATTTCATAAACTCGTGTATCGTGTTTTACCAGGGGTTTCAAACACGAGAGGACAATGAAAATCACGAGGCCGTTAACTGAGTAATTCTCATTGTTCTCGAGTGTTTGTAAAACATGAGAGAATAATGAAAATCACGAGGCTGCAGGCTGAGTGATTTTTATTGTTTTCGAATGTTTTACAAACACGAGAGAACATTGAAAATTACGAGGTAATAGGCCGGGTGATTTTTGTTGTTCTCGAGTGTTTGCAAACCCTGGTAAAATACGACACACGAGTTTTTGAAATAGCTTCTCAATCGTCAATTATAGTACAGGGACTTGGTGATATTGGTGGTGGTGTGCATCCTACGTCATTGTCGCCATGTTGGGTGAATAGCGCTTCCGCACAGATGACGTCGGTGTTCAACCTCGTACCCAGGGCATTTTGCCTCCACGTTGGGAGGTCGGCGAAAATGACCCTGGCATCGGCTGGTCGATTCTATAATCTGATTGGCCGTTTTAAGAAATCGATTAATTCAGATAGAGTATAATTTATTCATGAAAATTTGAATTGCAATAGATCCACTCTGCAAAGTTTACCCAAAGAATGGAAATGATAGCTTTGGTTAAAGTCAAGAACAACATTAGATATATGTTTGTTCATGACATTTACATGTATCCTGGATAATCGTGGGAGTATCATGATAAATAATGCTAGGCAGTTGCTTTTATGATAACGGTTCGCATGAGTGATTCGGCAGAGCGTTAAATATTTCTCATTTATTATTCATGTATACGTATTATACAAAAACAAAACACAAAGACCGCATAAATGTTCTTGCAATAACACCCCAAAATTCTGGGTGTCACGTGACCAGCCGATGCCAGGGCCACTTTCGCCGACCCCCGAACGTGGAGGAAAAATGCCCTGGGTACGAGGTTGGTCGGTGTTGTCAATTTCAACATGTTTGTCCGCATTTTTCATTAGTTCTGAGTTGGCAACAATAGAAAAACGTTCATTGTGAATCTCTTGAGAGTTGATTTTGGTTTGTTTGTCCGCATTTTAGGTTTATAAATAGCAACTGTGCGCTTTGCTATTTGACAAAGGTTTTTCATTATCTGCAATTATAATTTCATCCAACATGGCGAGAATATCTTTGTCCTTTTAATCTCAAGAGATTAGTTGCACACCACCTATTGGTGCATATTAAATTAGACAATGGTTTCACGTTGAAGTTATAATTAAAGGGCATATGACTCGAAAATTAAGTTTGTCTTATTGAAAAGAACATTTAAAATGATAAAATAACAAATAGCAGTTTTTGGTTTCCTTGCTTCGTTTTTGAGATATTCCAGTTTGTTTGACATGCAAATGACACAATTTTTTACGTCACACGTGCATAATGAGTATTATGAGTTACCGAGAGAAGGTTACATATCTTTGCTATTGTGAAACGAAATCACTTGGAATTCTACATGTTTGGTGTTGTGGGTAGAAACACGCACATGCTTCCTTTGAGTTAAGCCCATGTTTTCATAATAGCAAAGATATGTAACCGTTTCTGATAACTCATTATGCACATGTGACGTAAAAAGTTGTGTCATTTGCATATCAAACAAGCTGGAATATCTCAAAAACGAAGCAAGGAAACCAAAAACTGCAAAAGATGTTATTTTATCCTTTTAAATATTCTTTTCAATAAGGCAAACTTAATTTTCGAGTCATATGCCCTTTAAGAAATGTGGTAATAAACGGTTCTTTGTTTGTGCCGTTTATTATCTGATTTCTTAATTATAAATTCAGTTTGCGCGACCTTTACCCGGTTTTCTCTGATTGGCTTATTAGCTCATGAATTATTAATGAGTTTGAGAAATATATATCACTTACTCTCCAGTAGTAACTATAATTTAAAAAATAGAGAAATTAAGGAAGTACAGAGTCAGAGCATTTAGAATTGCTCATTGCCATACCTTCCAGAAAATACAACTTGCGTTTCATAAGTCCTCATGCCAATAACCTTCCTGAAAATAAAAATAGTTAGTAATAATTAGCGTATACCTTGCAGGTGAATAGTGCTTTTCAAGCAATCTGATTGGTTCCTCTAGCTCGGGATATCCTGCACTATTCACCTGCGGGCAAAACAAAATCGCGGACAGTTTTGCTTTGTTTACCGAAGCAGGAGATTTTGGTGATAAACAAGGCTGATCTTGTACAATAACGAGAAAAGTCAACAAAATTAAGTAGTAGAGTGTCCACAGGTATGTTTCTTTACAATTTTCTAGCCATATATTCAAAAGTTGTAAAAACTGTTTTGTCGACAAATATCGAGTACGCCAAGTGCTAGCTAAGTGCCCAAGTTGCTAGCGGCCGTGTCTTGTATAAAATACCGAAAAATATAAGAATGTTAAACTTGTTATTTCATTTATGAGGTATATGCTAAAACAATTATTCACCTCGGTGTCGGCGAATAGTGTGGATAGTGAATAATTGTTAATTATTATATGGCACAAGTTACTTCCGTTGAAATCGTGTGTTCTCATTGACCGAGACGCGTCACGTGGCGGTCGATTATTTTCCGTAACGACCGCGGTCATTACGGAGTTTGCCAGCCATGTTGTTTGCAACTAAACGACGAAAGAAAACCGCAAAAATTTTGTGAATTCAACAACCTGAGGACTAAATTATGTACGAGTGGGACGATGAGCAATCTGGCAGTGAGTTTTAGGATTCCGAAAGCGATGACAATGTCACACGCTCGAGGTCACACTAAACTAACTAAAGTACGTATCGTGACAAGGTATAAATGTAAGGTATGCTGTTTCAAAATGCCATATAATAGAATTCTTATTAACCTCGTCCGCTTAACCATTTCAGAAAAATAGCACACCTCGTTCTTTATATACAGACGTCGCCCTACGGGCTTGGTCCGTACTGTCAAGACCTCGGTCTGATATTTTTCCGTAATGACCGCGCTCTCGGTTAATAAGAAGTTATTAGTTGGAATGTAAGGGACTCTCTCCTCCGCAGAGGTTCTTTCGGAGATCGGCTATGTCGGGGATCGTCGGAGATGCGTCGTAATCGTCAGCTGGACATAAAGAGTGCGGGCGGAAAGCGGAAGAGAAAGCGAAAAAAGAACCTCTACCAGATTTCTGTGTCAATATGGCGGCATCAGGGCGGTGTCAATAACTTTTGCAACTGCGGGTTGTAGAAAACATGACGAATATAGCAGAAGGTTACACGACCACAGTTAATTGAATGTGTGGACAAACTAGGAAAGTTCGTTGTTTCAATGTGAGCTACACGTCGGCCGATATAAGTATGTTATCCTCTGGTTCGTCAGTCTTCGTCTGATATATTAAACGGAAAAACTGAGTATATTGCCTTTTTTACAAGAAAGACATATTATAAACATGTCATAATCACTTACCAACAAACATGTTACTAATATAGACGTGGATGGCTTAGTTATCCGTGAATTAGCAAGTCATGCAAGAAGCCGACATCTTGTGCAATGTCAGAAATCTGTCAGAGGCTAAATGTAATTTCCCGTTGGACTAGTTTCGCCCGCACTACTATGTCCAGCTGACGCCTCCGAGCATCTCCGACGACCCCCGAAACCTCCAATCTCCGAAATTTAACCTCTGCGGAGGAGAGAGTGTAAGGGACGTAAAAGACACAAATCAACGTAGCCGATCAACTTTCACCAAACTCAAAGAATATAAACACACATTACTTTAATTTGTACTTACTTGAACGTGAGAAGAAACACAGATCCACCACTGTCACTGCATACAGCTTCAGTCAGATCGTCGGTAAACTGGGAAGAAATAAACAAATAAATAAAGATACCCACATAATATGGACATTATCATGCGCATAGCAATGCAACAAACTTACCACAACATGAAGTACTGCACTTCCTGGTGGATGGGCATCCAAAATTGAACGTACACATTTACCAGTGGACAAATCCCACATTGTAATCTAAGTATAGAAGTCATATACTTGAATTGCCTATTGACGTAATGTGATATGATATATCTGAATATATGAAGCAATGCAATACAATGCAAGGCAATGTCATGTAACGTATATGTCATGTATATTTTATATGTTATAGTGTATATGTTATAATGTATGTTATAATGTGTATATCTTTCTTTTTCTATTTCTTAAATAATGTACATGTAATGTACATGTAACGTACACGTGACATGACATGACGTGACGTGATGCAATGCAATGCAATGCAATGCAATGCAATGCAATGCAATGCAATGTAATGCAATGTAATGCAATGTAACATGATGTAATGTAATGTAATGTGATGTGATGTAATGTAATGTAATGTGATGTGATGTGATGTAATGCAACGTGATGTAATGTAAAGTGATGTAATGCAATGCAATGCAATGCGATGTAATGTAATGTAATGTAATGCAATGTAATGTGATGTAATGTAACGTGATGTAATGTAATGTAATGCAACGTGATGTAATGTACATGTAATGTACATGTAATGTACATGTAATGTGCTGTGCTGTGATGTAATGCGATGTGATGTAATGTACATGTAATGTAATGTGCTAACATGGATGCGCTGTCCTGCGATGTAATGTGATGCGATGCTAGGTAATGTAATGTAATGTAATGTAATGTATTGTAATGTAATATAATGCTATGCAATGCTATGCAATGTGATGCAATGTAGGAATATTACAAGAACTAATAATTTCTTGTCTTTATGTATTTCTAATAAATTTTCAAATGGAATTGATCAAAACTCTCTTTACTAATACTTTATAAAATAGTTTCGTCTTACACACTTGACACACTCTGATTATTGATTGGTTCACTATTTTCATAACATTTCTCTTATTAATTGTATACAGTACCTGTCCTTTAGCATGCCCACACAGCAGCCTTGTAGTCGTTGTGTTTATTCCCAATGCCGTTACAGCACCATATTCAGCACCTTAAACAAAAGTCCTCTGTAACTAAATGGATTACTTTGTATAAGAACACAGTACTGCAGCAGGTGGAATAAATAAAATAAAAAATAAATAAAATTATCATTAATTTCGTTTCTATCGATCCCGCATTCTGATTGGTTAATTTACCTGCAAATAACTGAGTGCAAATAATTTTATGAGCATGCGCACTAGCGATACCGCTGCTGACCGCAAATAATTTTCATAAACATGGCGGCTAGTTCTTCAGCTATCCGAGGAAATAATCGAGAGTATTTGGAAGCATCCATAACGACAATGTACTTCAGAAAATAAATAGTTAAAAGGAAGATTTAGTGACATAAAAAACAAGACTCGTGCCAACAAAAAGTAAGTTTTACGAAGATTTTAGTATGCCGAAGACAGAGAGAAGAGTGGCGATCTTTTTGCTCAGACTCTTCCAATAATTGATAATTATATATAATAGAGTAAACAAAATTTGTGTCCAGTATAAGCTAGGAGTTATACATTTTTATTATATGGCTGGGCTTGTTTTCGGGTCATTACGCCAAACGGCGCACGCTGATTGGTTGCTGAGACGTCCGAAAAAAGCTATAATGTCCTCTTGGCACTGTGAGAGGGCATTACGTCCTTTTTAATGACCTGCAAGTTTTGGCGGGAAAATTACTGAGTTGATTTGAATGAAAATAAAAGCGAATTAGATATATTCGTTGGAAAATTTTGAACAATAATACGTCCTGAAACATCAGTGTTTCTTTTTATAAAAACTTCTTATTTAAAAGCACGAAAAATAAAAGCCTAACAGGTGTAAACATGAAGCGAAACGAACAAGCCCAAAAGTAAGAACTAAGGTGAACAATGACACCTGATCAAGACAGACGTAGAACTAAAAACAGATAAGAAAAACAAACCAAAAGCCATATAATAAAAGGCTTATTAACCTCGTTTTCTCGGTCTGTACGGGAAAGTATTTGCCCTCGGTTTCTCTCGCACAAACCTCGCTCCTTCGTCGCTCAGTCTGTACGAAAACCTCAGGCAAATACTTTCCCATACAGACCTCGAACTCGGTTAATAAGCCTTTAACAACGGATAAGCTCAAACTTGCTATATATACCTCTACAGTAGATGTACCGTACATATACAGTAGCACTTCAAACTGCGGGTACTAAACATGGTGTACTAAAAATACCTTGAGCTGTAGTCCCAAGCACTAGTTGTAAAGACTGCTTTGGATCTAAAATTTAAAAAGTGGTACTTAATATAACAAACACAGACAAACAAACAAACAAACAAATGGCAACGGACAGTAACAAACGACTAAGAACCGCTACGAACGACAACAAAAGGCAACAAACGACAACATACAACAAAGGCAACAGACGACAACGGACGACAACAAATGACCACAAACGGCTACAAACGACAAACAAACGGCTACAAACGACAACAAACGGATACAAACGACAACAAACGGCTACAAACGACAAACAAACGGCTACAAACGACAAACAAACGGATACAAACGACAACAAACGGATACAAACGACAACAAACGGCTACAAACGACAACAAACGGCTACAAAGGACAACTAACGGATACAAACGACAACAAACGGATACAAACGGATACAAACGACAACAAACGGATACAAACGGATACAAACGACAACAAACGAATACAAACGACAACAAACGGATACAAACGACAACAAAAGGCTACAAATGACAACAAACGGATACAAACGACAACAAAAGGCTACAAACGACAACAAACGGATACAAATGAAAACAGAAGGCTACAATTCAAACGGCTACAAACGACAACAAACGGATACAAATGACAACGAAAAACAACAAACGGTTACAAACTGCTACAAAGGACAACAAACGACAACATTAATGTCCTCAACTACCAAATACTGTTAAGATTGATACTGACACAGTAAATAAGGCAATGTTTTTGTGGGGTTATGGAAGTGTGGGGCAACTGCTCTATATATTTTTGTTTATCTGCGATGAGCTGGGTCCTGAGAGATTCCAAGGGCAGATACTCGTAATTGAAAGCTGGATCTTGAGGAAGGCGATTAAGACAAATGCTGATTTTTAGCTGGGTCCTAATCTGCTCAAGACATATACTTTCACCGCGCGGATTTGAGCTGGATCCTGAAAGGCGACTAGAACATATACTCAATGGAGTTGGATCCCAGTCTGCCCTGCAGGACATATACTCCGAGTTGGACCCTTGATCTGGCTCAGGACATATACTCGTATGCAGAAATCAGAGCGATTGCCAAATTCCGTAAAGAAAACGTGAGGTCTATGGTAAAATTGCGACCTCATACTAGAGCAATTGCCTCAGACACTTCGTTTTTATTTCATAATTCAATTTAATTAATTCATTAACATTTTGTATATATTGATACAACATTTTGTCTAACGTTTTTGCTTTCGTCACATCTCTAATTGTTCGTAACTATAAATGTCAAGGAGCAGCAGTTCTGGTAAGCACGGTCGTGAACGATTGCAAATGTTCCATGTCGCCGGTGATTGCATGCATATCTTTAGGTTGCAGAATAGTTTAAATCGTCCAATATATAGGTATAACATCCTATTTATTAAGCTAAGAGACCATATATAGTAATTACAATAACCATATTAAAATATCACATAACACAATATCATTAAAAGTAGCCCAACAATTGGTGAAAAAGGCTATTGCCTATGTTTTGGGGAGGTGGGTGGGATTTCAGTCTTTACTGCTTGCGATCCAAGTAGGAATGATATTGAAATATGAATTTTACTAGGGTTTATGCCAATATATTTTACTATAGTACCATTGTTATTTGTGAATGAATCAAACAGTCACAGAGTATCTGAACAATAATTAATGATACTGGGCGTAGTAGCCTACGGGTTTGGCAAGCAATAATGAAAGTCTGTGATAGAGTCTTTCTTTGTTTAGACAGTTGTCCCGTTTAGGGCTATATTGTCGTGTAGACAAAGAACTGTTTTTTTTTATGACGAGTAGCTCATACCCTTAGGACTAGTGCGGCCAGTATCGTCCATTAACTCTAATTTTTAGTGCTAAAAATTGTCATTTAATGTCCTCAACTACCAAATACTGTTAAGATTGATACTGACACAGTAAATAAGGCAATGTTTTTGTGGGGTTATGGAAGTGTGGGGCAACTGCTCTATATATTTTTGTTTATCTGCGATGAGCTGGGTCCTGAGAGATTCCAAGGGCAGATACTCGTAATTGAAAGCTGGATCTTGAGGAAGGCGATTAAGACAAATGCTGATTTTTAGCTGGGTCCTAATCTGCTCAAGACATATACTTTCACCGCGCGGATTTGAGCTGGATCCTGAAAGGCGACTAGAACATATACTCAATGGAGTTGGATCCCAGTCTGCCCTGCAGGACATATACTCCGAGTTGGACCCTTGATCTGGCTCAGGACATATACTCGTATGCAGAAATCAGAGCGATTGCCAAATTCCGTAAAGAAAACGTGAGGTCTATGGTAAAATTGCGACCTCATACTAGAGCAATTGCCTCCACAATCACACATATACAATGTGTGTGATCCCCATAGACCGAAAACCGCGAGCACGTATAATCGAAATTGGTGTAAATTAAGTCTTATTTCCCTATCAATCGTTTTGAAACGTCTGCAAGAACATTCACCGGTGTACGAATATATCTGAGATAACAGTCGGATGACCAGCGTCCTAGTGTTTGAATGAGCCAATGAGGCAAACTCTGTGAAGCGGCTGTAGTAGCCGCTCCAATTCTAAAGCTGTGACCAGCATAATGTGCAGTGTTGTAGCCACCTTGAGCCAATAGTGTTCGCAGTTCCTTAGTAAATTGACTACGTGATAGAGGAACACCGTTCGAGTAGCAAAACAATGGTCCCGCATGGTTTGATGACGTATGAGAAAAGTAGGTTTGAAGAGCCCGCACTGGACAATAGATACTCGAATTGCTGCCAATGGTTATTGTAACTGAAGATCGAAACGGATCGGTCTTAGAAGCTTTAATGTTGAGTTGCAAAAAACCAGCCTTATGGTGTTGGTCACTATGAAAGCTTACGTCTGATCGGCTAAGATGAGTAGAGGAATTAAAAGGACCGGAGCAAGTCATTTCACCAATCCGCAGAAAACCAAAAAATGCTAAAGAAATAGCGGCCCAAAACATTGTTTCATCGTGCGTTGGTACTTTGCGTGAATGCAATAAACGGTGAAAAAGTTTGAGGTGGTCTAATGTTATAGGTAGACGCGTCCTTGTAGAAACACCTTTAACTCGCTTTATGCCTCGTAAAATATAGTTCAGACGTTGAAATTTGGCTATAGGAAGGTCGTAGCCATTGACCAAATGCAGGTGGCGAACTGCGGCAAGATACACTTTTATGGTGTCAGGATTCACCGTCTTTGCCAGAAAAAACAGCAAAATAGATAAGAACAGTTTCAGTAGTAGGCAGAAGAGGGACATGCTTGTATAAATGAAATTGGTAGTAAAATTTCAGAAACTGTTTTTCGCCGCTGCTATAAGTTTTAGTCGTACCTTGGGCTAACGAGGCAATTTGATAACGACGTAAATCAGCGTCTAAAGACGAGAAAGTTCCTCTGGCAGAGGTTGTGGATGTTGATCTGCATGAGGTGCTAGGCGCCGAAATCTGGTTAGCTGAAAACGGGAGATAGAATCAGCAATGTCATTAGAATGACCTGGAACATGCAAGGCTTTTGAAGTAAAAATTATACTTTAGTGTTTGAAGGGTTAAGGCCCGCACTAAATCCATCATACGTGGGCATTTTGAACGTTTAGAATTAATGATGGAAACTACAGCCTGGTTATCACAATAAAAGATCAGACGTTTTTGAGCCCACAAAGGTCCCCATATGTAGGAAGCTGCTACGATAGCATAGAGTTCTTGCCAATCAATGCTGATGTTCTTAGTGTCAAGAGTTTGATGGGGTAACCATTTGCCTTGAAACCACTGATGATTTTTGAAAATCCCCCCCGAAAACCCAGGGTACCAGAGGCATCTGTATACAGGAGAAGTGTTGTAGAATTCTCCCAAAAAGTGTTTAAAAAGAAACTTGCGCCATTCCAGTCCTTAAGAAATGTTTGCCACATTTTAATGTCTTCATGAAAACCATTTTGTCAATCTAATGTGATGATGTGGTGCTGTAACCCCCGTGTAAGCTGTATTATACGCTGAAGAAATGCCCGACCGGGGACAATTACTTTGCAGGCAAAGTTTAGAGTACCTATCAGTGATTGGAGCTCCTTGAGTGTAGCGGACTTTTTAGTGTGCTGAAATTCTAAATCCGTGTGGAGACGACTCAGTTTATCGTAGGGAAGACGAGCTTCCATTTTGTGTGAGTCAAGAACAATGCCTAAGAATTCGATGACTTGGCTAGGGCCCTCCGTTTTGTGATCTGCAATAGGAACGCCTAACGTATTAAGTGTTAACAACATACTAGAAAGACTTGTTTGACATGCATGAGAAGGTGGCTCGGTCCTATCTGGTGGTTCCATTATCAGAAAATCGTCTAAGATATGCCCAACATAACTTATAAAACATTTGTTCGTTAAAATCCACTCAAGCGCGTCAGAAAGTTGGTTAAAAATATATGGCGCACTTCGCAAACCAAAGGGCAGCACTTTATCGAAATAAAAGGATTTATTCCAGTACATGCCTAATAATTCCCAGTCGTCAGGATGAACAGGGAATTGACGAAAAGCAGACTCTACGTCAGTCTTAGCAAGATAAGTGTCTTTGCCTAATCGGATCAAAGCCGCAATGGCGTCATCGATTTTGATGTACTGCAGTGAAAAATCGTCTTTCTCAATAAATGAATTAATTGATTCGCCCGTTTTTGGAAACGAAAGGTGAAAAATGGTTCGAAATTTATCGGAATGCTTTTTGGGTACAATACCGATTGGCGAAACTTGTAAGTTAGCAAATGGAGGATTGGTGAAAGGACCGGCTGTGTGTCCAAGAGCAACTTCCTTAGCTAAGTTACTCGAAACAATAGTTGGATTGTCAGTGGCGGACTTGAGGTTTTTAGAAAATTTAGGCATGCGAGGACCATCGTAACCTAGGCGCGCGCCGAAACGCAAGTCTGTACAAAGTTTCAAAACGAATGATGTGTCAGGATGCCCACGAAGAGCATCTTCAAGCGCGTCGACGCGAATTGGCGTAACTATAGTATTATCTAAAGGTATTAAATTACTGCTACTATTAAGACTAGAATAATAACTACGAGTTCCATTTTCTTTTGTCGTTCTTGGAGCTACGGTCAGATCTGGAGGGTTGGACTTCGTTTTGAACGTTTTCATTACGGGATTTGGGACATTGGTACCCAGGATGGTTTCCCCTACAGCCAAATCTGTTGCATCGGTGAACATAGGGGCAGTTTGGTTCAAGAGGGCATGGCCTACCCCTGTTGTAGCTGTGGCAGATTCCGTCCCTCGTTGCCCCAGCTCTGAATGAGGGTTCATTTGAAAAAAGGGAATAGTCCTCGCGCAACTGCGTAGAACTAGCCGTAAAAATACGTAACCACAATTGCATGTCAATGTTGGCCCACGACATTGTCCGACACGCGGCTGCTTTGTAGCGAAATTTATGGTCGTAAATACACCAACCTAGTCCGCCATGCGCTTTTGCCGCATGACGGATAATTTCCATATACTGAAGCATTTCAGACGCACGATTTGGAAATTTTTGGACAACAATAAGAGTATACGTGTTGAAAGCGGTTGTCCATTCGTCAATATTTGTAAGGACCTGCGGTTTACGAGGCGTTAATGAGATTCCCGTGGAGGAAATAGTAAATCCTACGTTGTCCGGGTAATCAGAGCCAACACTTGACTTATTAAGGTTTTTTGGCAATAATCTAGCAAGTTCAAAAAACTCACCACTCTCGATGTCACGAACATACTTGTTTGGAAGTTCTGGCGTGAATCCCCCGTCAGCTGACTGGTTCGAGGCAACAGGCGCATTCGGCGGTGAGTGCTGCAGTTCTGTTAACGTTAAAAATGGGAGCTGTCCGAGTTGTTCGAGCCTTTCAAGCGGTGTCGGAGGCGGCGGATTGGTCGCTTGCTCAGTACGGACCGTACGCGTAGGGTTGGACTGTTGTTGGACGGTTTGGCCAGTACTTGGTGCCGGTTGGTCCTCGAAAAACGACGCGATCGACTGCGACACGATTTCAGTTATCTGTGCTACCTGTTCGTCGCTAAAGGTCGTCCGCGGACGCGAGACTGCTGGCGCGACGGTTGCTGGACTCGAGGTTGAATTTGCTTCGTTGGGCTGCGTCGAATTGCTACCGAGACGTTCTCGCTCGTTTTGAAGGCGCATTGTCAGCACTCGTCGACCTCCTGCGCTCGAAAAGTTCAGTTCGCGACAAAGGTCTTTCAACTCCGAGATACTTAGCTCAGTGAGATTACTTGGTATTTCAACTGACGGTTGTGCTGCGTTAACAGTACGTAGATTTTGAAGACGGGCGTGTGATCTGGATCGCGTTTTGCTAGGTCGTGGCATTTTTTGAACGAATGTAGATCAAGGATAAAGAACGTCAAAACACGTAAGATTATTTCAGTCTTTACTGCTTGCGATCCAAGTAGGAATGATATTGAAATATGAATTTTACTAGGGTTTATGCCAATATATTTTACTATAGTACCATTGTTATTTGTGAATGAATCAAACAGTCACAGAGTATCTGAACAATAATTAATGATACTGGGCGTAGTAGCCTACGGGTTTGGCAAGCAATAATGAAAGTCTGTGATAGAGTCTTTCTTTGTTTAGACAGTTGTCCCGTTTAGGGCTATATTGTCGTGTAGACAAAGAACTGTTTTTTTTTATGACGAGTAGCTCATACCCTTAGGACTAGTGCGGCCAGTATCGTCCATTAACTCTAATTTTTAGTGCTAAAAATTGTCATTTAAACGACAACAAAAGACAACAAACGGCCACAAACTGCTACAAACGACAACAAACGGATACAAACGACAACATTAAACGACAACGAACGGCTACAAACGGTACAACCGACGACAAACTGCTACAAACGACAACAGAAGACAACAAACAGCTACACACGACAACAAACGACGACAAACGGCTACAAACAACAACAAACAGCAACAAACGGCTACAAAGAAAACAAACAGCTACAAAAGACAAACGACAACAAACAACAACAACAAACAGCAACAAACGGCTAAAAAAGACAGACAAACGGCTACAAAGAAAACAAACAGCTACAAAAGACAAACGACAACAAACAACAACAACAACAACAACAACAACAACAAACGGCTAAAAAAGACAAACAAACGGCTACAAAGAAAACAAACAGCTACAAAAGACAAACGACAACAAACAACAACAAACGGCAACAAACGGCTAAAAAAGACAAACAAACGGCTAAAAAAGACAAACAAACGGCTACAAAGAAAACAAATAGCTACAAAAGACAAGTGACAACAACAAACAGCTACAAACGGCTAAAAAAGACAAACAAACGGCTACAAAGAAAACAAACAGCTACAAAAGACAAACGACAACAAACGACAACAAACAGCTACAAACGGCTAAAAAAGACAAACAAACGGCTACAAAGAAAACAAACAGCTACAAAAGACAACAAACAGCAACAAACGGCTAAAAAAGACAAACAAACGGCTACAAAGAAAATAAACAGCTAAAAAAGACAAGTGACAACAACAAACAGCAACAAACGGCTAAAAAAGACAAACAAACGGCTACAAAGAAAACAAACAGCTACAAAAGACAAGTGACAACAAACAACAACAAACAGCTACAAACGGTTACAAATGACAACAAAAGGGAAACAAACATCAACAAACGCCAACAACAAACATGCAGCAATAAACGGCTACGAACAGCTTCCAGCTTTATCAAGAGTTCTGCATCCACATCGCTCTTCTTACCAAAAATAAGAACAATTCCATGCGAGGTACCCACGGCAATAATTGAAGAGACCGCCTGAAAAACGAAGATTTGAAATTCCGTACTGCATCTTAAAATTGTTAATATTATGTACGAAAATGGTGTACACATGCAGTATACTACAAATTTTGAATGAGTAATTTAGGATATGAATGATAAATCGGAGATAATCTACACTGGTACACATACCATTGCAGTTGGTAAACCAGCTTCAATACGACTCTAAAAGCAATTCACATACATTTCACTATTAACTTTTATATTAGTATTATTATTTTGTAATAGCTAATATTAAAGTGCCACTAACCCCAAAAAGTTTTTTGCACGAATAAACATCGCCAATCCAAATGATGAAGAATGCAATATAAATTAACTAAATTGGTAAAATCCTCTTGATTTAAGAATCGATTGAAGTGGCGATAATGACGGACACAACGGAGCACTTGGGAGACTGCGCCGAGAAGGGTTTGTGACGTAACACCAGGAATTCTATATTTTTTTTACTGTAAAGTAAATAGGAAAGAACGTACCCAGGTTACGTTTATAGCCAGTTTGGCGATATTTTTCATTTTAATTCTTTTATTATAGTTCCAGTGTACAACACTTTATAGATTTTTGAAGACGAATTCCTGGTATTACGTCATACGCATCCTATACCCATTCCCTTCACTGCTCCGCCATGGGACAAACAGATGCGAAATTTTGCACGTTAGAAGGTGCATAAAAAATGAAAGAAGTGTTCAATAACAGAAAAGATATGTTGGTGCTGATATACTCAGCAAGGGCTATTTGAATCCCGAGAAAACAATTTGGGGTTAATGGCACTTTAACTTCTTATCAACCGAGAGTGGAGTCAATATGGGAAATATCAGACCGAGGTCTTGACAGTATGGACCGAGACACTAAGCCCGCATGGCTAGGTTGGATGTACATAAAAGACCGAGGTCTGATATTTTCCCGTAATGACCACGCTGTACATAAAAGACCGAGCAGTGTGAACAGAAGGCCTATCCGGTATGGTACTAGTACAGGCACAAAAGCCAGCCGGGCCTAAAATTTGAACAAATGCAATTTGTCCGTTGCATGCATATCTCAACATTTTCTACTTACTGAAGCGGACTGTACTTGAGCGGATATTTTCCTTAACATAACATGACGTAAAATGGAACCATGTTTGTTGCCCCTGTTACTTTTACTACAAAAAAACCAGATAGATAATCACAAAGATTTGATAAGTTGTACGTATCCATGTAGTGCATGTGGTACGTTTGCGAGCTTGGTGTAATGTGACAGACATTTGTTGGACGTTCGTCAAGCTCATTTACTCGGAAAAGACAGGGTTCGAACCTGCAACGTCCTAACCGGGATACGAAAGTTGTCCGTCAAAAAAATGGACAGATTAATAAAAACCAAACTTCTTCTGCTTTCGTATTGGCACGAAATTAAGGACTTGCTTTTTCTTCATGGTTGCTCAAATGGAAAATACAACATCAATTTATCTCACTACCTTCCAAATCTACCAGTTAACCATCTCAGGCATTCAAATAAACATAATTTCAAAATACCAAAACCTCGGACTAAACATTTTCAAAACAGTTTTTTCATAAGATCATCTAGACTTTGGAACACACTTTCAGATCAAACAAAAGAAATTAAGGCATATAGTCTCTTTAAAAAATATTTAAAATCAAGATACTCTGTTGCTCCCCAGAACACATTCAAAACTGATATTATATCTACCTGGCGCTCAATATGTTTGAAATGTAGTTCTGTTAGAGATCTTGAATTGCAGAACTTCAGAATTTGTTGTTAATATAACTGTGGGTGCGTACGTGAGTGTGTTAGTGTAATGTATTTTGGAAGTCAGTATTTGTAATAAGTGATATAATAAGCGATGTAGTAGTACAGTAGATGTGATATAGTAATATGTATATGATAGTATATATGTAATTTGATATTTGTTAATTTTTAGGGCAAGACACCATGACTAGGGCTGAACATCCCTGTTGTGTCTTGCCTCGTGTGCGTAAACACGAAAACCAAATAAATAAACCGGTCATTAGAAGGTTGCAGGTTCGGGCCCTGTGTGGGGTTCAGTAATTGAACTCGACGAACGTCCAACAAACGTCTGTTACACTTACAGATTAGTACGCATTTATGAGAACAATACTTGCATTGGATCACTTTCGTAATCGATTAATCGTGGTCAACAATGGATTAATAATTACTACTTATTGACCGAGTGTGAGGTCTGTACTAGTGAAATATCGGACGTCTTTAGTACGAACCGAGCGAGCGCAAAATTTCACTAGTACAAACCGAACAAGCGAGGTCAATAAGTAATTTATTATATGACTTTCAAAAACTCATTAATAATTCATGAGGAAAATTCAAAAGAAATTAAAGTTTAATCAGTGTCTTTATGTGTGATAAAGATACCTCCTGATTTACATAAACTTTAGCTTTGATTTTCTCGGCTTAGACAAGGTTATTTTTCAAACTTACTACGCCAATGAACTTACCAAGTGGTTCGTTTTTGAAGCCGTTCAATAAACTCGCAGTTCGTGTTTTATCAGATATAAAAACACTCGCTTCGCCTCGTGTCTTTATATCTGATAAAACACTCCTGCTCGTTTATTAAACAGTACACAAGTGTTGTAAACGTCCTGTGAAATCTTTATTGAACCAAAATAGCATATGTTTTCCCATTTTTTTTCCCATTTCCGTTTAGCTAGAATCCTGAACTTTCTACTCCAAATAGCATTTTCCCTTTGCTTTTGTTTGACTATCGCTCAAGGTTGTACGTTACGTAGTTGAATAAAAAAAAACACATGACTTTCATTTTGTTTATAAAATTCTCTCAGCGGTCTGGAACGGCAGATTCCGGGCCGCTCAGGAACCAACCAAATTGCTGGATTTCACGTTCCGGACCGCTCACGAAAATAGACGTATAATAATCAATCGTATTACATGAATCGCGTTGCGTTAGTGCTGACATTTCGCCATGATCTTAGGCCTGAAACTCAGTCATCGCAGAAACTGGTTCGCAGCTCGCTGCGAGTACTTGCATCTAATTCAAAAGAACTAGCAGTGCTTGTTTTTTCGCTATTAGTCATTTTTAATTAGATGCAAATACTCGCAGCGAGCTGCGAACCAGCTTGTGTGATGACTGGAAATCCGCCAGCCGTCTTTTGGACGGGCTTCGTAAATTTTGGACGGCCATTTTGAAAAAGATGGCTTTCGCGAAGGTAGCTGTATATATAACATTTACGGTCTTTAGACTCAGCACATTTATATATGTTATTTACCGGCTGGGAGGTCCGTATAGAAAAATATTTGCCCGAGGTCTTAAAAAAGGCCCGAGGCCGCAGGCCGAGGGACATTTTTGAGACCGAGGGCAAATATTTTTCTATACGGGCCGACCAAAACGGTAAATAACGTATTTATTTTTTTGTTACATAATTAGATAAATTAACATAACTGAATTAAGTTGCGTAATCGAGATGACATTCACGTGATACTCGAAAGTCCAAAGTTTATCGTTCGACAGTCGTAAACAACTGCCGACATGTAGTCTTACAGGGAAGCTTGGAACCTTTTTTGTGATAAAAAAAACATTAAAAACTTGAAGATCTAGTTACGAAGGGAAGTCAAAATGCAGTCAGTGTTTTTAAAGTTTAGTTGATAATGATTCTTCGTCGTTCTTCTTCGTCGCTTGCTCGTTTTTGGCTGTTCGCTTGGAAAGTCGCTTTCAATATTTGGCTGACTGTATATGAAAGTTGAAAGTGTTCTTCGAGTTTGAAGACGAAAATGCTTGTAGTAAGCCATTTGTAATTTCAAGTTTCAAGGACATGACACGATGAGGTTGGCATGTAGAAAATATTTGACTAAAAGGTAAAGAATTGTAGTGGTTTTGTTTAGTTTTATAGCGGTTGGATAACAGAAGAAAGACAGTTTAGACGTTTAGTGTCAAAAGGTTTCAGCTTTTCTATCTTCTCGTGGTATGACTTTATAGTATATATATATACTTCTATATAGTTTCATTTAGTGATTCAAAATACTGTGTTCACAAGTTTATGTATGTTTTCCCTACCATTTTAAACTGTTTTGTTTATAAATATCGCTCGTAAATTTTGCTTTGTCACAGTTTCCCCAGCGTTTCTTTTAAAATTCGCTGTTTACACATGAAGTTGTCAAAACCATTTGGATAATCAAACTCATTTGCATCCCCGTAGTCTCTGTTCAATATATTTTTTCTGTAGCAAGCGAAATAGTTATGAATATCGATCGATTTTAATGGCAGAATGTAAAAAAATAACTTTTTGGACCGCGGTCCAAGATATCGTGAAATACCGTTTTCCCAGCGTTTCTTTTAAAATTCGCTGTTTACACATGAAGTTGTCAAAACCATTTGGATAATAAAACTCATTTGCATCCCCATAGCTCTCTGTTGAATATATTTTTTCTGTCGCAAGCGAAATAGTTATGAAAATCGATCAATTTTAATTATGACAGAATGTAAAAAAATAACTTTTTGGACCGCGGTCCAAGATATCGTAAAAAACTGCCCGCTCACGTAGCCAATCAAATTGCAGGAAAGCCTAGGATTCCGCCCGCTCACGACTAATAAAAAAATAAAGAACAGTATACCTTTCGTACATTTCGTTGGAGAAGCTTGTAGGATGCGCGGCAAAGTTCAATACGTCACTTGACGCCGTCTTGGGAAGAGGGAGCTGCATTCTTGGTCGTTTAGTGCTTTCTAAATACAATCCTTGCCTCACAGTTTGCCTACTTGAATATTATCTCTTAGCAATGGCCAAAATCCGTTTCTGGGGCTTGCGGAATTCATTTTCTGGGGAAGCATGCCCCTAGACCTTGCTGAAAGGGGATTGTCCCTCGCCGCACACATATACACTGCACCAAATTTACACTTAGGACACCATGCAATTGCAAGTTACAATTCCTGGCTAAGACACTAAATTTCGCGCACCACAATTGAAGTACGTGTAGAAATCAAGTTACGGCCACGAAACCGGACCAATTCGAGTACGGTTAACCAGACGAATTCGAGACCTGAAAAATTCAGGTCTAGTTTTTAACCTGCACGGTTCAGAATTTGTCCGGTACCGTGTACACGCGTAAAAACGCACAACTTGTTCATGGTTGTCAACCGGCGTGAACAAAGTTGTGCTGCTCGCCGTGAACAAGTTGTCAACAAGTTGTTCACTTATAGTTCGAACAACTTGTTCACGGATAAATCAACAGTCGTGAACAAGTTGTTCCAACAGCACATTTTTATAGCCAACAACGTTGTTCGCACATGATACAACATGCTGTAACAGCATGACGAAATAACAACGATGAACAACAATGTTACAACAATGGTGAACATGGTTGATGTATCAACACGTTCTTCGGTTGTTACAACATGCGTGAACAACGGTTGTTGTTTCATCAAGCTGTAACAACTTATTGAAACAATGATGAACAATGTTGTTCATTTATCAATGTTGTTCACATATGTCAACAAGTTGTTACAGCATTGTTCAGGCGACAATGCTGTAACAACTTGCGAGATTTTTACGCGTGTAAACGCCGAAATCGGTCTAGTTTTTGCACAGATATAGCGTAAAGAGGATTGGATATGAGAAGGATTATCATCATACTCCGCATAAGTTTACTAACATGAAGTATAGAACCCTCATAGCACGATTGGAAATTGCGGCTGTTGACTGGGACCTAATCCGGCTGACCTGGATTAGCTACGCGTGCGTAGAGCGAATATCTTGCGTGTTAACGTCATCAATACACGCGAGACCAAGCGAGGCTGACGCGAGATGAATAAGGAACGAAGGAGCGTTGTGGTACATGTGGGTTCGTACGATAAAATTAGGTAGCTAAAGGAAAATAATGGAACGATTGAGGAGGATACTAGGGATATTGTAGGATATCAAGCATTTGTTGACTTGAAATCAAATATGGCGGGAAAATTAGACGAAGAACAAGGTGCGATCTAGTATCGTAAACTTCCACAAAACTTATTTAAATGACTAAAATCTGTTGTTTGTTGGCCGTTTCCTACCCCCAAAAGAAGTCGGGTTTTGTTTTTTTTGCAGGTGTGGGATTTTCGAATCAGTCGTGGAAAGTGTACTTGACGACTGATGAAGTGACGAGTTGCCATAAAACAAACCCAATCAACTATGGAGGGTGAATAAATATCTCAACTATCAGATAACTTTGATTGATTTTTTCTTTGTCTTGATTTTTTTGCTATATATGGACAGTTCACTTGTTATTGTTTTGCGTGTGTGTGTGTGTTTAGAATTTAGTAAATTTCATCAAGCTCGGCCCACAACTCACGTGAGCCAGCACGCACGTGGCCTGCGAACTGCCCCCATGAAAGTGGCCGATTTTCTATGCGATTTTCGATCGTGCGACAGTCATTCTTGATACTGTACTACTCATGCGCACGATAGCAAAAACTCGCAAAAGAGTCTGGGTGCGAGATTAGTCTACAATTCGTCCGGTACCGGTAAAAAAAGAGAGCTGGACAGTGCATGGCTCCGTGTAAGGCTGGATTTCCACTAGACGTAAAATGTCGCGCGCTCGACTTTTTTCTTTTGTCTTGTGAGTTTCCATGTGGAACGAACTAGAAAACAATTCAATTTGAACAATAGA
Organism: Paragorgia papillata; assembly: GCA_035771165.1. Lineage (NCBI taxonomy): Eukaryota > Metazoa > Cnidaria > Anthozoa > Scleralcyonacea > Coralliidae > Paragorgia > Paragorgia papillata. Next base: position 1,040,938 of record JAWNZC010000252.1, on the reverse strand, counting down.
AAAGTCGAGCGATTTCGTCACTTATAGGTAAACTTTGAAGGTGTAAAACTTTTGAATAAGCCATTTGCACGATGACGTGAGATGGCCTTGGGGGACTACAACTACCAGAATGCTTTGCCAGCATTCTAGGGCTTCGCCTAAAAGGGACGACTCAAAAGGACCCGTGTAGTCCTTTCGCGGCTTTTCCAAAATATGTCGTCAAATTTGTTTTCTCCAAATTTGTCGTCAAGTTTCAGTGAGTCTCAAGATTTTAGCAATCTTTTCGATACCCTAACTTCAACATAAACTCTAACCCTAATCAGGAATCTGGTTTACCCGCTAGCTTTTTGGGAAAACACATTTGTCGACATATTTTGGAAAAGCCGCGAAAGAATTGGACGGGTCCCTTTGAGTCATCCGTTTTAGCCGAAACCCTAAAGCATTCTGGCAAAGCATTCTGGTAGTTGTAGTCACCCAACGCCATCACACGTCATCGTGCAAATGGCCTATAATCAAGACCACCACTAGAGCTATGCAATGAACTAAAATAAAGTTTATATAGTCGAGGAGGAGAAGCGAGAAAACGTCGACCACGTAGCACCCCCACTACACAATAGTTTTGACTCCAGATTATAATAGGCTGATATCCATAGAACATTGCTAGGTCAGTCGTACTCACAAATTGTGGGGTCAGTGGCCTACTACATAGAGGGGGTGGGTGGTCCTTACATTGACAGACTTAAAGTGCACATGAAACGAAAATTAAGTTTGTCTTATTTGAAAGAACACTTAAAATGATAGAGTAACATCTTTTGCAGTTTTTCGTTTTCTTGCTTCGTTGTTGAGATATTTCAGTTTGTTTGATATGTAAATTAAACAACTTGACGTCACATGTGCATAATGAGTATCAGAGAAGGTTATATATCTTTGCTATTATCAAACATAATCACTTGAAAACTCTACATGTTTGGCGTTGTGAGAGAAACACACGCACATACTTCCTTCGAATTAAGTTTGGTTTGATAATAGCAAAGATGTATAACCTTCTCTGATAACTCATTATGCACATGTGACGTCAAGTTGTTTAATTTACATTTCAAACAAACGGAAATATCTCAACAACGAAGCAAGGAAACGAAAAACTGCAAAAGATGTTACTATAATTTTAAGTGTTCTTTCAAATAAGACAAACTTAATTTTCGTTTCATGTGCACTTTAAGATCTGTCAATGTAAGGACCACCCACCCCCTCTATGTAGCAGGCCACTGACCCCACAATTTGCGAGTACGACTGACCTAGCAATGTTCTATGGGTATCAGCCTATTATAATCTGGAGTCAAAAATATTGTGTAGTGGGGGTGCTACGTGGTCGACGTTTTCTCGCTTCTCCTCCTCGACTAATGAGACCTGTTCCCGCAAACTTTTCATGGGAAAAATGATAATTTCTTGTGATTTAGACTGTCGAGCCATCTTAATCGATGCATTGGGTGCAGCTCTAAACAATAGGGAGCTTAAGGAAGCTACATAGGACGACGACGACAATCTAAAGTTCAGCATCTAGCAGAAACCACGAATCATTCACGTAGTATTGAATACTTACTGTAAAGTATGTTTTTCGACATCCAAAAGCTTTCATGGAGTTCTAAAAGGATTTTGTCGCATAGTTTGAAGTCAAACTCAACTAACAGGTTTCGCCGTTTCAACAGTTAACGTCGTCCTGAAGACGTGAAAATGATCTGAATAACGTTGTTTACTATATAGCATGCTATTGGATATGAGCTTTTGCGTAACCTGATTGGTTCCCTACTACCAGGCTATCAGCTCATATCCTGCTAGTAGAGGAAAAACAAGATGGCGGCATGTTTTTTTAAACTGCCGAAAAGAGTTGAAATTGACGGATTTTTATACAGAAAAACATCAACACCCTCAAACCAATGTATAAAAAAAACAACATTGTGTAAAAATACATTAACAAATACACAATTTAGCATGTTAAATGGTAAAATTCACCTAAAAATTACGTCTTTTTACTTCAAAATCCCGACTAAATTAACGGGTTGATATTAATTTGTTGCCAAACAAAGAAACTCACGGTTAAAATCAAGCTTACAACACACATTTCGTAGGAGATCACCAGTAAAGAGACTTTTTTGATTTAGATAAGCATTTGGAGTAGTAAAAAGCATGTTCTTTTTCAAAAACAACCAACTAAGTAATTTAGTTTCACTGCCGAAGGTGTTTCAGTTTCATTTTTGCATGAAATCAAAACCTTTTTCACGGCAGCAACGCTAATATAAACAACTGACCCACCTTTTGACTTCATAAAGGTACCTTTTAATCTTTTTTGTTGATCTGCTTAACACATTTTTTGCCTCTCGAGCAACATTTATACAACATTTCGAAGCTGTTTATCGAACAGCTCAGCGAGAAACTCTATGTGAATGCATCATTACGCATGGCGGAAGTATTAGTTGCCTATGCCGGAAGTTTGTTGTTTGAAACATTTCGCTGTAATTTTGTCTTTTGTACAGTACTTGGCTATATAATAAAACAGTTATATACCATTCACTCTCGTTGTATACGAACTAATAGCCAACTCGGCGAAGCGCCTCGTTGGCTATGGGCTCATATACAACTCGAGCTCATGGTATAACTGTTAAATGTACTGTAGAACGGAGGCGGCGTTAAGATTACTATTGGGACTAAACATTATTCATTTCCTTGTTGTGTGAGAGAAATTCTATTGTATTAAGGACGTTGTCCTTGACGTATTTGCTTAAGCTCTCAATTAAAAAACGAGGTTCTAATACTTTGGAGCAAACACTGTTACTGTCAGCTGTACCTGTTTCTTCTACCGTCTGATGGTTCTTGTTCATTCAAAATATCTTCCAAATTAATACCAATACTTGTTAAATCAATATCACCAATGTCATCTTCCTACAAAATCAACATGAAAAGAAGAGATAAAATACAACTGAACCCTAAAACAAACTATACTGTATACCTCTACTGTCCCACTCCACCCCCCACCCCCAACTCCAAAGGCCTCCACTCTCAAAGGCTCCCCACTCAAAAGGCCTCCACTCTCAAAGGGGCCCCACTCTCAAAGGCTTCCAACTCTCAAAGGCTCCCCACTCTCAAAGGGCCCCAACTCTCAAAGGCTCCACACTCTCAAAGGCTCCCCACTCAAAAGGCCTCCACTCTCAAAGGCTCCTCACTCTCAAAGGCTTCCCACTCTCAAAGGCTCCTCACTCTCAAAGGGCTTCCCACTCTCAAAGGGCCCCCACTCTCAAAGGGCCCCCACTCTCAAAGGACCCCCACTCTCAAAGGCTCCCCACTCTCAAAGGCTCCCCACTCTCAAAGGCTCCCCACTCTCAAAGGATCCTCACTTTCAAAGGCTAATTCCCACTCTCAAAAGGCCCCCACTCTCAAAGGACCCCCACTCTCAAAGGCTCCTCACTCTCAAAGGCTCCCCACTCTCAAAGGATCCTCATTTTCAAAGGCTAATTCCCACTCTCAAAGGGCCCCCACTCTCAAAGGCTCCCCACTCTCAAAGGGCCCCCACTTTCAAAGGCTCCCAACTCTCAAAGGCTCCCCACTCTCAATGGGTCCTCACTCTCCAAGGGTCCCTACTCTCAAAGGCTCCTCATTTTCAAAGGGTCCCCACCCTCAAAGGGACCCCACCCTCAAAGGGTCCCCACCCTCAAAGGGGCCCCACTCAAAGGGCCCCACTCTCAAAGGGTCCTCACCCAGAAAGGGCCCCACTAAAAGGGCCCCACTCTCAAAGGGTCCTCACCCTGAAAGGGCCCCACTCTCAAAGGATCCTCACCCTGAAAGGGCCCCCACTCTCAAAGGCCTGCCACTCTCAAAGGGCCCCCACTCTCAAAGGGCCCCCACTCTCAAAGGGCCCCCACTCTCAAAGGGCCCCCACTCTCAAAGGGCCCCCACTCTCAAAGGGCCCCCACTCTCAAAGGGCCCCCACTCTCAAAGGGCCCCCACTCTCAAAGGGCCCCCACTCTCAAAGGGCCCCCACTCCCAAAGGGCCCCCACTCTCAGACTCTAAGGGCCCCCAGAGCACTACATATTTAACAAGAAGTGACTGCAGTTTAGCAAGTGCAAATGACAATGTTGCACCTAACCCAATTACATAAATCAATAACCAGATTACTACAGTACCTAGGCACGTACCTAGGCACGTAAGTGATTTACACTTACATTTCTTTTTTTGTAAATAGTTATTTATACCAATTTATTTAATGTATTTATAAGTGAAAGAGCACAATAAAGATTGTATTGTATATGTATCCCCAAAAATAAAACTTGTCCTCCTGGATTTCTTATTCCAGCTATGTGTCTGTTATACCACCTAGCTTTTTACGCTTACCTGACCCACTAGCTTGTTTTCTCATCTAGCTTATATACTGTACGCTAGTGTGTTTAATACCTAGCTTTTTCACTAACCTGACCCACATTTCATGGTGTCATACTATAATATAACATGTTGAATTAAGGTGGCTCCCTATAGTTTCAATAAATACGTGCTATTTCATACGCTCATTATCTAATGTTATTCACAAGTTTAAAAATTTGTTAGATAAATACTAAGTAGACCTTACTATAGCAGAACTATGGCAGATATAAAATATCTATCAAAAAGTAAATTATTTGCTGTCACCATGGTAATAATGACGTTGGAACTTTGGTATATTTTCAAATATTGCATAATTGAAGCGGCATGTCTTCAGTTTGCTTCGGTGAAATTTTTTAAAAATTGCTGAGATGATAGATACTGTTGTGGAGAATATCCATGCACAAAATCAGAGAGAGTTGTATGGGCAGATTTTTCGCTATAAAAATTATCGATTTAAAAACGTTCTGTCTTATGAAAATTTTTTAAAATTACGTATACTTTAGAACTTTTTATAAACTACTTATTTACAAAATTTTAGCAAAATTCACCGAAGAAAACGTCTACAAGTCTAACATCTATGTCGACGCGGTCATAGAATTTCGAATCGACAAGATCACTATTTACGCATGCATAGCGATACTATTTCTAGTCACCAGTCCCCAATTGAAATTACCGTAGGGAGCCACCTTAAGTGTAAATGTCTCTTTTCTTCCCTTAATGCACATATCAATGTTAAGTGGCAGGGGGGGAGGCCAGGCATACCCAGGGGATTTGGCAAATGTTGTAGTCCCGCAGTGGTGCAACTTGATCATCTCAGAGTTTCCAACATCGGGACTTTTGACAACACTTGAACCCAGATCTCTTTTATTTGGCATGGCTGAATTATGCCAGTTTCATATATGTAGCTGAACAAATAAATACATGTATTAATTGGCATTTTCTTAAATTGTGTTACAGTAATCATTTGATTGCCACCTTTTTTGCAGTAGAGGAGAATTTGATCTCATTTGACTGTTGAACATTAGTCCCAAAGGTGGGATATTTGACAAAAAATAAAAATTTCAAATCAAATCCTCTGGGTATGCCCAGCCTCCCCCCCCCCCCTGCCACTTAATATTGACATTATTGACATGTGCATAACAACATGCCTTATGATATTATAATATTAAACATATATCATCATACAGTATATACTGTTAGTATGATGATATCACACCAGTATATTATCATACATCAAACTCAACCTACTTCAAATAATCTGAGTCGAAGTACAGTACATTAGCTCAAGGGTTAGAGTGTCTCACTGACAATCAGAAGGTTGTAGGTTCAAGTCCCACTTGAAAACTCAGAAAGAACATTTACATGTACACTCAATTCTGATATCTCAGGAAGCATATATATATATATATATATATATAATTGAAATATAGTAAGGTTAGATATACTGCCGAAACAGAGAATGTAGGAATCTAACGTTTCGAGCAAAGGCCCTTTGTAGCAAAGGCCCCTCTCTGACGAAGGGCCTTCGCTCGAAACATTACAGTAGATGCCTACCTTACTATATTTCGATTGTTGTTTCTACACTGCCTACACAGCACGCTACTTTTATTTCACTATATATATATATAATCTCTTCTCTTAATAACAAATATGCACCAGTCATTTGAAACCACTGACACCCCCCCACACCCCCCACCCCCACCCCAACCTCATGCATAACTGGGGAAGACTGGGGACATTCACCTTATCTCTAATCGTAACTTAGGGAGTATCCCAGATGATTCAAGATACAGAGGATCAATTTGGAGCCAGTTAAAGTCCCCAATCCCATTCAAATTAATGTGTGTTTCCAAGGCCACATTCTTTGCGGTATGCTGAGGGAGGTATGCTGAGGGGGTTGCTTTGGGGAGTGTCTGGTGGGCCTTATGCAGCAGACAATTTGTCTGGCAATGAATATTTTATACTTATTAGAGTGTAATTGTTCATTTTAATTTGGTTTCATGTGGTACCTCCAATGTTTGATCCAGTCCAAAAAGGGACCACACACAGCAGGGGTCCCTGGAAGACATCCATATCTGAATATGTTAAGTTACACAATATATGTTCCTCTACTCGGATATTGGTACCTTGTTCGTGTCATTCCCTGAAAGCTGAGGAATAAGCAAGTGGGAAATTACACTAAGTATCACCACTTAATCTGTAAGCAAGTAAAAATCCTACAGAACAGCCTAATATGCAAATGACAAAATGTTAATGTTCAAACTTCAAAGGGTAAATCCCCGAGGGCATCAAAGGCAGGGGATTCACCATACCTTTTGCCCTGGTAACTAGTACCTAATTCACTGTGTTTCACATGTGCAAAAAGTGATTGTCCCCGCCATGCCCGAGCTGGGGGGTGCGGGAATTTCAAATGACTGGTTTAACACAAATTTTGAAATTTATGCTACCTCCTTGAGAATGCTTTCCAATGTAGGCATATCTTTCACTGGCGGCAAGTCTTGTTCCAGATCAACCTAAATAAAATCACAGTACTTTCAATGGCATTTCCTTTTAAAACCTATTTAAAGTATGTCTCATCAATGATGCCATGTTTCAGTAACTGAAAGTAAGAATTGACTCTCAAGGCTTCACTTCAGATTAATTAAACCCAGGACTTACCATAGCTGAGGAGACTCTGTGTCTTGAAGATACTGGCAAAAAGCTTGATTTCTCATCGTAATTTGGCTCCAAAAGATCAATTCTAAGCGTGTCAGTCGCAGACAAAAGTCCACTCAACACATCTCCCTCATTTTCATCCGCCATGTTTGTTTCGAACAAGATTATTCCCAGACCCCCTTGTTTTCACCAGGTTTCAAGATGGCCGCAAACGGGAAAAAATACTATACTGATAGTCATACGATTGTAAGTTTTTTTTGCCACTTTTTTCATTGGCTCGCACTCGAAACAAAACCTTTTTAGAAAGAATAGTGAAATAGAAGAAATCCGAAGAGATATCGCTGAATCGCTTGGTATTCTGCCATGTTGCATTGTTGCTCTCAATACAGCCTTGATCCACGGGGATCCAAGTCTATGGTTTCTCGTATGGTTTACACTCAACCTCGTACCCAGGGCCATTTGTAGGGAACTGGGCCAAGATGGCGGGAACAAATGGCCCTGGTGGAGGCTAGGCTATCTCAGCCTCTGATTGGTCAAGAGCTTATGGCGTAAATCAGACGGTTTGATTTTGTATTTTTTTTAAAAAAATTGTATTTTGACCTTGTCGGTTGTTCCTGCCCACGGCACGGGAAATTATATTTCAAACCATGCAATAATTAGCTGTAATTAGGTATAATTACTGTGTACAGGACTGAGTTCTAGTTATCAAAATGCGCAATATACTGCGCATTTTGAGCTAGCCTCCACCAGGGCCATTTGTTCCCGCCATTTTGTTTTTGGCCGCCATCTTGGCCCAGCCCCTACAAATGGCCCTGGGGACGAGGTTGGGTTTACACTGAGCTGCAGAGTGAGCTGAGTACTTCATGTCGGCTCACAAAAATAAAAGTTAAAGTGCATATAAACCCTACACAGTTTTCAGTTTTCTGAAAATAGGACGCAAAAATAGCTGATAAGTTCTTTTGCAGTTTTTGATTTGGTCCATTCATTCCAGAGATATCTCGCTTTAAACATAGCTATTTATATGAAAAAGCCGCAAATTATAGAGGATTGGGACGAGACACATGTGACGTCATTTAAGTCAAAAAGTCAAATTTAATTTGACGTCATCGGCTACAATAGCCGTGTTTGAGCAACCGTATACAGCACACTAAAATTATTAAACTGCAAATATTCGACGAATTTTAAAGCTAAACTTAGTATGGAAAACCTCGTGCGTACACTGCTAGTGACAGAGCGATCAGAGTTGACGTTTCTTAAATGACGTCACGCCTTGTCGGTTCCAGGCCCTGTTTTGATCATATAATATTTGCGGCAATTTTTCGCGGGACGTTCAAATTGGAGCATTTTGCCGATGTTTGAAGCAAGATATCTCCGGAACGAATGGACCGAATCAAAAACTGTAAAATAACTCATCAGTTCTTTTGCCGTGATCTATACAAGCAAATAAAAACTGTGTATGGTTTATATGCACTTTAAAGATAGCGAATCATGCGCAGAACAGTCAAGGGGTTATTAAAGTGCCTATCTCATGGTTGGGGATTTTACATATTTAGGATATTTTGAACATTTTAAGAAGATTTGTAATATATCTTCTTTTCCTAAAATTTCATCTTCATGGACTTTTTTGCTGTTAAAGTTGGCGATTTTGACGATGGCCGTGAAATTTTTTTACTGGGTTCTAGTCGCCGGAAGTGACGTAGAAGCAGGGAGACCCTCTCAGACAGTAACAGTGTTTACATCGGGAGTTTACGGTTCATCTTGGATTTTCTTGGCTTTATTCAGGTTATTTTGTTGGAAATTCTTTTAAAAACTATGCCAAACAAGTGCGTAGTGTTTTTACTCTCGAATGAACCCAATTGATATGCAAGAATAGCGCTGTATGCCATTCTTTTTTTTTGCGACAATAACGATGTACAATCCCGACTCACGGGAGGCGAATAAAAGAAGGATAGCTTCGGGTGAAAGGAACGCCGAATTGTCAAGGATAAAGGTGTGAAATGAACGCCGACATCTACTTCTGTGACCTGTTCGTCGTTCGAAGTAGTTTCAACGGGAATATTTGGTACTAAGACGATTCACAGCAGTTTATCACGAGGAAAACCCGTCGGTGTGGTGATTACAAAACGACAACAATAGAGCGTGGGAAAGTGACAAGAACTTGTGCATGTCATCAGTCTCATATTTCTTTTTATCGAAGTATTGTTTGCGTTCGATCTTTGATCAAGAATATATCGAAATATACTTGACTTGGTAATGTCGTCTACCTCTGGTTCTAACACTGATAGCTAAAATGACTAGACTAGGATGTAAACATTCCGGGATACGTAATCGAGATCGAAGACGAAGTAAAACTGTCTTCCAGTGCAGTGCGGCCATACCTGAAGACGAATCATCTGAATGCATTGTCAAGCCGTATGAAGACGAGTCGGTTGCCGATGAAATTTGGATCTAAATCATAATGAGCAAATGCGACCTGAAAAAGGTCTTTAGTACGACGGCTACAAATTCACTTTTGAGGGGCACGATAAGGTAAATGATTGGTAAGTTTTATTGAAAGTTGCTTTTATCAGTGAATTTATGTTTACGTTTTATCTGCAATGTTGTTTTCACACATTTGCTAAAACAAAATTGTATGCTGTCAAAGCCATATGCATGATTCGCATGTTTAATTCTATTCGATATTACTCTGACACTGAACTGCTTAATGCGAATGCGAAGGAATGTCAGTAAATCAAAGCTTGCATTGAAATGGTTTATAATAACAGTGACCAAGTTCTTTACACTTGTTTGCCTGGAAATGTGGTCACTGCGTCTAGCGGGACACTTACATCGAAAAATTAACAAGATAAAGTATCAAATAAAAGATCAGTGCAGAAAACAGGTAGGAACTGTCTGTTGATTATAGATTAATGGAATACTTGCATCCACTTTTGAAATTTGAACTTGCAGGCGAGAGTAACATACGGAGTCAATTTCTTCAAGTTTGAAGATGAAATCGCACAATTGTTGTTGTTTATCGAATTGGACGAGCACTGAATTGTGGCAATTTTGAAGAACGAAGCAATTCTATTAGCCTTTGTGAATTGTGCGCAGCTGGCTTATTCGCAAGTGGAAATCGGAAAGCGAACGGGTATTCTATTAATCAATACTGACAGTATCTACCTGCTTTCTACATCTTCTATTTTATACTTTGCGTCGTCAATTCTTCGATATTTGCAGCCCGCTAGACGCAGTGACCAGATCAGTATAACAAATATAAACATGCGAATCATTTGGCTTTGACAGCATACAATTTTGTTTTAGCAAATATGGCCAATTGCAAATATGGCATGCCAGTATACAACATTCGATAAAACGTAAACATAAATTCACTGATAAAGCAAACTTTCATAACTTACAAATCGTTCACCTATTGTGCCCCGCAAAGCGAATTTATAGCCATCGTAGAAGATATTTTTCAAGTCGCATTTGATCCTAAGCTCGTCTTCATACGGCTTGACAATGCATTCTGATGATTCGTCTTCAGGTATAAATGGCCTAGACAGTTTTACTTCGTCTTCGATCTCGATTACGTATCCCGGAATGTTTACCACCTAGTCTAGTCATTTTGGCTATCAGCATTAGAACCAGAGGTAGGCGACATTACCAAGTAATTTCGATATATTCTTGATCGAAGATCGAATTCGATAAAAAGAAATATGAGACTGATGACATGCACAAGTTCTTGTCACTTTCCCACGCTCTATTGTTGTCGATTTGTAATCGCCACACCGACGGGTTTTCCTCGTGATAAACTGCTGTGAATCGTCTTAGTACCAAATATTCCCGTTGAAACTACTTCGAACGACGAACAGGTCACAGAAGTAGATGTCGGCGTTCATTTCACACCTTTATCCTTGACAATTCGGCGTTCCTTTCACCCGAAGCTATCCTTCTTTTATTCGCCTCCCGTGAGTCGGGATTGTACATCGTTATTGTCGCAAAAAAAAAGAATGGCATACAGCGCTATTCTTGCATATCAATTGGGTTCATTCGAGAGTAAAAACACTACGCACTTGTTTGGCATAGTTTTTAAAAGAATTTCCAACAAAATAACCTGAATAAAGCCAAGAAAATCCAAGATGAACCGTAAACTCCCGATGTAAACACTGTTACTGTCTGAGAGGGTCTCCCTGCTTCTACGTCACTTCCGGCGACTAGAACCCAGTAAAAAAATTTCACGGCCATCGTCAAAATCGCCAACTTTAACAGCAAAAAAGTCCATGAAGATGAAATTTTAGGAAAAGAAGATATATTACAAATCTTCTTAAAATGTTCAAAATATCCTAAATATGTAAAATCCCCAACCATGAGATAGGCACTTTAAGGTGCATTACACTCACCAGGGGTCTTCCAATGACGAGTAAAATCGTCTGGCGTTAGCCTGAGTAAAATACTAAAAGGTGTGTCTACATGCGCGCTTAATGGGTTAAAGGTGATGTACAGTCCGTTCTGCGCATGTACGAAACTAATGTTTACATCTAAATTTACAAAAAAAATAATAATACCTTATTCAAGATTGTAAGCTTTTCTTGGTTCCTATTCATTACTTGTACCCAAAACAAAACATTTTCAGGAGAAATAGATGAAATCCGAGGAGATATCCTCGCCGAATCGCTTGGTTTTCTGCCATGTTGTTCCTAACGGTTTACATTGAGTTGACTACTTCATGTAATTATCTACGAATGTCTGTTTTGGAGGGACCACATTGCGGTCATGCGCAGAACGGACTGTACGTCATCTTTAAGCACTTTAAGCATTGAGATAGGTTTTAACCCCTTGACTACCGGGGTCTTCCCTTAACTCTGAAGTAAAGTCGTCTGGCGTTGCGCACTTATACGAGTCAAGCGGGGTTAAGCCCGGCATACACTAGAGAAAATTTCCAAAACAAGTTACCCAAACACGGTTTCCGTGAGAAACAAAAGTTTCCAGTGTGTGTTGAAAAGTTCCCGAAACTTTGTTTCAGAAAGTGAAATAAAAGTAGCGTGCTGTGTAGGCAGTGTTGAAACAACAATCGAAATATAGTAAGGTTTGATATACTACCGAAACAGAGAACGTAGGAGTCTAACGTTTCGAGCGAAGGCCCATCGTCAGAGAGAAACGTTTCTCAGTCTGTTTCGGCGGTATCATCAAACCTTATACTTATGTTTACCTTATGTTTCAGAAACCAAGTTTCCCTGATTAGAACATTGTTCTATTTTTTGAAACAAGTTAGTCGGAAACTTTTCCGGAAAATATGTTTCGGAAACTTGTTTCAGTGTATGCCGGGCGCTTTAACAATGCTAGCCAACATTGAACAAATCAATGGGAAAATATTTGAGCGTATTGGAGAAGAGAAAATATACTTTGTCACCGTGAGATTATTAAACTGATAATGGTCTCTATATGAAACACGTACTTCTAGCGCACCCATTATACAGTCGAAGTGAACCTCTATTAAGCGGCCCTCTATTAAGCGGCCATCCTCTATTAAACGGCCACTTGTCAAAACCCCTAAAATATTCCCTGTAATTTACTATAGATTACCCCTCTATTAAACGGCCACCTCTACTAAGCGGCCACGGCCACCTACGAGCGGTCCCAATTGGTATTTCGTATTGTTTTTTACCTGTATTAAACGGCCAGCTTAATTTATCTTAGGCACAATTTGTACCGCAAGAGAACCGAAACTAAAACTTGAGCTAAATAAGAGGCCATAGAACACTTAGTTACTGTCAGTAAGTACATTTATTTCATTCAACGCATGTCACTTGAAACCTCATGCCTCAAGGTTACATGTAATCAAATTCAAAAACATTGTCCGTAATAAAAATATCTGCATGTCGGCCGGTGCAGAGAAACACTACTCTTTAAATCCCTTCCTTGTACAGGGATTTGGTGTGCTGAGACTCTGCGGAATTTCGCACAGTATCATGGATATGAGGAGCTAGCTCTGTCAATTTCAAAGACAAATGACTTGCTTTGCGCTTTGAAACTCAGTGCATCGCAGCGACAGATACACATTGATAACTATTTTAAGCCAACATAACTTGCTAGGCGTCAGTATACATGCATCGAACGTGTGGCATTTTTGTTATTCGTTTCGTTGCTCCTTTGTTTTATTATTTTTTCGGTTTTTGAAAACTGTTTTGTTAACTGCTTGTTGGGTTTTTTTCAAAGTCTACTTGTTACTGTTATCAGTGTTTCAGAATTGAACAAAAGGACATTTGACCACACCCAAGGCTCATTGTTGGCGTCACTCTATTAAGCAGCCACAAAGCCATTCCCCGAAGGTGGCCGCTTAATAGAGGTTCGACTGTATGCTGTTTTAGCAACCGAACGGATATTTTCGCTGCAAATGTAAGTCAGACTGCTCTTTCCTACACAGAGGCTCGGACGGGAAGGCGTGCGGTCGAGAAGGAAGACGCGCGGGGTATGATGGGAAGATGGAAAGAAAATGAGCTTACCTCGTTATTATTTGATCGAGGGTTGCGAAATTATTACGTTAGAGGAATTTCCGTGACGCGCCGTATCTTCCTTACACTGTGCAATCCCTTAAAAAGATTATTTGTTGCAGGATTGCCGCATTTGTTGTGCGAAGTAGAACTTGGTCAACTTTGTGTCACTGCAACGCTTGTTGCAACAGAAATGATGGTGCGATACAATACAGTGCAGTGCAGTGCAGTGCAATGCAGTGCAATACAATACAGTGAGGTGCTACTGCAGTACAGCGTAGTGTCCAGCGGTGTGACGTGCACCACAGCCGTTGAGTGCAGCACAGCAGTGGCGTCGTGCGTGGGAGCTGTTCAACAGGAGGGGGGGGGGGGGGGGGGGGGGGGGGGGGGGGGGAGCTCCAGGCAAAAATGCCCTGGGTACGAGGTTGGGGGGGGCTCAAGTTCAAAATTTTCCGACAGGTGTATTTTTTCTTAATTTTTGAAAAAAGAAATTATAGCGATTTCATCACAAAGTTTTCTGATCTAAAAAACTACAGTATACAGTAGGTTAACAGTCTACAGGTTTGAATCACTTCAATCTAAATTATATGTTCCGTGTCCATGCAGAAGAAGATATCATTAAGTACTAAGAGTCCAGGACATGAACGCGAAGTTATCCAGCGAAATTTGCCTTGTTCTGTTGTTCACGCGCTAACTTATTTTATAATGAAATAGGTAGCATTACTATGAGTTATGATAAATGCCTGGCAGGATAATGTGAGTTCACTGTGGCTGACAACATGAACAAACGTGCCGAAAAAAGCCGATCTAGTAAGTTATTACATTATTGTAAACAATCTATTGTCAACTGATGGTCAAGTTTTCCGACAACCACAAAAGTTTGAAAATTTCCGACAAATATCAAATAGTACACGACGGGCATAAATGATGCTGAAAACGCTCACGTTAAACGTGCCTTCATTCAACTTCTCATGTTTTATTTCAGTTATTCTCAAATTTTGCACCATAAGAGACATCCATATTCCATAATCCTTCAAGTCGTATGTTTTTTGTTTTTCCATTTTTTGTATTTTTCGCGGGAAAATGACGTCACATGTTTTGCGCGAAAATGTTGTTTTAATATTTTTTCAAATTTGATGACTGCTTCAAAAAAAGCATCTTATGTGAGCTCTAAAACCGAAGCAAAAATTGAAATATCTTCATTCAATAAAAAATAATAACGTTTTGAAATTTGAATTTTCAGCCATTTTGAGCTATTTTTAGAAACAAAATGGCGAAAATTCAAATTTCAAAACGTTATAACATTTTATTGAATAAAGATATTTCAATTTTCTTTTTGGTTTTAGAGTCCACATAACATGCATGCTGTTCTTGAGGCAGTCATCAAACATGCAAAAATATTAAATCAAAATTTTCGCGCCAAATATGTGACGTCATTTTCCCGCGAAAAATACAAAAAATGGAAAAAACAAAAAAACATACGATTTGAGGTATTATGGATGTCTGTTATGGTGCAAAATTTGATACTAACTGAAATAAATCCTGAGAAGTTGAATGAAGGCACGTTTAACGTGAGCGTTTTCAGCATCATTTATGCCCATCGTGGTAGGGGGGGCTGTATTCCCCCCCCCCCGGCCACGACGCCACTGCAGCACAGACACCGCAGTGCAGTGCAGCGACAAAGAAGAGGACGAAGACAAAGACAAGCACAAGGGCGAGAACAAGAACGAGGGCATGCAAAGACGAGAACAAGGACTATCACCCTGAAAATGGTTCTCTACTGCCAAAACATTGTCATTACAGCTAGGTATTGGTATTTATTGTTAAAATAATAATAACTATAGCAGAACCACCACAAAAAATAATATTTGGACACTTTTTTATTGTATATCATTGTTTATGAGAAGTTACACGCTTTGCAAGCACAACCAACGACTGACACAACCCGTTTTCTCACTGTCGCTCCGTTTGCGCACGACAGTTTCACGGTCGTAATAACATCGCCCAGTCTTCGGCAACACTCGCAGGTTGTTTTAAACCACGGCTTGTCCATCAACGGTATTGAATAAGAGCGGCACGGTCCACGACACACTGCAACCGGTAGGATCACCGCAGTGCACCCCTGATGAGACACTCTCTTATTGACGGTCTCTTTGGCGCATGCCATGTTTCCAACATTTGACTGACCGCTGCACGCGTGGACCGTGGTTAGGATCAGAAAAAGGGTCGCCAACAGCTTCCACATGATATCAAGTTGAACCGCTTTAACAGAGTCTGTATATAAACGAAATTAAAAACAGCTTATTATCATAAGCGTAGAGTTTTGTTATTGTCTCGGGAGCTAATAGAATTTGTGGAGGGTGAGCACTTCTATAGAGGTCTTAGGAAGTGCAGTGTTTCAATTCTATTGTAGTCTACAGAATCACAGAGAAACATGAGAAAAGTTTTCATTGACTTTAGCGGTAAGAAAATCATGAACATTTTCCTCATGAAGTTTCTCTGAAGATGATTCTCCAGTTAACAAAATTGAAACTCTGCATTTCCTCACGGATAAGCGTTAAATTGTCGCGAGAATATCTCATGCACTTAAGTTGGATCAAACTCGCCTCCAATCGTTATTCTCGCGTTATTCTCATCTTCCGCTAAAAATTAAGTGGGGACGAGGCGGGCGGGCGGGCGGGCGAGAAGACGAGAAATAAGCCTTATAGAATTCTTTAGCCTGCGTAGCTGGCGGTTTTAACACTTTGAGGCCAGGACCTCTCCCGGTGCTGAATAAAATCGTCTGGCATTAGCCAGAATAAAATACTAAAGACTCGTCTTCAGGCTTCAAAGTGTTAAAGAGATGGATAACAAGAATCATGTGATGGCATGAACGGATTATCCCAGAGCCTCTCGTTTTCCGCCCGCTGGGTAAGGGGAACGTGGTAAAGAATTGTATCAGGCCCTCTTTCCCGCGGAAAGGGAAAAGCAGGTGTGTGTCAGGTTACTCAACTGGTACAGAGCGGCCGGGGACCAGAATCTCGAAAGTGCAGTGAGTTCGAATCACGCTCGCCGCCAAGTCAGCCGGTTGACTTTAGCAGTGTAAGAAAATCATGAAAAATTTCTCATGTTTCTCTAAGGGTGATTCTAGTGACACTATATTAAAGGGTATTGGCAATAAAAATTACGTTTGTCTCATTTGAAAGAACTCGTCAAATGGTATAAGAAGACCTTTTACAATTTTTCCATATCTGTTTTGGTTTTGGAAATATTTCGAACAAAGACAGCGTGCTGTCCGCCATCTTGGAATTATTTTCGATATGCATGTGACATCATATAAGCAGGGTAAAGTGAAATTTTTATCTTGCCAACCTTATGACATTAAGAGATAGAAACTCGATTTTGTTGCGCTATTTCAATTTTAAATTGACCCACAACATTTAAAAAGCCTTCCGTGGAAATTTGGTCACCCACGGAGTAGTTTCGTCAGGTTTACCCAGGTTTACCCTGCTTATGACATCACCAATTTCCTAGTTAATTAGACCGAATATTACAACAGGATGGCGGACAGCACGCTGCCTTTGATCGAAATATTTCAAAACACAAGAAAGATACAGAAAAATTACAAAAGGTCTTCTTATACCATTTGACGAGTTCTTTCAAATGGGACAAATTTAATTTTTATTGCCAATACCCTTTAAGGCAAGGTCTTGCGAGAGAACCCATGCAGCATGCATATAATGCACGTGAATGCGATCAATATTGAAAGACTTAGTTATATATCATGGCTCTTAACCCAAAATTTGGCAATATTTTGCTCTTCTAAATAAGATCCAAGCTAGGATCGTTTTTAAAAAGTAATATACAAATTTTATAAATAATAATATACGTTTGGTGACGAGACAGCCGTCAAACTCAAATGCCCAGAAAAGGAAGCATGACCTTAATGTCTACAACGCGGTATTCCAAAAAGAGAAGAAAAAAACTGTTAATGAAAATGAAAAAGAATGCTGGAATAATTTGCCGTAGTCCAAGAGTATTTTCAACACCGTTTTCGTTCTGTAAACAGTGAAGATATTCACATCTTCAAGACGACGTGAATACCCCTTGAGGGTGTTGCAAGCTACAATCCTGGACTAAAGTCCTTGAGACACTATGCAAAAATCGTCAACTCAACAATTTTGTCCACGATTGTAGCTGTTAAATCATGCATGTACTCGGATGGATGACCAGCTTATCTTCATGACAACAGAGTTGCCGTTAGTTCTTTCTTCAGTGTGTCGTCTCGAGGGTTTTTCACCGCGTTCTCCGTTTGTAAGTGCAGACCTAGTATTTTAGTAGTTAAACTCATGATCAGATCATCAGAAAGCCCTTGAGCTCCCGAAACGGGACTCGACCCCACAACATACATATAGTTCACAACCTACAAAGCCCCGTCTCAACTGCCCAAAGTTTCCTTTAAAAAGGAGACGGTACGGTGGTGGTCCGGATTGGGGTGAGCGTTCCGTAACAAAAAAATCGTCTGTTTATACATTATGAAGCTACGGTAAATTTACCATAGTGATTTGCAGCCGGAGTGCTAAGGTTGACTACGCTACGGCAAACTATTCCGCGAAATAGTGTAAACACAACAAAGAAACGTAGTGATTTTTCAACGGAAGACTGACCGTACCGCCGTAATAGTGTAAACGGGGCCTCATGAACGTATGACAGCTTGTACCGAAAAAAAACAACGAAACGTTTTTAACTTCAAGCTAAAAACACTATACTAATATATAAGCAATGTATACGTAAAGCTTACTATAGTACTATTCTTGAGTATATATATATTATATTAACACTGACCTTGTCTTATTGTGTGTATAGTATACTGTGGCTAATTCTCGCGGACGCTGCTTTACTTCAGAATGATCTGTTGTTCGGACCTTGGTAGTCTTTATATCTCAGATCTCGGCTTCGGTGTTATATATTTTCTGTGTTTTTATACACGTAGACGCGGCAGCCTTAATGAACTAAAATTAAAAAGACCATATGCGTTTTCCAAACACACAGCTGATACATTGTTCTGTATAGTTCTGCGAGATCCACTGTCTCTGCATTATCCGGTGATTTGTTGCCGAGTTCAATTGGGTGATAATGAGTATATCCAAGATTAGACAAACGCTTAAGTATTAAGATCAGAAGTGGGAAGTGTATATAGAATACAATCAACACTTTGGTTCTCCAGATCTAGCCGCAGTCTTACAACAAATAAAGACAATCAAACGGGTGTATGCATATGGCAGTGCCAAAGCTGTGGCACTATATAGGCCTATAAATGACCCACCTGCATGCAATAGACTAAAGCCGTTTACACGGCCAAAGTTTAAGCGCGATCTGAGCAACATCTGACTATAAGCGGGTTTAAAATGTCCGTGTAAACAGATCGGCGTAAATTAATCGCGATTAGTTTGCACCACCTCAAGGAGGTAGACAGTAAACTGAGCACGATCAGTTAATCGCGTTTAACTTGGCCGTGTAAACGCAACGGGATTGAAAAACGCTTGCTATTAATACGGTGTTATTAATACGATAAAATGCTTTTTTTTTTGCCCTGCTGTAGAAGCTTCCATCTCGCTATTCTTAGCTATTATATTACTTCCATCTCGCTATTCTTAGTTCTTAGCTTCCATCTCGCTATTACTCTTTCTCGTGTCCCGATATCTTCCGTTGTTCTTTGACGCACGCTACCCATACGAAGCTTCCAAAACCAAAAATATAGCTCGTCCGCCATGTTGACCGTGTAAACGCACCAAGGTGGCGCATTTTAAGCACGCTTAACTTAAGCGTGCTTAAATTTTGGCCGTGTAAACAGGGCTTTCGATTTCCTGGGCCCCGAGGATCCGTACTTTGTGGGCCCCAACGATTTGTGGCTGGTGGGCTCAAATAATTTGTAGATGTATATAACTGGTTGGCCTCAGTAATTTTTATGCTCTGCAGCATAAAACTTGAAGTACAATTTAGATTATGGAATACAGTGAAACCTGAGTTTTGCGACCACCCCAGGTGCCACGTAAAAGTGGTCGTTAAGGACAGGTGGTCGTTCAGACAGGTAGTGATGTGACGTCATAGCAGCCATTTTGGCAGCGCCGCGACTCGTACTGTCGTTCACTTCAGTTTTTGCGCTGTGTTTTTGTTACGTTTCAGATTCAATTTTTGCGCTGGTTTGGTCTTGTTAAAAGCTCTTGGCTTTATTTATGATCTTCCAGTAGTATTTTTTAGATGTGAACACTCAGTTTTGTCACTTTCCTTTCCAAGTTAAAAAGCCGTTGTAAAATATACAAACTTGTCGCGGTAAACGATCGTCAAGATCAACTTGTCTAAAGTTAACAAATATTACTCATGATTTTGGATTGTTCAGTCATTGTATTAACTCTCAAACATCAACTAAAAAGTATTTGGCTTTGACAGGAGAAATTCACACAGATTTTCATCAAATAATGCTCAAAAGAGAAGCAAAACAAGACTAAAATGCGGTAACACGGCAATTGAGCAACACTTCCGGTTTCTTGTTTTCACATGTGGTCGCATTCGCGTTTGTTTACTATGAAAAAACGGGTATTTCTTTAACGTATTTCGGCAGTTTTACGTTGAGTTGGTCGCTCATAACAGGTAAATATCTTGCTTGGGACACAAAAAACTGGTCGCTGGTCGCGTAAGGCAGGTGGTCGCTCATTGCAGGTATATTTCAACTACAAATCGTCCGTGCCAGAAAAAGTGGTCGTATATGACAGGTGGTCGTAAAACGTGGGGGTCGCAAAACTCAGGTTTCACTGTACTGCAGTTCTGGCGTTTCGAGCGAAGGCTCTTTATTAAGGGGTGTTTATTGTTTATATGGAGGAGGGCCAGCCTTCCTAGGCGAGATCTCGCTATTGACAACCCGCGGGATCTCGAACTTGGTTTAAGCTGTTTTACTAAGTATTTTATCCCTTTCACCGTCGTGGTGGACCTTTATCATTTTATCATTTTAGCATCTTAGCATTTGTTTTACTCTTTCGAAATGTAAAAAAATCTCCTAATATGCTTATTATTGATAACATTGAATATTCTGAACCCATTTGAGATTAGTGTCATCTTTAACAACTATTTCAATAATGTTGTGGATGAATTAAAGAGGACAATGCCTAATCCTACATTCAATCAGCTTATTTTAGAGGAATTTGTAAATTCGTGATTCAAGAAGACACAAAATTCCAAATACTTTCCAAATACGGAACAAATGGTCTTTGAATATCTGAAAAGTATTGACACAACAAAAGCAAAAGGGCTAGATGATATAACCCCATACCACCTTAAGCTAGCAGCTGAAGCAGTCACCTCTTCAATTACCCACCTTTACAATTTTAGCATAAAAACAGGACTTTTTCCCAACAAATGGAAAAAGGCCAAAGTAATATACCAGGCCACAAAGGGGACTTAATAACATCTAGGGAAAATTTTAGACCGCTGTCAATAGCCATAATCCGCTATTTGATTATCATTTATTATTTGCCGATTGAAGCACGAAAAACATATTATTCTGCATTAATTTATCCTCATTTATTATACTGCTCAACACTTTGGGGCAATTGTTCAAATGAACTTTTGCATGACATATTAAAACTTTAAAAGGGAGCAGCACGTATATATATATGGAGTATCCTATGATACACCATCAGTAAACCTATTTCGACAACTAAAATGGTTACCCATTTATTGCATTATCAAAATGAAAAAAATATTGTGTTTTTTTTTGTGCATTAAAGAAAATGGCACCTGTAGAGGTATATCACTATTGTTCCAAAAGACTAATGGTGTAATTAATATTTCAACACGGTCTTCACAAACTGATATTAAAGTAGAAAATGTAAAAACCGAAAAATCCAAATCTAAAATAACCTACAGCGGAGCTACTCTCTATAATTCGCTTCCAATATACCTAAAAGAAATTGAAAATTATTCTTATACCACATTCAAATACAAACTGAAAGAATTTTTTCTGACAATGGTTGATGACGTTGATCATCTAGAGGACCTTTCCTGCAATAAATGTAAACATGTTGTCCGATGTAATTGTAACTCGATGTAATTGTAACTTGTTTTAAAAAATTGTAAATAGATTAGTTATCATTAGTTGTATATATTGTGTGAGGGCCATCGTTGATAATACCCATGCTGGTAAAGATGTCACCCTTTTTTTTCAAGTTATTATTATTAATAATAATAATAATAATAATAATTGTGGCTAACGCCAGACGATTTTACTCGTCAAGGGAAAAGGTCTGGCGGTGAAAGAGATTTCGCAAGGGGCGCATTTCATCTTGAAGGAAGGCATCTGGCATGGTCCTAGTACCACAATGGCAACCCCGGGAGCATTCTCAAGAGTGGGTATTGGGTCTTGACAGAACAATTTTCGGCCATATAAATGCTCTGCCCCGCTCTGTCCCAAGACGATGCGACGGATTCCGTTTCCAGTATCTTTTCTTATTAATAAGCTGTTTATTCGATACACATTAATTGTGAGTGATAACGACTAGAGGAAGAACGGCAGCTTTTCATAATACTTCTCAAACGGATTCGTTTTCGCTGCATCCAATCACTTTTCCCAACAAGCCAAGAGCCATCTTCAACGCAGCAAGATTCAAACAAAAAAATCTCGCATCAAAATTAGGTGAGTTCGATAAGAATTAACATATACGTATGTTACAAAAGTGTATTTTTCTGTCACGTTACATGCGCTCAAAACTGACTTCTACGGATCATACTCTAAATTCATAATTATATCATTCTTTTATCTTTTGATGCGTTTCTAAACTGCACCTAAAAAGGTTTGTTGATTGTATCGTGAGCTACACATGCAATAATGCTAAAGTTCTTACACTATCACACTAACCATAAACTATACTGATCGTTTTAAAAACTCGTTCATCACTTCAAATAGTACTAACATATAAATGAAATCGCTTTTCGTAACTATTCCTTCTTAGTGTAATTCTTAATTCAATTCTATATTTTTTAATGTTTGACTGTGCAATATAGTTATTATAGGAGACGAATTTTATGTCGGGCTTATATTTAAGGTATTTAAAAATTTATCATAATATTATGTAAATATTCGTAGAAAATTCAGTCGACAGGTTAGTTTTTTTCATGATATCTTACACTGCTAAAGTCAACCAAAAAAATTCGGCTGACTTGAGCGGGATTTGAACTCGCACATCCGGGATTGCTTATAGCTAAACACGTATAGAGCGGCGGACCGGAATGTTCAAATCCCGCTCTAGTCAGCCGAAATTTTTCGGTTGCTGTAAGCCGGCACAAACGAAATGGAGCCCTTTGAATTTGCAATGTCACCGAGGATTTTATGCCTTTTTCAGCTCTTTGTACAGTGATAAAAATTCCTTAAAATAACCCCTGGTCCAAAGAGTCCAACTAGTACATGTTTGTGAATGTTGCTCGTCTTGGTCAATTAGCGTATATACCCTGCGAGCAGAGCCTTTTTTTCCTTATTTCCTCGCTGAGAGGGAGGAAGAAAAGTAGGCTCTGCTGTATTCGTGACTGGTTTCCATTGCGCATGTATGTCAGTTGCTTGGTTACAATCTCGAACCCAGTCCCAATCAGAGCAGAAAACAAAACGAGAACCGGTTAAACGGGTCTTAAACGGGTTACTTCGCCCTAAATTTTGGACGAAGCCAAACACGAATACAGCAGAGCCTACTTTTCTTCCTCTCTCTCAGCGAAGAAATAAGGAAAAGAAGGCTCTGCTCGCAGGGTACAATTATCGTGGCATTAAAAAGGGCTCAGACGTTAAAGGTAGTGTTATACACTATGCAATTTTTACTTGTCTCGCAAAGGCTTAAAGTGCTTATAGGACACGAAAATTAAGTATCTTTTTTTTTGAAAAAACACTTAAATTAATAACAAAGTAACATTTTGCAGTTGTTTCCTTGCTTCGTTGACGTTGTTGAGATATTTCAGGTTGTTTGAGTTTAATATGCAAATGAAACAATTCGACGTCGCGTGTGCATAATAGGTACTTTTCCACTAGGCGACATTTGTCGACTCGACATTTTTTCTTTTGTCTTGGCTAATTAGTTCCACTCGAGAGCTTGTGGAAAACCGCCTTTAAGCAGCTTTTCCTCTAGGCGACTTTTTTCGCGCGAAGCGACTTTTTCTTTTGTCTCATGAGCTCTGAGCCGGAACTAATCAGAAATCTATTGAATTCGAACAAAAGAAAGTCGCTTCGCGCGAAAAAGATCGCCTAGTGGAAAACCGGCTTTACGAAGTACGATGGCTACTTCAACGACGACGTCGCTTAAACAAAAGAACTCAAGTTCCGAAACAAAGTGAATGAATAATTTTTCGTCCCTAGGGTAATCTCAACAGCGTCCTTGTTCTTTATACAACGCCACTTAGAGCACGTCTTCAGGACGATGCCAACTTACCAAAATATGAGAACTGTTGCTTAACTCATTCTTGTCCGAGGGCTTCCCCAGAGATGAATAAAATCGTCTGGCGTTAGCCGGAATAAAATACTAAATACCAATTCGGACAGGAAAGAGTTAGAGAGACAGTTTATAACTCATTCCTGTCCGAGGGCTTCCCCAGAGATGAATAAAATCGTCTGGCGTTAGCCGGAATGAAATACTAAATACCAATTCGGACAGGAAAGAGTTAAAGGGCATATGACTCGAAAATTAAGTTTGTCTTATTGAAAAGAACATTTAAAATAATAAAATAACATCTTTTGCAGTTTTTGGTTTCCTTGCTTCCTTTTTGAGATATTCCAGTTTGTTTGATATGCAAATGACACAACTTTTTACGTCACACGTGCATAATGAGTATTATGAGTTACCAAGAGAAGGTTACATATCTTTGCTATTGTGAAACGAAATCACTTGGAATTCTACATGTTTGGTGTTGTGGGTAGAAACACGCACATGCTTCCTTTGAGTTAAGCCCATGTTTTCATAATAGCAAAGATATGTAACCTTTTCTGATAACTCATTATGCACATGTGACGTAGAAAGTTGTGCATTTGCATATCAAACAAGCTGGAATATCTCAAAAACGAAGCAAGGAAACCAAAAACTGCAAAAGATGCTATTTAATCATTTTAAATGGTCTTTTCAATAAGACAAACTTAATTTTCGAGTCATATGCCCTTTAAGATTGACTTCAATACTGACGGACTACAACCATTTTAGCAGTACTGGGGCATTTTGAAAGTCATTAAACTAGCTTCTAATATCTAATATAATAGTGAGTTAGTCGTGACCTTTTCTAATACAAAAATTCATGTTGCTTTTTAACGGCCGTCGTCGTCCTAGCATCGTAAAGTCCCGATTGACTTATTGGTGAAGATTATATTATATATATAGTTGCTATTATCAAACCAAATTTAAAAGAAGCATGTGGGTTAGTAGTCTAGTTTCTAGGCCTTCCTCGGTTAACGCGTTTTGGAAGTGATCCGAACGGATCCGGTGGGGAAGGCCTACCAAAATTCGTAAACACTTTCACTTTACAGCTTGGTTGTTTATTGAGGACGAATGGTGATATTATATGATGTCCTAAGTGTTTCCATGCAGACATTTACTATTAATCTCCATCTGCATAAAATAATACAAGCCTGCTCACCTCGGAGCAACGAAGTTTCACTAGCCTAGCTTTCTTGAAAGTTAAACAGTTAAATTTTCATTTCGAGCTCCAATTGGAATATATTCCATAATTTCCCTCTTTCGATCGCCAAGATCTTTGGTAAAATCTTTGCAGACATCAGCTTTTATACCGTCACTCAGTGTCGTTTACGGTACCAAAACGGTTCTAGGCAGGATTGCTAGGCCTTCCCGTTTCCAGTCTTCCCAAGAACCCAAACGTAATACTGCTGCCAAACGTTTGTGCATGTGTGGATTTGCTAGAGTAAACATTGCAAGAGAAGTGGGAACTAGCCGTGGCAACAACAACCAGACAGCAAAGCCTAAGTAAGACTCGACTATTCATTTGTGTTTTGAAAAAAGGGTCATGAAAATTACGAAGGGTCATTTCAGAATATGTTACAATATTGACAAAGAAGCCATGCACAAATTACCTACCTTATCTTTTTGGTAGTATGCTTATAATTTTAACTTTTGTGTCGGACTCTCGGACCAGTCCAAATATTTCAGTGTTTTCCCGCTCTTTTTTTGAGGTGCGAGCTCGGACGTCGCGCATGCGCAAAACGTTTCGCAGCGTTGTTAGCGTAAGCACAATGAATCTGTCCCTCCAAACGATCCCAAGTACCCTAGCGTTCCTAACCTGTCACCAGTCTTCCGACTCTTTTTGGAAATGGCCAATGGACAGTAAGTAGCTCTGCCAATTAGAATGCAGCATTTGTAATAGTCCGTTAGTTGGTTTATACTAAAAGACTTCATATAGTAATATAACAGATCCAAGACAAAAAATAATATTTGCACACATTTTTATTGTATAATGATAATTTTCATGAGAATTTACACACTTTGCAAGCACAACCAACGACTGACGCAACCCGTATTTCCGTTGTAATTCCGTTTGCGCACGACAGTTTTACGATCGTAACAACATCGCCCAGTCTTCGGCAGCACTCGCACGTCGTCTTAAACCATGGCTTATCCATCAGTGGTATGGAATAGGATCGGCACGTTCCACGACACACTGCAACCGGAATGGTCACCGCAGTGCACCCTGGTTGAGTCACTCTCTTATTTATCATCTCTTTTGCACATGCCAAATTTCCCATATTTGACTGACCGCTGCAAACATGGATCGTGGTTTGGATCAGCAAAATAATTGCCAATTGCTTCCACATGATATCTAGTTGAACCGCTTCGGCAAAATCTGTATATAAACCAAATCAAAAACAGCCTATTTTTAGCCCTTTATTGCAAAAGAAATATATACTTATAATTCATCAGTATTTAGAAATCGGGGAAAAATTACGATAAAATTTAGCAAACTTTTAGATCTATTTTCTCTTGAAGAAATATAGTTTTGTTTGAGAAACTAACGTCCTTCGATGTCTAAATACAGCCAAGCTAGCTCGGTTAAATAAATCGGCTTTGCCTTGTATTTTTAGTGCGTTTCATGTACTATTTGGCTGTATACATTTTAAAATCAGAGAAAGAATACTAACTCGTGTTGGCTATATTAAACACGAAATATAATAGGGAGGGATATTCTATTTAATGTGCTTTTTAACAAATCAGCGGAATATTCGCAATTTTGTCAAAAATATTAGAACATTCTGGATAAAATGCGCCCATTTTAAACTATGTTGTCCAGCCTACAATTTCATGTGAAATAAATTCGTCAATTAAACCAATCAGTTGTATATATATATATATATATATATATCAGTATATATATAACAATTATTCACCGAAGTGGAGGTGAATAGTGCTGCAACAAAATCTCCTGCTTCGGTAAACACAAAGCAAAACTGTCCGCCATCAGTGTTTTGCCCGCAGGTGAATAGTGCAGGTACATGCTAAATATATATATATATATATATAAATAATTATATTAATGGATATTATGGATATATTTTCAAAATATTACACCATATCGCCAGGAGAAAAAAAAGAACAAAATCAGTTTTTCTCATAACAAACATGATTCATAAAGGAAATTTACAGAAAAATGTAGTTTTTGCTTCTTATGTATAGGACACTCGCAGTCCAGAAAGTGTGGGTGTCCGGACACCCGCTGCTTCCACAGCCCCTGTCTTCATGTGGGTAGAGTTGACTGAGTAGTTGCTTCTTTCTTGTGCCTCGAGGGTTTTTCACCGAGGTTCTCTGGTTGTTAAACTCTACTGCAGAAAGCCCTTAGCCCCAAACGGGACCCGAACCTACTCGGCCCTAGCGCCCTACTATGCATACTTCACAACCTACAAAGCCCCGTCTGAAGCTCAGAGTTCATTTCTGAGTTTACAACTGACGACAGATTGTCACAGCAAAAACAAACCAAGTTTTACATGTTGAAAACACTCAACTAATATAGGCAATGTACGTAAACCTTATGACTGAGAAGCAATTCTTGAGTATATAACACTGACCTTGTATAATTATAGTAGTTCTACAGCTGATTCTTGCGGCCACTGCTTTACTTCAAAAGATCGTTGCCAGTCGGACCTTGGTCAGTCTTTGTAACTCAGATCTTGGGTTCGGTGTTATTTCCTGTGCTTTTATACACGTAGACTCGGAAGCGTTAATGAACTGAAATTAGAAAGAGCATCTGTGTGCTATAAACGGCGAAAAAAACCATTTCCCCAACACGCGGCTGATGCGTTGTTCTGTGAGATCCGCTGCCCCCGCCTGCATGATCCGGTGATTTTACTGCCGAGTTTCAAGATAGATTTATTGGTACGCGCGGGATAACGAATATTTTGATATTATCCAGAAACGAGATAAAAGAGAAGAAAATGAATGCAATTCAAAGTGTTCAGGACTGAAATAAAAAAATCATTGGCATTTTTATTGTATTAATAAACAGAAGAGCATGACAGGAGTATTCACTAAACATTTCAAGCGAATCTAGCATATTTGTATACAGGGTGTATAAAAAAATCCTGAACCCTTCGAAAACAAGCTATTGTAGTAGTTTGAAAGCCCTAAGCACTTCGCTGAATCCACAGAAGCGTAAAACACACGGTCTTATACACCTGGGAAATTAAGATAACTCACTTCAAGTTATCTTAATTTCCCAGGTGTATAAGACCGTGTGTTTTACGCATCTGTGGGTTCAGCGAAGTGCTTAGGGCTTTCAAACTACTACAATAAGTTGTTTTCGAAGGGTTCAGGGTTTTTTGATACACACTGTATATATATGTTCTTAAATTATGAACTCTCGGTAAAATCAACGTTTGCTATGATATATATAACAATAACCACATCCAGCCGACAATTTGAAAAAATACAAGACAATGCATAAACCGTAACTCAAAATATGAGCTAAAACAAGAGAACAAATGAAACGGTGATATTTCGATTTTATTACAAAATCATCATCAGACCAAGTGACTAGAATCAAATATCTATGTTCTATATATATACAAGGATGGTGAAATAGGATTAAAATAACTAGTGTTAAATTACGACGGTCAACGGTGAGATTAGAAAATTCAAAATTTGAAAATTTAAAATTACAAACGGAAAATATAAGGTCAGCAAGAATTAAAAGAATTAAAGGAATGCATGCTATCTATTACAAGTCAAAGTGACAAAGTGCATGCTACAAGAAAAGCGTCAGTTCTTTACTGGCTTTAAACCAGAATTTAACTCTGGCGAGTTGAATTTAATTAATAGAGCTTCTAAGATTAATAATATGTTTGCGAGAGTGAAGGATTCTATATAGAGTTGTTAAATACAAGAGGTTTAATATTGTGAGATGATTCAAGAAATGAATTATTATTTAATCGGTCGTATAAGTTGTTTAAATCATCGATGTGTTGAGCATGTTGGCAATTGCAAAAATGTTGAATTGGTTGCTGTGTTCGAAAAGACGTTTTTCTAGACAACGATCAGTTTTACCAATGTATCTTTGAGTTTAACTTACGACAGCTTGTACAGCAAAAACAAACGAAAAAACATGCATATTTCAGTTTGTTATTTGTTATGGAAATTAAAAATCTTGATGTACATAATGACTTATCGGAAAAAGTTATATTATCGTTGCTATTATCATCAAACCCAATTAATTCGAGGGAAGCAAGTGGGTGTGTTTCTCCCACAACACCAAACACGTGGGATTTTCAAGTATATAATTATGTTTCATAATAGCAAAGATATAGAGAATAATACATGGATGCTAGGAAATATGACATTTATTTCGAGTGCATGTTGACTATAGGATATCTCACGAGTGAGCAAAATCTGTTTATTATATAAGAAATGGTCCTATTTCCACACAAAAATAGAGCAGTAAACTCTAATTGCGTTTCACGATAATCGACACATGTGAGATTATCATAAATAATTACACATTTGAGATTATCATTTTTATTAGTGGCGGAAACATCATTCAAAAACTCTGCATCAAAATTCATGAGGAAAACACAAAGAAAATCAGTACATGCATGTCCGTGGTTTTATATCTGATAAAGAAACCTCCTGATTTACATAAACTTTTGCTTTGATTTTCTCGGCTTTGACAACGTTATTTTTCAAACTTACTACGCCAATAAACTTACCAAATCGGTCGTTTTTGAAGTTATTTAAAACATTTGCAATACGTGTTTTATCAGATCTAAAACACTCGGCTATCGCCTCGTGTTTTAAATGTGATAAAACACTGCTGCTCATGTTTTAAATGTTACTTAAAACACTCTATTTTATATATATATATATATATATATATATATATATATATAAAGGGGATATTACACGGTGGCGAGAAGATATGGGTTTTATGTTCGAGTGGCAAGGACAATATCTCACGAGTGAGCGCAGCGAACGAGTGTGATATTGCTCTTGCCACGAGAACATAAAATCCATATCTTTGAGCAACCGTGTAATGTTCTATTTATTATATGGACAATGAAATTATGCGTGGAAGTGATGTTGATAAACTGGGTTTAATGCAAAAAATACAACCGCTTGACCTAAAACTTTTAGAAAATACAAATGAAAAATACAACAGCTTCTTCGAATACGTCATTTTACTTGAAAAACTGAATTAAGAGAAGTTACTGGCTCAAATTTACTTGATTCGAAACTTGCGGCAAAAGGCGTAAGTTTGGACTTGTCGATATGTCGCTCGCGAGCGTTACATACGAGAAATACGCCACTCGGTTCCCGGATGTAGTGAAATATGGATTCTACGAGTGTTTTAGTTGCTAGTAAAATACTCTTCTCCATATAATAAATACATTTATTATATGGAGAAGAGTATTTTACTAGCAACTAAAACACTCGTAGAATCCATATTTCACTACATCCGGGAACCGAGTGGCGTATTTCTTGTATGTAACGCTCGCGAGTGACAATCAAAATTTCCGCCTTTTGCCGTAAGTTTCGAATCAAGTAAATTTCAGCCAGTATCTTCTCTTAATTCAGTTTTTCATGTAAAATGAAGTACAGTATTTGAATAAGCCGTTGTATTTTTCATTCGTATTTTCTAAAAGCTTTACGTCAAGCGGTTGTAGTTTTTGCATTAAACCCAGTTTATCAACATCACTTCCACGCATAATTTCATTGTACATATAATAAATAGAACATTACACGGTTGCTCAAAGATATGGATTTATGTTCTCGTGGCAAGAGCAATATTCTTGCCACTCGAACATAAAATCCATATCTTCTCGCCACCGTGTAATATCCCCTTTATATCCTTCGAAACTGTTGCAAATCGATATCGATTGGTGTGGTGCAAACACATTGGCTGCATGCATGTCAATTATAGCTACACCGATTGCCATATATATTAATTTCTTAAAAATATAGATGTTACACAATAATACATGACCACTCTTGAGTTACTGTGGTTGAAAATTTTTTACTGAAATTTGTAACAACTTCGCCACGGTTTAGATGCAACGTATATGTAAACTTGCGATATAAATTTACCATAGCCGAATATAGCGGAGATTAAAGTGCTTATGAAACGAAAATTGACGGTACCGAAAAAGATGGCGGCGGTACACTTAACCACAATGCTTTGCGACCTCAAATCAGCTCAAACAACAATTAAACATTGTTTATCATGCTAAGATGGATTAAGTAAGCAAGAACTTCATTCCTACCAAAGTTGATCGTTTCAAAACCATATCTTCCAATATTTCTGCAAGAAACAATATTTACTGCACGCAAAGGACTGTGCATGTAAAATGTACAAGTCGCCATCTTTTTCGGTACGGTCTATTAAGTTTGTCTTCTTTGAAAGTACTTTTGAAATGACAAAGTAACATCTTTTACTTTTCTTTTTGTTACCTTGCTTCGTTTTTGAGATATTTCAGTTTGTTTTATATGTGAAACTAACCAGTGACATCACAACGAGCATAATGACTTATTGGGAAAGGTTATATATCAGGCTTTGCTATTATTAAACGGAATCAGTTGAAAATGTATATTCTTGTTGTTGTAAGAGAAAAGCACACACACAGATAATTGCTTCAAAGTGATTCCGTTTGATAATAGCAAAGATATATAACGTTTCCCAGTAAATGCACGTTGTGACGTCATTGGTTAGTTTCACATATAAAACAAACTTAAATACCTCAACAACGAAGAAAGGAAACAAAAAAACAGAAAAGATGCTACTTTGTCATTTCAAAAGTACTTTCAAATAAGACAATTCGTTTTATAAGCACCTTAACAGATGAGCTCCAACCGTACTGTTGTTTTGGCGCCAAAATTAATGATTACTCAGTATTCACACCTAAACGGGCCTTATTGCCTAATATAAAGTCACAGTGCCTACGCAGTATTTCAGTAACTTTATATAGCTAACAGCTAGCATTAAATGCTCCTATTAAGGACCAGATGCCCCCTTCTCAGGCCCGTAGTCTGTTTGCATAGAATACGATGGTTTATTCCTAAAGGAGGACCAATTTTTGAGCTGCACCTTCTTTAATTATGGTACAAGAAGTAAATTTTTATATCACGCCGAAAGCCCATCCCTCCTTCTTTGTTGTCTGAAATTTTCAGAGCTAAGTAGTTATCTACTCGCTTCCTGTAGTCATTTAAAGAGGCAACACATCAAAATTTGAACTTGTCCAAATTATGTATGCTACGTCAAGATTTGGAAATCTTCTCCTAAAGGCTTCCCTTGTCCTTGTTGGGCTTCTTGTTTCATGATAGGAAAGTACCATGAATGCTCTTTCCTCGGGAGTGAATTGTTGTCCAACTGATCGTAAGACGGATGAAGTAAACGGTGCACTTCTGCCAGCATGGCAAACATGTGCATGGAACTCTCATGAGCATTGTTATTACCCCAAGGAACCACACATGATTTGATGCCGCATTGCTTCATTTGGAATCAAACTTTATTCCCCTGTGGCCAGTTCAAACTTGTATTCCGCACTCAAGCATAGATGTGGTCAAAAACGGGATGGGCGACATTCGTTTGGGACACCCTGTATTTTTTCAAATCTGTAGGTAGCATCGATAATTTGCATAATTTGGACAAGTTCAAATTTTGATGTTGCCTCTTCAAATCACTCCAGGAAGCGAGTAGATAACTATTTAGCTCTGAAAATTTCAGACAACAAAGAAGGAGTGATGGGCTTTCGGCGTGATATAAAAATTTACTTCTTGTATACCCAAATTAAAGAAGATGCAGTATACAAAAACGGATGGGGTGAATTTTTTTTGGGACACCCTGTTCAGGACCGGATTAAGGCGGGGGTGGATGGGGCGGCAGCTCCATGCAGCTTCGAGAGAAATTTCAGTAAAGTAAAGTGAAATTTCAGAAAGTGTTCATTCAAATAGAAGTTTTAAAAGAGTAAAAAGACCATAATCATTTCATTAGCTAAACAAAATTTCAAAAACTCATTAAGAATTTATGAGGAAAATTCAAAAGAAATTAAAGTTTAATCAGCGTCTTTATATGTGATAAAGATACCTGCTGATTTACATAAACTTTAGCTTTGATTTACTCGGCTTAGACAAGGTTATTTTTCAAACTTACTACGCCAATGAATTTACCAAGTGGTTCGTTTTTGAAGCCGTTCAATAAACTCGCAGTTCGTGTTTTATCAGATATAAAAACATTCGGCTTCGCCTCGTGTCTTTATATCTGTTAAAACACTCCTGTTCGTTTATTAAACAGTACTTATAATATGGCCCGTTTAGGTGTGAGTACTGAGTAAATTTTGGAGCCAAAACAATAGACCGAAACCGTAGTAACGTATCGTTTTGTTTCAGTTTGGCAGTGATCGCATTTGTTGAACGCAAGAATGTAAATAACTGTAATATAAGTAATATATATTATATGCAAAGAACTGTAATATAAGTAATATATTATATATATATATATTATGTTGTGACATATGTAATAATATATGTAATGTATATATAATACTAACTTGCATCAAATTTCTCTTTAAATACTGATTTGTTTGAGACGGTATACTATCGCCTCGTTTTTCAACACACTTCTCGGTGTTTTCAAATCAGATAATAAACGGCTTCTCGTGTATGATGTAATATATCATACACGAGGAGGAGTGTTTCATCAGGATTCCAAACACCTCGAAATTTGTTAAAAAACCTCGGCTTCGCCTCGGTTTTCAACAAAAGTCTCGGTGTTTGGATATCCTGATGAAACACTCCTCCTCGTGTATGATATAGCTTCTCAAACAGATCAGTATTTTAAGAGAAAATCGAGGCGAAAGTTGGCTTAATTTATGTAATTTCTTCCTCCGATATCCAAACCACCGTCTCGGTACTGATTTCCTTTGTTTTCGGCTCATGAATTATTAATGAGTTTGAGAAATATTACATCTATAACTATATAAATAATAATGGCAACGAATATACTAATGTTTCAAGCAGAGCCCATCATCATGCTGAGTATAGAACGTAAAAGGGCTGCGCTCGAAACATCAGTATTTCGTTATCAAAACTATATATAATCTTGGCAGTTTACCACCTTTTCACTTTTCTCTATCCAAAGCATATAATTGCGTACCCGGCACTCTAGTTTTTTTTTTTTATCATTTTAAGACTACTTTCAAATAAGAGAATATACTATTCCAATTGGCAACCGAACTGTTCAAACCAATATCTTTTCCCTGATTGCTTGTAGCCTCTCACACATTTCCTTTATTTGCTTCATTTTTTTTATATGGAAAAGTGCTTGGCGATACGTTTCTTTGTCCCGTCCCTCGTAACCGCGGGATGGCTGCAGTTAGCTGAACCAACAGGGGCTCTGGAAGTTTTTCAAAGTTCTGGGTGTCCTGCGTCTCACAGAATGCCATAAACAGGGCCACGCCCTTCAGAGAATATAATAGATAACTAATAACTATATATACATAACATACAAGATAACATCACAAGTTCACAACAACTTCAAGAACTTTTAAAAAAAGTATGATAAAAAAAGGTATGTATAAAAAAACGAAAAGATGTACTTCGCGTCAACATTCAACAACACCAATTATCAATTTGTTTAAAATTTGCTAAAATATTGTGGGTGTCCTTCTTATGTAGGACACCCACAGTCCAGAAAGTGCGGGTGTCCGGACACCCGCTGCTTCCAGAGCCCCTGTGAACCAGTGGCGCTGAGTAGCCTGAAGCCTACAGGCCCGGGCTTGCAAGAGGCCGGCTGTAATTTCCCGAGAATACATTTTTTTATTAGTATTATTATTATTATTTTTATTTTTAATGCAGCAATGAGATGGTAGTATATATACATGATCGTTTGTTCAGTTATATTCCATGCAACTCAAGCTTTTACAAACTAGAAATAAATGCTTCCAAATAGTTAGCTCCGACCTCATTTGTTATTCATAGAAAACTGTGATTATGGGAAGACCATGGCCTCAGAATGCAGGAAATAGCATTTCCGAAACTCCAAATTTCCAAATTTTTCGGGAGGACATGCCCCACCAGCACCCACTTGCGTCTTCTGTAGTTGAATATTGTTGCCGAATTCGCCAATGACGGAGTAACCAGGGTGCCCAAATTAACTCTGGATACGGCACTGATATATCGATATCAGTTTTTTCATAGATCAGTGCACTATGACGCCCATGAATTTTATTTAGCCTACAGTTCCGAAAACTGGTAATCCGCCACTGAGCTGAACGCCGGGATCCCGGCTTGAGAGAGACAATTTTTGCCATATAAATGCTGTCCCGTCAACCTATATATGACGGATACCGTTTCTATAGTATTTCTTTAGTGATTCTTAAGCTGTTTATTCGATACAAATGAGTGGTAACGGCTAGTAGGAGAACAGCAGCTTTTCATAAAACGTCAAATTCTATCTATTTCTCTGTTATTCCGTGGTTTTTACAACTTTCTAGCTGTGTTGTGACACGTCCCGGTTGCAATTTTCCCACCTAAAACATCCTCATATCAAATCTGGATTAAAAAAACACGTCATGCATGTGAACAGCCTCTCGTGCAGTGGGAGTTCTTCGACTTGAAAGCAAGTGGGTACCGCTGTTAATGAAAATGGGCCATTTCCAGTATCTTTTCTTATTCCTATAAGCTATTTATTCGATACACATTGTGAGTGATAGCGACTAGAGGCAGAACGGCAGCTTTTCATATGTAATACGTCAAATTCTATCTATATTTCTTTGTTATTCTCGGCGGTTTTTATAACTTTCTAGCTGTGTTGTAAAGGTTGCAATTGTCCCTCCTAAAACATCATTCATATCAAATCCAGGATAAAAGAAAACGTCCCGCCACCCGCCTTAATTACTTGTCGCGTTTTGGCACCTATATGGAAACATCCTCTCAGTGGGAGTTTTTCCAATTTGAAAGCAAGTGGGTGAGCTGTTAATGTTAGTTGATTCAATGTTATAGAAAACAAGTCTTTTAAAATTGTCTTTTAAAAAGGCAGCTGGTCGGGGTTCACCTGCACCTGTCTATAACAGTACCGCCTTTGTTATCGAGGTTTCTGTTCGTTTATTATAAAAACGGATTCGTTTTCACTGATGGCATCACTTTTCTCAACAAGCCAGGAGCCATCTCCAACGTAGCAAGATCGAAACCAGACACAATCTCGCATCGAAATTAGGTGAGTTCGATAAGAATTATTAAATATACGTATGTTACAAAAGTGGGGGTTTTCTGTCGCGTCAAATGCGCTCAAAACTGATTCCTACGGATCATATCTAAGGGGGCCTTTACACGAGCCCAGGTTGAAAGCCAACCCGGGTTAGCTCGCCAACCCGGGTCATGCAACCCGTCTACGAATAAACCCCTGTTAGCGTTTACACGATAGTCGGGTCACCCCGTCTTGCCGGGTGACCCTTTTCAAGACCCGGGTCGACCCGGGTCGGAGAGGTGCGGCGGTGCGGAACTTTGGTCAATTCCTTCATGTAAACACGGGTTGACTTGACCCGGGCTCGTGTAAAGTGTTGGCAATATCATAATTTGTGTTGAGAAAAGCTGACCCGGGTTGAGAAAAGCTGACCCAGGTTGGCAAAAGCTGATCCGGGTTGGGAAATGAAGCAGCTAACCTGGGTTCATGTAAACACGAAAAAAGAATAACCAGGGATGGCGAGCTGACCCGGGCTGGCACTCAACCCGGGCTCGTGTAAAAGCCCCCTAAATTCATAATTTAATATGACTCTATAGTTCGTTTATTGTATGAGCTACACAATAATGCTAAAATAAAAAGATTTCGAGTGGTACGCAATGAAGAAAATCTTGCAACTCAAATATAAAGTGCTCAACGCTTAACTTAAAAAGCTACTGTTCATGACCCAACGTTTCGACCGCACACCGATCTAGTGTTTTCATCAGGGCCGGGTGATCGTTGTATAAAGGAAGGTTCCATACTTAGACTATGTGCACACGATAACATTTCCGAGCGTTTTCGTATTATTTATACTGTTCTCAATGGAATTGAGAACAATCAGCTCATTCTTGAAACAATAAGAAAACGCTCGAAAACGTTACCGTGACCACATAGTCTCAAGTTACCTCCACACGTATATCCGGATTTTTTTGAAAACGCAACTTTTTTTATCAGTTTTCAAAAAAATCCGCGTTCACACGAGAGCAGCCGGAAAACGGAAGGCCAATCCGTAACAAAAAATAGCGTTAATTATACTCTCAAACAGAACCGATGATGACGTTATCTTGCAGTTAAATACAAGCACATTTTGCATTGATTACTGTAAATATGGCGAATTCAATAATTTTGTAGCACACCGACTTTCATAATTATAGTTTTTCTATATTTTGATGTTTCTCACGTGTACCTAAAGAGTTTATTGACTATCTGAGCTACACAATAATGCTAAAGTAGAAAGATTTTGAGTGCTACGCCAAAAAGAAAATGTTGTTTGAAGACGAGCAAATTTCTCATTGATTTCTGTAAATATCAACATTTTTGTAGCGTTCTACATGTAAAGTAAAGCGACTTTAGTTGTTGAGGGTACCTTAATTATGACTGTATTTAGATAATGATAATCCAGTGATCTACGACATTTGAAGTAACGTTCGTTAATTCGCAAGTGCATGAGCAGTGAGCACTGTCCATCGTGAAAGTCATGTTAGGCCGCACAAAACAAAAAAATGATCAAAACTATATTAAGAGGAAATGTCATGCACGTATTTTTGGTGAAAAGCGCTAAAAAAAAGTTCTCGTGTTGGCTCTCCACATAAAACCTCTCCAGACTAGTTCTTAGTCCTCTTTTCTCTCGAACGTATTTTGTTGACGTCACAGAATAGGGATCGAGCGAGAGGACTAGCGGAAAATGGTCATCTTTATCTATACAATGAATCCTGCTGGAGCTCGGATTCTTTAATCTTTATGAACGAGGGCACTTAAACAAACTTCTTCTTGACTAGCGGACAGCAAACGAGTAGGTTTCTTTGTTTTACATTACGTTAAAAGGTTGCATTGTTACATACGAGGCTTTATAAAGTAGTGTTCGGCGTAGGAAGTGATTGTGTTGAAACACATTTATACAAATCGAAATATGCTTTTTTAAACGTTCCGGCAGTAGACCAACCTTGCTATATGATGTTATAAAGAATTGTGCAGACCGACGTGAGTGTTATCTGCCTTGGTTTTCAGCCAAACGGCCGTTTGATGCCTGTATAATTTGGGGCCAGATTTGGGGCCAAGCAAAACATTTTATTCCAGGCCTCTCACAATTTCGGTCTGCCGCTCGACGTTAAAAGAGAAGCCTGGGAACCAGGCTGAAACCTCTCTATTTTAAAGGATAAATTAAAGGACTAAGTGCTAAACATCTTTACTCGCAGCCAGCGGCTGATTACGAAGGACGCAGATCAACCGGGCTGTGCATGTCGAAGGCATATCAAAGGCGCTCCAGGCATGCAAATGCTATACGACAGAGTTCCAACCACGGATCACAGTTAACATATACGTATTTGTTGATTTTACGGAGGGAAGAAAACCGGAGAAACCGGCGAAAAACCCTCGAAGCATGCGCAAAAGAGATTAACTACAACTCTATTCACATGAGTTCCAAGCTCGACAACAGGGTCATTCCCAAGCGGATCACTCATCCAAGTACCGTAATCCCGTCTAACCGGGCTTAACTTCTTGGTGAGAGGCAGCGCACTAACAGCACACGCCACCCGTGCTTTAGCCTTAGTATGTAGTCGAATTTATTCAGTCAACTTTTTAACTGCATTTGGGGATTGAGAAACAAAGCGAAATGTAATTTTCTATAATTATGAACGTAGGTATGGTACAAACATGTTGAACCACCATATATTTTAATTTTTATTCCGCAGTCAAAACCTCTTTACTGTAGCATTTTGGTCTAGCTTGTACATTCAACATAGATTTTACATGCACTTGGAGGTTGAAAACTATTCGATTCCCGGTTGGGGCAGTCAGATAACGTTTCTCTACAGCAGTAATTTGACCTCATTTGAATTTAGGCCCTGTTTACATGGAGGTAGGGTAACCCTTCTAGAAGGGTTATCATTTGAAACGAGTCAAAAGATAGCCCTTGTTTACCTGGAGTGAGGGTGACCCTTGTAGAAGGGATAACTCTTCTAATAGGGTCACCTTGGTTCAGCGTGAGCTTTACTATATTTTCGGTTTACATGTTATTGTCGCCGTCATTTGCTTGATATCTTCAAAATATTTCACAAGGCCTGGTGTATAAGAACAGGAAGGACAGCCACATTGCTAAAATCATGCATTAAGGTATTTTGTTCGGTACGCGTTTTTTCCCCTCATTGAAACATAACCCTCCTGCCAGGGTCACCCTAGCAAACGCGTTTACATGGCTTATGTAAACAAAAAGATAGCAAGCAGATAGGGTAACCCTCCCTCTCATGTAAGGTGTAAAACAAACCTTAAAATAAACAGGAAAATACAATAGAGGAGGGTAACCCCTCTAAGAGGGTAACCCTTCTAGAAGGGTTACCCTCCCTCCATGTAAACAGGGCCTTAATCTTCTTCGTCGAAAAAATGTGTATTTACCATAAATATGAATTAATGTAGTAGATATACGATCACTACTAGACATCTAGTTTTTAGCGTATGTTACGCGACATAGAAAAAATTCTTCTCTAAACTTTACTACTAAACCTCTCTTTTATACATAACGCACCATTGACATTTTCATTTGACATTACAGAAATGATGATTTCAAGCAATGTAATTGTCATCCTCGCAATTGCCGCACTCTGCATCCTCCAAATCACCGTCGCACAGACCGATCAGAAATTTGCCACGGCGGGTGTGTGTGAAGCCAAAAAGGTCTTCGTAACCGTCAGGTTTACACGGTGCGTTCCAAGAAAACTACTGCTCACTGTGTGTTCCGGGAGTTGCTTCTCGATGGACAACTGGAAAACCCACCGACCCTGCACTTGCTGTAAGCCGGCACAAACGAAATGGAGCCCTTTGGATTTGCAATGTCACCGAGGAAAAAGTGACGTAGGCCTAGTCGTCAAAAGGCATCGCGTCCAACAAGCAGTCTCGTGCTCGTGTTCGCCTTGTTTCGACCCTACCAAGTAGATCTCCAACGAGATATTAAAGTACAGACTCCCAAAACGATATTAGAAACTCTGTTTACTAACTCATGACATTTCAATCAATTTTATGTAATACAAAACAAACTCCGGCAAAGAGTGATAAAATGTTAGTAGCTACATGTTTGTGAATGTTGCTCGCCTTGGTCAGTGTAGTCTTGAGAAGGACTATTAAAAAAATGTTACATATATATGCATTTTTTTTGTGCAACTTAATTGTCTTATACCAAAGGCGTAAAGTGCCTATGGGGGCCTTTACACGAGCCCGGGTTGAGAGCCAACCGGGTTAGCTCACCAACCCGGGTCAACCCGTCTACGAATAAACCCCTGTCAGCTTTTACACGATAGCCGGGTCAACCGGGTCGACCCGGGTTGGAGAGGTGCGACGGTGCGGAACTTTGGTCAATTCCTTCATGTAAACACGGGTTGACTTGACCGGGTCTCGTGTAAAGTGTTGGCACTATGATAATTTGTGTTGAGAAAAGCTGACCCGGGTTGGGAAAAGCTGACCCGGGTTGGGGAAAAAAGCAGCCAACCCGGGTTCATGTAAACACGAAAAAAGAATAACTAGGGATGGCGAGCTGACCCGGGCTGGCACACAACTCGGGCTCGTGTAAAGGCCCCCACTTAGACGCTCTAAAGCCTGGTTTGCATATAATCGCTACGATCGCTCGAAAATGAACTCGGCGATCGTAGCGATCATATGGAAACTACTGACGCAACGATCGCCGAGATAGAAAATGTTCTATCTCGGTGATCGTTGCGTTTTATGGAAACGGTGATTTTACAATCTCAGCGATCTTGGCGATCAGTATGCATCCCAGCGGACCATTAAAACAATGGCCGCGATCAGCCATGGCCGCCTTAGCGATCATATGGAAACAGCGACACGATTGTTAATCGTTGCGATCGCCAAGTTTTTAATAATAAGTTTTGAGCGATCGCGGCGGTCGTAGCGATTATATGGAAACCACGCTTAACCATTCACCATTGAGCCATGCACTGAGCCTGAGGCTCAGTTACAAAGCTAAAGCGGTATAGTGTTTGCATATAGACCACTTTCATAATAGCGACTAATTTGCATATTCTTTTATGTGCATTTTAATAAGCCTTTCTAGCCTCGTTTGTGTGCCTACAATTCAAAAGAATCTTTGCTTCATAACGAGGCCAAAAAGGCTCATTTTATAGATGCACATAAAGGAACATTTAAGGTGGCTCCACACAGTTTCTTGAAAAATGGAAAATACAAGTTTGAGAGTCCAAAACACGTGCATAAACAATTCGGAAAAAGAATAAAACTAAATGTTACACATAATTAAACAGTCTGACAATCAAAATTTGTTAACAAATAAATAGCAACAGTTGTATGGCAACAATGACATTTCAAAATGGCTGCCAATTACCCTTCAAACTAATTTAATTCAAAAAATTTTTTGGTGACCCCCAATTTTGTTTTCATTAGAACTTTTCTTGAAGTATCAGTAATCAATAGGCGGATTTAAAAAATTTCCCCCCCCCCGGAAAAATCATGTTAGTTATTTTTTAAATCGCGCTATTGATTACTCATACTTCAAAAAAATTGGGGGTCACCAAAGTTTTTTTCGAATTAAATTAGTTTGAAGGGTAATTGGGAGCCATTTTGAAACGTTAACCCTTCCACGCATGGCTTTTCGAGACTTCTCCCCTTGACGAGTAAAATTGTCTGGCGTTAGACAGAGTAAAAAGAGAAAGTTGTTCGACAACAAAGATGCGCATGCATGAAAGGGTTAACTAACTAACTTACTACTTGAAGTATTCAGAAAAACGATATTAATAACTAAATGTGGAAGGCGATAGTGCATGTAAAACTTACAAGTTTTTTTTATACTATCCGTCTATTCTATATTGAATGTAATCGCCATTTACACGTCTGGAGCTTTTTTAGGGTGAATAAATTACAAGCTTTATTGCCGGCCATAAGTAAGACAGATTGTGTTTTAAATAACAATTGGATACGTTTGGTTCAAGGATTGAAATGATTTAATAAAAATTCACGCACAATACATAAATTAACAGACGTTTCGTAGACGTTCCTTAAGCTCAATAGGGAGTTTACGAACTACAACGACGACGGCAGTGGACAACGCGATATAAATTTTGGTATTTAAAAGAAAACACGGTTGAATAACTTCCCTGTTTGCACTCAAAGCTTATTTTATAAACTTTTAAAACGTTCGACAACTCGTAAAATGATTGCATTGAAAGTGTTGAAGGCATTCATAAGCAACAGCCTTCATCCGTTCGGTCCATGACTTACAAACGTCGTCATGAAGACGTGAAAATGCACTCAATGGCGTTGTAAACATAACGAGGACGACTTAAAGATTTCTCTTGGGACTGCAAATTATTCATTTTCTTTCTTTTAAAGGAAGAATATTTTGTTTGAATGGCCGCGTCGTCGAGGTTCGCCGTCGTAGATCGTAAACTCCCTAATTACTCAGAAAATATTTCTGAGCCCCAGACAGGGTCCGTCTACCAATCGTCTGTAAAGCCTGGTTTCCATATAGCCGCAAGAGCCGCCGGTATACCGGCGTTCTGCCAACCGCAGTCATCGCCGGCAAAGTTGAGAACTTTGGCTGCCAAGTTAAGCTGTTCCTTCTATACCACAGGTATCGTCAGAGGAAATATAAGGCAAAACGCAAGCATACATTTTGGGTAAGGGAAATATTTTGGCAAAGACAGGAATATGGTCAATATCATACTCTATTTCGCGAGCTAGAACTCAAGGATCGAGAATACTTTTATAGGTAATTATTTACATTTGTGTTATCAGTATTTGGTACAATATGGGAATTTGTTTTTTCTTATAAACTTTCACACATACAACAACTTGTATGAATAAGAAAGAGCTAATTCCCATACCGTACACCAATATGGCCGCCATTTCATTGTTTTGGTACACCAATATGGCCGCCGTGACGTCAGATGAAAACGCTCTATATGTTCTATTAACTATGGTACAACTTATAATTACCATAATTATCATATCACTTTAACTACATCTCATACACCACTTTCATAACGCCGACACTTTAACCCTTTCCCGCCGGTGGATACAGCTAAAACAATTAAGGTTGTCCTGGCCA
This sequence comes from Paragorgia papillata, assembly GCA_035771165.1. NCBI lineage: Eukaryota > Metazoa > Cnidaria > Anthozoa > Scleralcyonacea > Coralliidae > Paragorgia > Paragorgia papillata. The sequence goes on along the minus strand of JAWNZC010000252.1, from coordinate 997,644 downwards.
AAGCCAAAAGGCTAAAGCCAAAAGGTCAAAGCATAGTTAATAGAACATATACATGGTTCGGAAACTCGTCCAAAGTGATTGTTCTATGTTTTTGTTCAAGTGTATGGAAATTTGTGCAATTTTACGGTATTGTATTTTCTGTATAATGAAGCAGTCATCCAATAGCAACGATCGGGTTTAATTAGCGAGTTGCTTCATCATCACGTGTTGTGGTGCTTCATCATCACGTGTCCATAGAATTTACTTCCATATAAGTAACTCCATTGTCAGTTCAACATGATCATGCTTCATGTTGAAAGACAATAGAGCTTCCAAACCATGTATATGTTCTATTAACTATGGTCAAAGCCAAGCGCGAAAATGCTCGTTAATAATCCCCAGAGAGGGATGTGTGCTTCGCTATTTAAATAGTAATTCACATCGTACTTTTCGCGCTTGGCTTTGACCTTTGGCCAGGACAACTTGATTTAGCTGTATACCCTGTGACAAGTAAAATCGTCTGGTGTTAGACAGAGTAAAATACTAAAGTCTGCTTCGTTCGAAAACGAACCATACGATGTAGGCAAAGAGTTAACTGGGGCTCACTCGTCTGATTAGGATCGTATTGTAGTTTTAATTAAGATTCAAATAACTAACTTTACAACGAAGATCGAAATATAATAAGGTTAGACATACTGCCGAAACAGAGAACGTAGGAGTCTAACGTTTCAAGCAAAGGCCCTTCGTCAGAGAGAGAAACGTTTCTCTCTGACGAAGGGCCTTTGCTCGAAATTGATTGTTGTTTCTATACACTGCCCACGCAGCACACTACTTTTATTTCACAATGAAGAATTGGTTTAGTTTAGATGTAAACGAATCCTAACGATAATTCAAATTTATTCTTGCGGCCGAGGAAAGAATTTCATGGCACAAACTAGCCCGGTTAGCCAAGACATGCAGTCCAGCTTCTAAAACACCGGTTCTCTCTCTATATATATATATGGCTTGAATTCTTACATAAGTCGTTAGGGGGTTGTTTACAAGTTAAATAAATAGGCAACCCACAAGTGGACTTCAAATAATACTATAATACGTTGTACTTACCCATTTTGTAAGGCATATATAGAGTTCCCATCATATATATAATCCATGGGAATTCCAGAGAAAGAACGGAAGATTGACAGAACGCACGTCAACATATGAAAACTAGCCTGCTTGCACTCGAAATAGAGGCTACGTCCACACGTATACGTTTTCGTAGCGTTTTCATATTGTTTCAGGTAAGTAGACATTGTTTTCTATTCCCTTGAGGACGGAGAACAATATGAAAACGCTACGAAAACGTATACGTGTGGACGTAGTAAGGGACTTCTGTTAAAGATCTACGACGTCAACGGTCCTTTAAACAAAATAATCTTTTTGCGAAACAAAGAAAATGAATAATTTTACTCTCAAGGGTAATCTCAACACCGTCCTTGTTCTTTAAACAACGCCACTTAGAGCATTTTCAATATGGACACTACAATAATTTTAGCAATACTAGAGGCGTTTTGCAAGTCATTAAACTGGCTTCAAATATCAAATAGAATATCCAGTTAACCCCGACTTCTTTAAATTGTAAAACTTATCTTGTTTTTTAATCGCCATCGTCTCCCTAGCATTCTAGAGTCCATATTCTCTCACCTTTAAGGCGTCGTTCACACGGAAACGTTTTTCGGCGTTTTTGTATTGTTTCAAGTAATGAGCTGATTGTTCTCGATTCCCTTGAGAACCAATCTCGTCCCCAGAGCCAAACCCCTCGCACGCGAGCGGAAAAAAGGCCATTTAACTTGGCCTTGGCTCTGGGGACGAGATTGCTTGAGAACAGTAAACAATATAAAAACGCAGAAAAACGTTTCCGTGTGCACATAAGGGCCTTTAATACGCCATATGGGGCAAAATAAGCCGCGAACAGATCGCATAAACGGTCAATTCTTGAATAAGCCGCGGCTTATTTTGGACTAGCTTCAACCCTGGGCTTATTTTAGTCACGGCTTATTGATTACATGACCGTTTATATACGAGCTGTTCGCGACTTTTTTCAATCTCGTTCCCAGAGCTCACGTTCCCCACCCGGGAAACGAGAGACTCTGGGATAATCCGTTTCAAATAACAGGATTCTTGTTATTCCGGTTGAGGTACGCATGCGTAAATATCCGAGAGGAATCCGGATAGTATGTTCTCCTTGTTTGACTTTTCCCCAAACAAGTCAATGGGGTTGCTGGCGAAGCTCAAATTACAGCATCTACACGAAGGCAACGTCTTCACTGGAGTCTTGTCGTCCGACATCTTTGTTATTTTGGTTTTATTAATTCTACTTCCGGTCACTTCAGACCAACTCATGCTCACTATTCAGCCAATAACGTAACGATTTGAAACGGATTATCCCAGAGTCTCTCGTTTCCCGGGTGGGGAACGTGGGCTCTGGGAACGAGATTGGACTTATTTAAGCCACGGCTTATTTTGCCCCGTATAAAAGGAATATGTAGGAATATGAAAAGAGTATGAAATCGAACAAAAGAGAAAATTGCCTTATTAGTATCAACCAACTAGTGGATTATTACAAATCCGAGCGCTTTACAAACCAAAAATACGTGACATAGAATGACGCAATATTTTATTAAAACATTTTTCATTAGGATAGCACAACAAATGACACTGCTAGCAAAATTAGTTATAAGTAACCATTGGCTCTAAAATAAATATTAACAGTCATAATAAATGCAAAGAAAAAAGTGGTAGACTGCCGAGATTTTAAGAAAAGAAATACTGGCTTTTTGAGCGGAGCCCTTCATCAAAGTAAAACATGATAAAATAGAATTAAATAAGGCTTGCATGTACCATGGATAGGAAAAAGACTGGATAGGATACTTGATGGCGTGAGCATAACCTGGTTGAAATTGACAAGCTTAAAAAACCCTTGTATATTCAAAGTTTAGGATTAATACAACTTAAAGTGCCACTAACCCCCAAAAGTTTTTTGCACGAATAAACACCGCCAATCCAAATGATGAAGAATACAATATAAATTAACTAAATTGGTAAAATCCTCTTGATTTAAGAATCGATTGAAGTGGCGATAATGACGGACACGACGGAGCACTTGGGAGACTGCGTCGAGAAGGGTTTGTGACGTAATACCAGGAATTCTATATTTTTTTTTACTGTAAAGTAAATAGGAAAGAACGTACCCAGGTTACGTTTATAGTTTTTAGACACTTTATAGATTTTTGAAGACGAATTCCTGGTGTTACGTCATACGCATCCTATACCCATTCCCCTCACTGCTCCGCCATGGGACAAACAGATGCGACATTTTGCAAGTTTGAAGGGGCATAAAAAATGAAAGAAGTGTTCAATAACAGAAAAGATATGTTGGTGCTAATATACTCAACAAGGGCTATTTGAATCCCGAGAAAAAATTTTGGGGGTTAATGGCACTTTAAAATGAAAATCGAACAAAGCCACAATACGATAAAATGCCCGTCTATTCTTACTCATTTTAAAAGAAAATATAAAGGTTTACTAGTTGAAATATGCATCGCAAATTCCAAGCAAAACAAAGTACTATTTTGCGACGCCCAGTGTCTTTGACACGCAGAAACATCAAAACACAGATGAACAATGTTTACCTCGAACACTCGATTGTGGCTTAATAGGCAAGTTTGTAAGGCGATAAAATCATTTGAAACGTCAACATAATCATCTGAATGTGAGAACATGAAGAATTTAAAGAAAAGTTCACTTAAAAACCTCAGTAAAACAAGCATACTCACGCCATTCATGACATCACAATTTACAACTAGGACAGTGAATGCGATTTAACCAATCAAAAGACTCAAAACACCCCACATGACTATTGGTTTCCTATCCAGTCCTTTTACAATCCATGCATGTACCTTCCCTGCCGGCAGAGGTTTCTACAGGAAAGAGACCTCTGCCAACATCCGACGCTTTTCCTGTCGCGCATGTGCGAAGTTACCTTGACAACGAAGTTCAGAAACACGAGATATGCGTGAACAACACGAGGCGATAGCCGAGTGTTTCACCAGCTCTGTGCAGTGCCGGATTTAGGACAGGACGGACTGGGCGGTCGCCCAGGCCCCCCCCCCCCCCCACAAAATAATGTTTAAGGGGGGCCTCCACAAAAATGTCTTGAAAGTTGAAAAAATAGGTGTTGAAATGAAAAAAATCTTGAGAGCCCAAAATATGAGTCAAAAACAAGACAAAAGATATATGGATGATATATAGGGTTACTTCTAAAAGTGTATACTATGACGATTATGACAGATTGATGGATGGAGTTGACAAGTTATTATTGTAAACCCGACCCTGTATTGTACCGGCACTGTAATAGCCAATAGGTACATCTGTACATGTATAAATATAATTTATATGTTTAAATTCCTCAATTCTGGTCTCAGTTGCTTGTCCTACTCATAGTATACTCAACCGCTAGCGTGTTTGGATGTTTATAGTTTAATTAGTTATATGACTATGTAACTTAGCATACATTCAGAAATAGAATTGATATATTGTGCTGGTCAGTGACCGCCCAGGGGCCTCCACAGTCCTAAATCCGGCGCTGGCTCTGTGAGTCATCTTGTAACTTCCCAAGCACCGTAAACAACTTTATACCGGCTCTGTGACAAAGTATTTTTATTTCTTTACGGAAATAATGTTTCAAATAGTAAACAAAGGCATAAAAACAGGGTTACAGAAGCTCAACTGGCTCAGGAACGCTAATTGTTACACTCTAGCGCCACCACGTAAACAACTCGTTGGTCATTGCGTAAGCACGCTCAGTAGCCAATCAAAACGTGTGTTGTAACAAACCTGTTTTCAAAACTGGCTTGACACGTTCAAGATCACAGACGGCGGCTACATCAAACAAAGCGTCGGACGTCCTTTCCTGTAAAGACCAGCATGTGCCAAAGGGTAACGTAAGTTAAAAGTAGCCAATCAAGTTTGTTTATCGCCATTTGATTGGTTATTTCAATTCACGTCACTTTTTGGCATATAAAAGCCCTATCTAATGTTATTTCATCACGTTTTACTGCGATGAAGGGCTCCGCTCAAAACATCAGTATTTTGTTCCCAAAAATCTCGGCAGTTGACCACCGTTTCGCTTCGTTCATAGTCAATTGAGGTCTACGGTCTGAAAACGCGAGCGAAAATCATTGTTCTGGGTTTACGCGCACTGAACAATGCATTGTATTTTCTGAGCAATGAAGCAGTCATCCAATAGTATTAGGGACCTTAAGCAAGCTAGGACGACGACGGCAATTAAGTTACTGCATTTAAAAGAAACCATGGATCAGGACATCGTATATTGTATGCTTTATGTATTTTGTAAGACCTTTAAAAAGCAGCCATAGCTTCGACAACATGACGTATGATAGATTAACGCCTGAGTAAACTAACAACTTTTGCCGTTCCTTGTCAGAACGTTGTCTTGAAAACGTGAAAACGCTTCAGTTGACGTTGTAGTGTGCAACGAGGACGGTTGTGGGATTACTCTTGGGACTGCAAATTATTCAAAGCTTTGTTTTGGTTGAAAAAATACCATTGTACTTGGGTCGCCGTCGTGACGTTCGCGTTGTGCTTGCTTTAAGCCTGGTTTCCATATAGCCGTAAGCGCCGGCGGCATGGCTGCGGCAAGGGGCGATGGTCCAATCGCATACAGCTATTTATTGCTGGCTAATTCAACACTGTCTATGATTGGACCATCGCGCCTTGCCGCAGCCATGCCGCCGGCTCTTACAGCTATATGGAAACAAGGCTTAAGGTCCCTAATATCCCGGTGTCTTCGTCGTCACGTGTTGTAGTCCATTGTCGTCACGTGTTCGTCACGTGTTGTAGTCGTTCGTCGTGACGCGTTGCAGTCCGTCTTCACGTGTTGTAATCCTTCGTCGTCACGTGCTGTAGACTTGTAGTGCTTCGTCATCACGTGTTGTAGGCGTTCTTCATCACGTGTTGTAGTTCTTCGTCGTGACGTGTCCATAGAATTTATTTACGCCAACATCGCCATTATATCATCTTGAAAGACGATGGAGTTTCCAAACCAGCCCCTCCATTAACTATGAGTTGCTACAGCCAACACACTGCTCTACTTTTTATAACGAATGCAATCCAGTACGCCATAAGGTATAGAGAAAAAAGTCTTTCGTTTCTGGTCAAATGGAATCTTAATTAGTCAGATTAATCGTTAATTCAGATGGAATTAACTGTTAACACACGACGTCACAGATCATCTCATTTAAATACCACATACCTGATGTGACGAGGTCTAAATGTGACAGGTACTACGTCATGTAAGCCTATCCCCGACACAGGCATACATGAAGTAGAGAGTCCCTAGATATCTCAAAAACGAAGTGAAATATGAAAGAGCCGTAAATTTTCACTCTTTATTGTTTTAAAAGTTCTTTCAAAGAAAACACGCTTAATTTTCAAAACATATGCACTATAAGCAATTCCTATCGGAAAGTGACAAAGATTATAAATATTTCTCAAACTCATTAATAATTTATAGAATAAAAACAAAGGAAAATCAGTACCGAGACGGCGTTTGGGTATGTGATCAATACTTCCACAAATTAAGCCAACTTTTACCTCAAATTTCTCTTAAAATACTGATTCATTTGAGAAGCTATATCAAACACTCGAAAGTTGTGTTAGATCTGATATCAAAACACTTGGTAAAAACCCTTGGCTTTGCCTCGGTTTTTCAACACACTTCTCGGTAATCTATTGATGAATATAAGAGGCGAGCATAAAACACGAAGGAGTGGCATTTTTAAAAATATTTATTAAGATCTAACGTTGTAAATTCAAATATCTAGTTTTTACTGTGATTGTAATTTAGTCTCTGAAGATGTTGTACGTAATACAACGAAACGTTAGATCTTAATAAATATTTTTAAAAATGCCACTGCTTCGTGTTTTATGCTGGGCTCTTATATTCATCAATAGATTACGCTTTCCAAATAGTGAAATAAAACTAGTGTGCTGCGTAGGCAGTGTAGAAACAACAATCGAAATATAGTAAGGTTAGATATACTGCCGAAACAGAGAACGTAGGAATCTAACGTGACGTTTCTCTCTGACGAAGGGCCTTCGCTCGAAACGTTAGATTCCTACGTTCTCTGTTTCGGCAGTATATCTAACCTTACTATATTTCGATTTATGCTTTCCGCCTGGTCAATCTATAGCAAATACACTTCTCGGTGTTTGATATCAAACACTCCTTCTCGTGTATGATATATTACTTAAAAAACGAAACATTAACACTTTAAAGCGGCGTTCAGACTGAGTGCCCGTGCCCAGGAACGGACACTAAATGCACTGGTGTTCAGACACGTTCCCAAACCCTGGATGCTTTTGGTGCTGCTTGGCGCCAAAATATACTTTGTCAATGTGTTTCCACTGTTTGTTCCTATTAAGAATGTATGTTGGCTCAGTTTATGTATGGTGTTTTGGTTAAAAGTGCTGGGCACCGTAAACATTCTGTTCAGATTGGTGCCTACCGCTCGGGTACCATGTTCACGCTAGTGCTCGTGCCCGGCCAATTGGCACGGGCACTCAGTCTGAACGCCGCCTTAAGGCGACGCGTGCTGACCAGAAACAGAAGATACTTTTTCGTCCTTATAAAACAACCATGTACGACATAAATTACAAACATCATTTATGTTGAAGGGATACATCTGTATAACTTACTACGACATTTACACCTTAGTAGGTCGCAATGGCGGTGTACTCGAGTTATTGTGTGGCGAGCAGGCACGGTATGAAGGCTCCTGGGTGACCAACTGCGGAGGAGGGGATGAAATCCCAGTGGGAAGACGGACCTTGACAAAACGAAAGAGTGATATAAAACAAACGTACAAATAAAGGGCAAGTAATATTTGGTATTTTGTTCTGAATCGGGGGCAAATACTTTCCCGTACAGACCGAACAAACGAGGTAAAAAAGAGATTGCCAATCTCACCACAGGAGGGATGCCACCCCCTGATCAGAGGTAACCATGGCAACCCCGCCACAGCCCACCTCCAGGCACCAGTCACACTGTCAAAGCAGTGGAAATATATATACTTATCTTGCATTCTATCAGGAGTGCGTGGGTGGGTCAACACAGCGCAAAAGCGATAAATCCCAGAGTATCTACTAAATAGACAGCGCGCGCAAATTGCAAATTAACCAGTCAAGCTCAGACCATGCTGACAAGACTCTGATGAGCGCTGAGATACCCCCACACATTATAAATGAGTGACCGCTGACTAGCATTGACTCCATTTTTACCTTGCCTAAATTACATTTAGTCTCATTTAATAAGGAATTTATTATATGGCTCAAGACTTCTTGCCTGTTTTTTTTTCTGCATTCGTCTTCAAATGTTGCCGTTTACCTTTAGGGCAACCTCACCTTTGAGCTTGTTCGCTTCGCGTTTACCCCTGTTTGGCAGTTTTCAAGAAAAGCAACACTAATAAGTCCCTTTTAAATACACTAATATGTCCCTTTTGTCACAACACTAATATGTCCCTTATTATTTTTCAAAATTTTTCCAACAAACATGCCTAATGCTTTGTCATTTTCATTCACAGCAACTCAAACAGTATCCCGCCAAAACTTAGCGGCCCGCTAAGGCCAAAACGTAACAAACCTCTCACGGCCCGCGAGGGCAATGCGCTTTTCCCCGGACCTCTGAGCAACCAATAAGGTGCGCCGTGGCCTGAAAGAAAGCTTAGCCCAGACTAGTTCCTAGTCTTCTTTTCTCTCAAACGTATTTTGGTGACGTCACAGAATAGGGATCGAGCGAGAAGACTAGCGGAAAATGTTCATCTTTATCTATCATGAATCCTGCTGGAGCTCGGATTATTTAATCTTTATAAACGAGGGCACTTAAATAAACTTCTTCTTGAGAGCAAACGAGTAGGTTTCTTTGTTTTACATTACGTTAAAAGGTTGTTACATATGAGGCTTTATAAAGTAGTGTTCGGCGTAGGAAGTGATTGTGTTGAAACACATTTATACAAATCGAAATATGCTATTTTAACGTTTTGGGAGTAGATCAACCTTGCTATATGATGTTATAAAGAATTGTGCAGACCGACGTGAGTGTTATCTGCCTTGGTTTTTCGCCAAACGGCCGTTTGGTGCCTGTATAATTTGGGGCCAGTTTTGGGGCCAAGCAAAACATTTTATTCCAGGCCTCTCACAATTTCGGTCTGCCACTCGACGTTAAAAAGAGAGGCCTGGTAACCAGGCTGAGCTTAGCCATAACATAATACAGATTACTGCACTTACAGTAATGTCCTATGATTATACCTGCATGGTGAAATTCGTAGGAGCTGGTTTAATGAGTGGCGGTGGACCTTGAAGAGTTAAGCCGCCTTGGACACTGTTTCGAAATGGCTGGTTGTTATACATGGGCTGGTTTGATGTTACACTTGGCTTCGTCAGCGGAGGAGGATTACCTGTAGAAAACATTAAAATTAAGCAAATATTTTAGTACATTGAACGGGGAAAACGGACGACTGGCGTGAAATAACGAGCAAGACAGTAAGTGGGGCTCAACTAAATTATAAACAAACAAACAAACAAACAAACAAACAAACAAACAAACAAACAAGCAAACAAACAAACAAGCAAACAAACAAACAAACAAACAAACACAAAAGTACACAAACAAAAAAGAAAACAAACAAACAAACAAACAAACAAACAAAGAAACACAAAGAAACAAGCGAACAAACAAACAAACAAACAAACAAGCCAGCCACCAAGCAAACACACAAACAAACAAACAAACAAGTAAGCACACAAGCAAGGAAACAACAAACAAATAAATAAATAAATAAACACCCAAGCAAGCAAACAAACAAACAAACAGACAAACTAACGAAGAAACAAACAAACAAAAATTCAAACAAACAACAAACACACAAACAAACAAACAAACAGATAAACAAACAAACAAACAAACAAACAAGCAAGCAAACAAACAAACAAGCAAGCAAACAAACAAGTAAGCAAGCCAGCCAGCAAGCAAACACACAAACAAGCAAGTAAACACACAAGCAAGGAAACAAACAAACAAATAAATAAACACCCAAGACAAACAGACAAACAAACAAACAAACAACAAACAAACAAACAAACAAACAAACAAAGAAACACGACAGCAAACAAACAAACAAACAAACAAACAAACAAACAAACACACACACACACACAAGCACATAAACAAACAAACAAACAAACAAGCAAACAAACAAACAAACAAAGAAACACAACCAAACAAAGTAGACCAACAAAAATGCAAAAAACAAACAGAGTGCAATAACTTCTCACCTTGTGATGCTGCTGGCGAAGCAACAGAAGATCCGTCAGATTTGGGTGAAGGTACCTGATCATCGTCCTTCTTATCCGTACTAACAATTCCTTGCTCTTTCTCGTACTCTTCTAGCACTCGCTGTAGTTCAAAACGCTTACGATGGTTGACAAAGAAATTACGACACTGGCTAACAGTCTTGTTCTGCAGAACGTCAGCCATGGCCTGGAAATCTTTGCCGTAACGACGGACCGCTGCGAGGAATGAAAACGAAAGATAAAATCAATCGCACGCGTACAACGTATAACACCACGTTCAATGCTTGTGAAAATTCATAAACCAATTCTCGAACTCCGGGTTGAACGAACGGTTCTCCCGTGCGAACCGGAAAGTGTTGCTATATAATACCAAGACTAAGACTATATAAGACTATATAAAGACTATATATTGCTAAATAATTGCCGAAAACGCAATCTAAAGGTCGTGGTCACATGCAAGGTGTTCAACAAACTGAATAGAACCGTTTATGGAACGGTCATTCAAAAACTCATTAATAATTCACGAGGAAAACACAAAGGAAATCAGTACCATGTCCGTGGTTTTAGTACCTGATAAAACTTCTTGACGTCAGAAAGAATACTAATGAACATACAATTTTATATAAAGAATAATAATGAACATAACATCCAATAACGAATCGTTTTTGAAGCCATTCAAAACACTCGCATCACGTGTTTTATCAGATCTAAAACACTCGGGCTGCGCTACAAAAACCTTTTGAAAAACTTTAATGGGCCATAAAACCTTTTTAGTTGATGTCGATATTAATTAACGAGAACCAATATTCAATACATAAAACTTAAAATAAAACCATGTGTAATTACAAGAAATATCGACACCACACCCACGATCGGAAATTGCGGCTGTCGACTGGGACCTAATCCAGGCTGACCTGGATTAGCTACGCATGCGTAGAATGTATATCTTACGTGTAAACGTCATCAATACACGCGAGACCAAGCGAGGCTGGCGCGAGATGAATAAGGAGCGAAGGAGCGTCGTGGTACATGTGGGTTCATACGATAAAATTAGGAAGATAAAGGAAAATAATGGATCCATTGAAGAGGATACTAGGGATATTGTAGGATATCAAGCATTTGCTGACTTGAAATCAAATCTGGCAGAAAAATTAGACGAAGAACAAGGTGCGATCTAGTATCGTAAACTTACATGTTAAATGACTAAAATCTGTTGTTTGTTGGCCATTTACTACCCCCAAAAGAGGTCGGGTTGGTTTTTTTTTTGCAGATGTGTGTACCCAATTGACTTTAAAGTTCGAATCAGTCGTGGAAAGTATACTTGACGATTGACGAAGTGACGAGTTGACATGAAACATTAAACAAACCCAATCAACTATGGAGGGTGAATAAATATCTCAACTATCAGATAACTCTGATTGATTTTTTCTTTGTCTTGATTTTATTTTTGGCTATATATGGACAGTTCACTTGTCATTGTTTTGCGTGTGTGTGTGTTTAGAATTTTAATAGTAATTTTCATCAAGCTTGGCCGACAACTCACGTGAGCCAGCACGCACGTGGCCTGCGAACTGCGCCATGAAAGTGGCCGATTTTCTATGCGATTCTCGATCGTGAAAAGAAATTACTTTGAGATCCTTTTTTTATATGTCAGACATTCTAAGGAGATGATAGCCGACGACATTGCGCTCCTGTGTTGTCCATATGAATGGAAATTTTAAAGTCAAGGTTTAAGATGGGCAATTAAAACAAAATAGAATGTTTCGTTGGGTAAGTAATGAAATCATGCAAGGAAATATTAATGGCCACGAAACTTTAACAAGAATTTCCAGTTTCCTTCTGCCCCATTGCTCGTACAAACATCAATTTTGCAATCAGCCAAGACTATAGTTTTAAACCAGCTTCAACCCTAGGTTACAGTTTTACTTGTAAATTAGCGAGTTTGAGCAAGACAACGAAGTATGAAGACGAGAGGAACGTATTTTGGCCGTGATAGACTGGGAATAGCCGTTGTCGTTCTAGGTCTTAATACGGCGGGAATTTTGTATTAAGCTGTGTTTATTGCTGCTCTCTCCTCAGCAGAGGTTACATTTCGGAGATTGGAGGTTTCGGGGGTCGTCGGAGATGCTCGGAGGCGTCAGCTGGACATAAGTAGCGCGGGCGAAACTAGTCCAACGGGAAATTACATTTAGCCTCTGCCAGATTTCTGTCGGTTTCTTGCATGACTTGCTAATTCACGGATAACTAAGCCATCCACGTCTATATTAGTAACATATTTGTTGGTAAGTGATTATGACATGTTTATAATATGTCTTTCTTGTAAAAAAGACAAAATATACTCAGTTTTTTGCCGTTTAATCAGTCAGACGAAGACTGACGAACCAGAGGATAACATACTTATATCGGCCGACGTGTAGCTCACATTGAAACAACGAACTTTCCTAGTTCGTCCACACATTCAATTAAGTGTGATCGTGTAACCTTCTGCTATATTCGACATGTTTTCTACAACCCGCAGTTCCAAAAGTTATTGACACCCCCCTGATGCCGCCATATTGACACAGAAATCTGGCAGAGGTTCTTTTTTCGCTTTCTCTTTCGCTATCCGCCCGCACTCCTTATGTCCACAGAGGCGCAACTAGAAAATTTCGAGGGTAGGGGTTGAACGCAAAAAAAGGGCAAAGTCATTCAGTATTCTAAACAATTTGGGAGTAGAAGCCAAGCAGAAATTTTATGGGGGTCCGGGGGCATGCATCCCCGGCAGGGGCGGCGCGCTAAGGTATTAAAGGTATTAGTCTAATATCTTTTTTTCTCCAGATTGAAATGAATTGTAAAATAATATAATTATTCCATCAGAAAGTACTTATTCTTATAGAACAGAGACGCAATGGAAGAACACAACATCTTTGTTATTGATTGTTTGATTTCAATTATCTAGTAGCTAACCACTAAAGAATTTAGTATTCCGCAGTACAGTATCGTCCTCGCTGACGCGCGCAACAACCTTAGCGATTTTAGCGACGAGTGTTTGAAAGGCTACCTCAAGGTATTAGAATGTCAAAACTAATACCTTGACAAGAAACGCGGATTTTCGGTGTTAAATTTCACCACAGGTGGTACAATATTTATATTTTAAAGTCAGACGCTTTACGATTTCGATTTAAAACTGCTTTTATTTCGCAGCCAGAAGTATGCAATTCTTTTCACTTCATTACATTAACAATATATAACATCTCAATATATAAATCATCCATGTAGTATCCGCTGTATCGCCTATTTCACAAGGAAACGCTCCCAACACTGGAGTTCAATACTTCAATAATATGGAAACAAAGAGCAATTATTTATAACAATTTTGAAGCTTTGATATGGTGACTAGAACTTATCTGACGAAAGGAAAATCTTCTTGAATCTATATTTAACAAAGGTAAGAACGATGCGAATATTTGTATATCTAGCGATTCTAATACCTTGGCCGCCTGGCGTTCGCAAAAGCAGGCAGACGTTGCGCTGATCATATGTATTGTCGGCGCATCACGCAAGCTATTCACACGTGCAGAATGCTGGAAATTGCATTTCAGAGCCTTTCGATTTCAAAATTTTCTGGGGGTGGATACCCCCAGACCCACCTACTCTGTATACTACAACTAATACCAAAACATTTACGCTCCGCGCCGCCCCTGATCCCGGGAAAATTTTTGAATTTTGGGTCTCTGAAACGGCATTTCCTGCATTTTGAGGACGCTTTTCTCGTATTTTTGGTTGCGGAAATTTTTATTTTGGTCTCGCATTATTTAAAATTTATCATAATTATATTCAGCCTAGCTGCCTCCCGGGCCCACTGCTAGAAGCCTCTGAGTCTCGCCAGATTTGCGGAGAATTGTATTGCGTACTCCAACAGACGATTAATTATCTGTTTATCTAATGTCTAACCTAGTATTAGGGGCTGTTTATATGAGAGGCGAGCCAGCCCGGTAAGTGGATAGCCCGGTAAGCGAGATCTCACTGTGTAGTTATTTTCCTGTTAAAAATTCCTCTGCGTTTATATGGCCAAGCGGGCTAGCCCGGTTAGCGAGATCTCACTTGAAAGAGGCGAGATCTCGGTAGGCGGGATGAAAATTTCCCCATGTAAACAATCGCTAACCGGGCTGGCCCGCTTACCGGGATGATTTTTCAAAGGGATGCCGACGCCATCTATTGTTTTGACTAAAATCATCCCGGTAGGCGGGATGAAATTCGTTCATATAAACGCGAGCCAGAAATTATCTCGCTTACCGGGCTATCCCGCTAACCGGGCTGGCTCGCCTCTCATATAAACAGCCCCTTAGAGGTCTCACAAAAAGGGCAGGGGTTAAAAAGGGCAGGGGTTAAAAAGGGCAGGGGTTGCAACCCCCCCCAACCCCCCTGGTCCAGTTGACGATTTCGACGCATCTCCGACGATCCCCGACATAGCCGATCTCCGAAAGAACCTCTGCGGAGGAGAGAGCAGCCCTAACGTTTCTCCCGGCGAAAAGAAACAATGCAATGTCTACGTCTGACGTTAACTTTGCAGAGAAAAACGTATAACCTAAGAAATAATGACGTAACAGACGTTTGGTAGATATTCGTCAAGCTCGAATACTCAGGTAATGTTTGTAGCCCCCAAAATTCTAACGACCCTCTCTATTTAACAATTAGACAACGAGCCCGAGTTTTCTATGAGCGAATATATCGCTTGACTATCGCTAATAGAAAACGAGGGCGAGTTGTCTAATTGTTTTAGTATAAATTTACCAATAAGAGCTAAACAAATTCTCGACAATAACGTATTCTATGAGGCACGTTTAATACATTTTTTAACTGCATGCCAACAACAAACGTTCAGCATATAGTCATTTCGGACATTTCCTGGGTCCTGTAGACTAGTTGTATGATAACTGACGGAAAAGTGAAGCTTTCTTGCATAATTTAACGTGGGTTTTCATGTACAATACTGAAATTTGAAACAATATATTTCTACTCATCTGATATGTAAAAATGACAAAAACTTGAAAGAAACATTCAAATTTAGCATGTAGTTTACATCACGAAATCTTATCAATAGCAAACGTAATTTTGAAATGTGTTTCGTTTGCAGTTATTTCGTTTTAAACGAACACAGATAAACAATTTAACGATCTTACCATTAATAATTTCCATTCTAACCATTTTGTAGCCGTTTTTGTTTTCTGTAGAGCTTATTGCTTTGCGTAAATGTTCAATTTCCTCTGTCATTTGCCCACTCCATTATAATTTCGGCGACATTGTTGCTTAACAGAACAACCGCTGGCTCTACTGATCATTGCTCGTGACATACTACGCATTTTGTGATTGATCAAATTCGTTAAAAGAAGGCTTTTCATTGGCTTATCGCTAGTGGTTTCTATCAGCGGATATATAGTAACCCCTGCGATAGCCAATGAAATTCAAGGATTTGTGATAGAAACTTGTAAATTTATACTAAATGCAATGACTGCCCTGCATAAAATACCATGTACATCATAAAACAAATGCTGTAATGATAAAATATTAACAATAGCTTCTACTGGAAGTAAAATGTCAGTTTAAAAAACAAACAAACTCAGAACACTTACAATTTACAGCTAACGACAGTTCTTCATTACTCCACCTAGCATTATTCTTTGAGTTAAGCTGTGGAGAAGAAACGTAAAATAGTAAATAATTAAGAAATGCTTTACAGTTTGGCGTGCTCATTGAAAAATGGCGGGTTTAGTAATTAGTTCCAAGCCCTCTTTCACCTCCTCTTCCAACACCACATTAAAAGGGCTACGTTCACTGATCTCAATAAAACTGGATGGGGCATGAGGCCGGATTTTGCGTGCCAGCTGTATGATGACGTGACCACTACCTACGATGGCCGCCACTGAAGTTCATAGCTTTCGTAGCTTGAAAACAGACAAAAAGACTTATTTTAAGAAACTTTAAACGAATGTAAGGACACAAGAAGTACTCAATAAGGTTTAAAGACGCTAATTTCCTGTATTTGTTTCTGTTACTGAGCTGTAAATTTCGTTGTTTTTCTTCAGTGCGGACAACGAAAAAACTTCACGATAATATAAACTGAAAAACAGACTATAAAATCTACGAAGAATTCAATTCCAAGTTAGACTGAAAGCCAGCCGCCGATCTCATCTCGTTCTCACTCGCTGAGAGAGGCGTCTGAATTCAATAGGCGATAATGCCGTCCAGTGACGTCACGTACTACCAAGAAACCTGGTAGTGAAATCTGATTGGTTGACATGTTTCTAATTTGGTTTAATTGTAGAATTATATCTTGTCAAATATACGGCGGCTGGTTTTTAGACTACAGAATACTCTCAACTCAACTTGGTAAGCTATTTAATGCAGGGCTGTGATATTTTGGTCCCCGATGCCTATGGACTTTCATGTTGACGGCTTTTGAATGGTTCCGAGGGGAGAAGCGGTGAGTATATCAAGTGGCATTGCATATTAATTGGGCGCGGCATCTTGTCAGTTGTGGAACAAGATGGCTAGTAATTTTAGAACTACTCATTGTTAAAATATATTGTGTACGTATGTTATCAGATGTTGAATAAGCTTTCATTCCATGTATAGTTCAAGTTTCTCCGTTTTGTGAAACTTGTTGAAATGTCAAAAATGTGCGAACCGTTGTTTGAAATAATATTACAAATAGACAGGAAATTGACTTCTCACAAGTGTTAATACAGAATTTTAGATTTTTTTAAAATTCTTAACGCACAACATCGCGAGATATATTCAAACACAAACTATTGAAAAATGCTATTTGGGGTGGAAATTTCTAGTTTCTAACTAAACGGAAAATATTTTTAAAATTGGCAAACGTCTTCCATTTGATTCATTGCGTGAATGTGTACTTATAATTAATAAATAAATAAAATCAGTAATATTGTTGACTTCGAATGCATCATAATCTTACCATTATGAAGCTTGTGAAACGTTTGCGGCTTTCTAACCAAAACAGACAAATTTCAGGAACTTCACATTTGAATTTATAGCTTTTATTTAACCCTTTCAACGCTATCGGCCTCCCAGGCAGGGACGCATAAAATCGCCTGGTGTAGGCTTCAATTTTTTTTTGATACTCTGGCCTCAGCGGTCAGAGTAGGTTTTGGTATAACCTTAGTGGCCTAACGACTAGAATGGTTTGCCGTTAATAATATAGCCAGAGTGAAATACTAAAATACAGAATAAAAGTGGATTTTAGCGTTCAGAAGGTTACACTGTAATTCGAAGTCAACAATACATTCACGCAATGAATCAAATGACAGACGTTTCCCCATTATTTTTAAAAATATTTTCCGTTTAGCTAAAAACTAGAAATTTCTACCCCATGCAAATAGCGTTTTTCAATAGCTTCTGTGTGATATATATCTCGCGATGTTGCGCGTTAAGTATTTTAAAAAAATCTAAAATTCTGTATTAACACTTGTGAGAAGTCAATTTCCTAATTTTCCTGTCTATTCGGTAATAATATTTCAAACAACGGTTGGACATTTTTGACATTTTAACAAGTTTCACATAACGGAGAAACTTGAACTATACATGGAATGAAAGCTTATTCAACATCTAATAACATACCTACACAATATATTTTAAAAATGAGTAGTTCTGAAATTACTAGCCATCTTGTTCCACAACTGACAAGATGCCACGCGCAATATACCATGCCACTTGATATACGGTACTCACTGCTTTTCCCCTCGGAACCATTCAAAACTCGTCAACATGAAAGTCCATATGCATCGGAGTCCAAAATATCACAGCCCCGCATTAAATAGCTACCCAAGTTGAGAGTATTCTGTAGTCTGAAAACCAGCCGCCGTATATTTGACAAAATGGAAGGAATTCAGATTGTTTATTATTCTATAATTCTATAATTATCCCAAATTAGAAACATGTCAACCAATCAGATTTCACTACCAGGTTTCTTGGTAGTGACGTCACTGGACGGTATTATCGCCTATTGAATTCAGACGCCTCTCTCAGCGAGTGAGAACGAGATGAGATCGGCGGCTGGCTTTCAGTCTAATTCCAAGTCTTAAATTGTACTTTTTATAGTAATCTTAATGCCTTAACAATATCTCGTGTTGTGTACTTGCCATCCTTTGACTGTATTTGTTGTTAAACAGTGAAAACTAAAGGAAGCGGCATCTGTTGTTTACTTTACGGCTTTTCCGACTCCCCCAGCACAGAGTACTTAATATTCCTTCCCCCGGATAATATGACCGTGTGACGTCAATATTGCTTATGCCAGTCAACTTTGGGATTGGGAACAAGTTCTAATGCCGCAATGCGTCATATGTTCCACTACGTAAGATGGCGGCGACTGGCACGAAATGTTTGACTGCTGGCCATAGGGGATGGCCTATCCAGTTTATATAGAGATCAGTGGCTACGTTACCCAACACCGCCGCCAACGTTTCGCGCATGCGCGACGTCCGACTCGTCCTCAAAAAAAGAGCGGGAAAACACTGAAATATTTGGACTGGTCCGAGAGTCCGACACAAAAGTTAAAAATATAAGCATACTACCAAAAAGATAAGGTAGGTAATTTGTGCATGGCTTCTTTGTCAATATTGTAACATATTCTGAAATGACCCCTTCGTAATTTTCTTTACCCTTTTTTTTAAACACAAATGAATAGTCGAGTCTTACTTAATCTTCACGGCTAGTTACCACTTCTCTTGCAATGTTTACTCTAGCGAATTCACGCATGCGCAAACGTTTGCCAGCGGTGTTACGTTACCCTATTTTAGCAATTCTTAAAGAAACAAAATTGTCCTAAAATTGCACAAAATCTCACAATAACGGTTTTATATTATATAAAATGTGCTCCTGAAAGTGAAGTATTTTATGAGGGTTTTCAGATTCTGAAAAGGAAATCATGTTTTTTTTATTTCTAAACAAGGAAAAAGTGCATTATTTACTTTGTGTGAATAAGTGAATAAGTGACAAGAGGTTTCTTTCACACAGCTTTTTCTCAAAGAAATGTTTTGAGCTAAAGTAAGAACTTTAAAAAGCTATAAGTGAATACAAATTTATGAGAATCATCTAAAAATTGATATTCGAGTAAATTAATATTCTGGTGACAAAACTGTGTCTGGGAATTGTAAAATTTTCAATATTGATCGTTTTACGACCTTTTATGCAAGCCCATTCAATCTCCTGTGAGAATGTGTTTTAGCTGTAATAGTAAAAATTCGATAACTCTAAAAGTATTTGGAATTTTTACAAACCTAGACACATTTATTTTTTGCTGTGATATTTATCTACCAAACTGACAATTTTCAGAGCATTATAGTAAATAGTTGTTCACTTATAGCATTTCGAATTGGAAGTTTGCGTTCATAAAATGACGAAATGTTTTACTGCAGTCTTGTAGCCAGTTATATCAGCTTTCGAATAATATGTAGGTTTTGGTATATGCAATGAACGGACGGAGCGCTATAATGTTTTCCCTAAAACGTAGCCCGAAGGTCTATATGCAGTAACCTTAAAGGTTCAAAAGTCATCCATAGTAGTTAGCTAAGCCGACTCGCATTTCACAATCTACAGCTTTAATTTTGAAGTCTGCACACAGGGAGCCCATCTTGGCAATTCGTCATGCCAAAAAGCGCGTGGGCACCCTGTGGCGGACTCAAAAGACGCGCGGGGGACTGCGGCATACTCGGTCGTGGTGTGTTAAGGAAAATAATAAAGGGATGAAACACGAATTCTTCCTTGTTTTGAACATCGTTTTAAGCGCCTATAGGTATTCAAATTGTAAGATAATTGAGTGAAGCATTTGTGATAATGATTAATTTATCAAAATATAAATCAAAATGATGCAAAATCTCAACTTTTAGCCGTGATTTTGCAGCTAAATTACATATCCGCAAGTAGCTAGGACACTACATCATCATTGACATTTCGGATAGCTACGAAATCCTACGATAAGCTTTTCGGATAAAGTGGAAGTCTCAGGATTATTTATTTATTGCACATTCATCTGACTCTGAGTTTCAGTCGGTTTCAGTATTAGCGAGGTTCAGATCACACTTCCACTACCACTACCGTAAATATAATTAGGCATGTCAAATGTTGTTTTTACGTTCAGTAATGGTCGCAGGTCTCAAACCTAGTGCAAAAAGAAAGCGTTTTACGATACCAGGATTAAAACCAACTACGACTACAGAACGAAAAAATGAACATTTACATCAGCTTAACCACATTTACGGTAGCAGTAGCGGTAGTGGAAGTGTGATCTGAACCTCGCTATTCTAACGGTGGCTCCCGTCGATACGAGATGTCCTGGCTACTTGCGGAACACATTCCACGCTGAACGTTTGGTGTTTCATCCCTTATATTTTCCCCTCTCCCTCCCCCCCTTTCCCCACGTTTTTTCCTTTTTCCCGCCTTTTTTCCCGCTTCCGGTAACCGTTTTTCGTTTGTTTTTTTAAATCCCCTGCCACAGTCCCCCGCGCGGCTTTCGAGTCCGCCACAGGGTGCCCACGCGCTTTTTGGCATGACGAATTGCCAAGATGGGCTCCCTGTGGTCTGCAGCTCAGAATATCGACATAAGACAATTGAAGGTAAAATTGGCGTGACATAGCCCTTTCCAAGAAAGCTACGCAGGCAGTACTAAAGTACAACTTAACCTTACCTCCAAACTCCTAAAACCATCAATGCCAGTTTGCAGTTCGTATCTATCCTGACTAATGTTCTGCTTGTTGCTTTGGATTTGACGTTTCAGATTAACGATGTCCATCTCGAGCGGCCGCACATGCGCATTGTTGTGCACGACGCTCACAACCGTCAGTGCCTCTTGGGTAATAACCATTCCCTGAACAAAACAAAATAACACCATTAATAAACGCCACGCATTGACGGATCCAGAAATAATTCGGAAACTGGGGGTTGGAGTAACATGTGTCAAAAAATGTGAGCGAACAAAAATAGCGAAAATACAAGTCCTTTGTCTCATGATGATGACCGCTGACCTATATCTTTATTTGACTGTGGGCTCAGCCGCGCCCACAGTTATAAATTTAGGTAATAATTCCATGTCCTAAATAATCCAGGTACTTCATGAAAGCCTGACCCCAACACACACCCTAATCCTAACCAATAAATTCGTGAATATAGGACATGGATTTATAACCTAAATTTATTTAGAAAAAGGTCAGCGGATACTACAATGAGAGAAAAGACTCACAAACACGCCATCTTGGATCGGTCACTCTGTCAGTCATTAATAAAAAGGACATGCAGTCTAGTTGTATCATGGATAGTGAAAAAACTGGATAGGAACCTAATAGTCAAACGTGGGGTGCTTTGGGCCCACCCATACCTTAGGTGGTTTTCGCTTTCCTTTGCCCTGAGAACGAGCGTTGTGGCTGTCGCTTTTAGCGTGATTGGAGGACCTTGATCTCATCACACCTGTTCGCCTAAAATAAAATAAAAACAAAACAAAAACCACCTTAGTAATAAGTATCGGCAAGAGAGTATAAATGTGAGAGGGATTGTAATGGGGTCTAGTCCCATCCATTCCTCTTAAGTTGTTTTTAGATCTCGAGATAGCCAATCATCAAACGATACCGCTAGCACGTGACACCTATCGTGATTTTTGCGTGGCGGTTTACACGTTCCTTTCGGGAAAACAAAATGGCGGGAAAAAGTCATAGGAGTGAAGTACGTTTTGTCGAAGAATTGCATTACGAAACAGTTTTATAAAAATATTTACTCAAAATTGACAACAGTCAAGATTCCTCTTGAACGGAAAAGAGTTTTTATCTTTTTTAAAATTCTCGTGTCTTTTCCGCTTACTATCATTGATTTGATCGGTCAAACGTGTAGTTGTCATTGGACAACGTTTGTTTCAAAACTCGAAAACAACTAGTTATTCGCTAAACGCTTGAACGCAAAATCGCAAATGGTAGTAAGACTCGTGTCTTTTGAACGTTGAACGACACTTACGAATGTTCGTATTGGTGAACGACCCCTCATGTCTTTCAGGCAAGGGAGCACGTTAGAATGTGATAGTTCTTGTAAACTTACCTAAAGTTGTTGACGTTTTGTGCGAGTCGCCGAGTTCGATAAAACCGCTGACGATATGAGCCCCCGACGAGCGAGCCGAATACTCTCCGAAGATACGCGAGGGCGGAGCGGGAAGGGAAGAGAGAAGGGGAGTGCAACTACCGAGAT
Organism: Paragorgia papillata; assembly: GCA_035771165.1. Classification (NCBI taxonomy): domain Eukaryota; kingdom Metazoa; phylum Cnidaria; class Anthozoa; order Scleralcyonacea; family Coralliidae; genus Paragorgia; species Paragorgia papillata. The sequence continues at coordinate 975,030 of JAWNZC010000252.1, read as the reverse complement.
ATCTTTCGACAATGCTCGTAGCACGTTGCTATGTACATAGAGTGTTGCTATCGCTATTCGCTATGCACATAGAGTGTTGCTATTCACAATAATTATATACCGAGACAACAACCCGATCTTCGTGATATTCAAAGCAGGACGTAAGTTGTTTTCGTTTGAATGATTTATCAATTTGGACTCTGATGAGAAAACCGTTGGCTTTCATGAATATAAAGTTATAAGTCATTTTGAATTTTTATTGTCAGAATCGCGCCATCGCGGGTTTGTTTGTCGACGGCTCGACGCTCCAGGATATGATCTCAATACCGAAGACGCCCACAACATATACAAAAGGAGTTAGATTCGGCAAGGTCAACCAACTGAATCGTGCAACTTTTGGGAAGTTTCATTTATTTCCTTCGTGAGGTCGTGCGAGAAGAAGAGAAGACGAGTTTTGTGGAACGATCGACCAGTACGGGTACTGATCCTTTTGTGTTAAAACTATTCATTATTTTTAATGAAATTCTTACAAGAACTTTAATAGGGTAGTTAGTAGTTACTGAACGAGTCCTAGAATATGATAATTTTAGTGTATTTGGCTCGATCACTTGCTACGAGCATAAGGAGAAAAGCTATTTCTAAACGGACCATTTTATTGGCTGAAAGCCATCACGTGCTCGGTAGTTGCACTCCCCTTTCTCTCTTCCCTTCCCGCTCCGCCCTCGCGTTATCTTCGGAGAGTATTCGGCTCGCTCGTCGGGGGCTCATATCGTCAGCGGTTTTATCGAACTCGGCGACTCGCACAAAACGTCAACAACTTTAGGTAAGTTCACAAGAATTATCACATTCTAACGTGCTCCCTTGTTTCAGGTAGTCATTACGTACACTCCTTTAAGAAATTGAGGTTTTTTAGAGTGATTTGGCAAATTTTCGTAATCAATTTGGCCTTATATGGAAACTAGGCTTTACTCATACCTCCAAAACTGGTAGCAGGCGTTGCACATAGTGCCTTTGGGCGTGGAATGCATCTGACCACTCTGGGTACCACAATTGAAACAGATACTCGGCAAGACTTGGGGTGCTGGGTTCTAATAAAAACAAATAGTTAACTCAAATCGTATGTATAGCTTGCGTACAGCCTGCATGATTATACAGTATACTACAGATATACTATATCCCATTTTATAAAATAACAGATTGCATTTTTTTTTAAAACCAAAATATCTTCCGAACAAAACGAGAAATTGAACAAGCGAACAAAACAGGCTATTCTTCTTTAGTTTAAAAACACTTCTAAATAAATGAAAAGTGAGATAGACAATTTTGGCGTCTAACTGCCCCTTTGGATATAGATCATCCTGCATGAACACCATGACCGTGTGCACGAGAAAGTCCATGAGCAATACACAACAGTTTCAATTTAAAGGCACAGTGTCACCATGACGCAAACTTGAAAAACTTCGTGGACAAATTCAAGTTCACGTGATTAAAATTATGGCGAATATCACACACGTCAAAACCTGGACTAAATAGTTTTCTTTGCACACAAATAGAATTTTGTCTCGCGCAATACTTAACAATTATTCGCCGAAGGCGAGGTGAATATCGGTGTATAATAACCGAGACGAAGTCGAGCCTGAGGCGAATAATAGTTTTAGTATAAATACACATTTTCGTACTTTTAGGAACATTTTCTTTAAAATTATTAATTTCCTCGTCTGTCGCATTGACAACTTGGCTGGCGGCCATTTTGAATAAACGCTGTAGGTGATTATCGAGATTTAATCCGAAGTAGCTCGACCAATCAGCGCGCGTGATTTTCTATAACCACCGGTGTATTTTATACTAATATTAATTAATCGGTAATTTAATACCTGACGCTGTGCCTTTAAAGTGCCTCTATGGTCTGTGGGATCTTTACATATTTAAATAACTTAGGTTAAAAGAAAATGTTTCCCGAAATTTTTTCTCAAATATATTAAATGCTCGCCCATTAACAGTGCTCCGAAGTTGGCCAAATCAGCCCAAATCGCGCCATTTTGAAAGTTAGACCGTTTTCTTGGGCCTGGGCTCTAATTGATAGATTTACGTCACATTTGCGTCACAGTCGGAACACCAACATTTCTTCCACCGAGTCTGAGTCAGACGAACCATCTTGGAAACATATTGATGAATATATTTAAAGTTTTCATTGCTTAAATAAAGGTTTAAGAGACGCAATACCAAAAACACACTAAATAGTCAGAAGTTCGGTTCCGACCGTGACGTCACAGAGTAAACTCGCACCATGTCCCTAATGCACGGTCACAGTTATAGAGGTACCAACTTTGAAGCGCTGTTAATGGGCGGGGATTTAATATTTTTGAGAAAAAATTTCGGGAAACATTTTCTTTTAACCTAAGTTATTTAAATATGTAAAGACCCCACAGGCCATAGAGGCACTTTAACTTCACGAAGGAGCGTTTGATTTGACATCAAACACAACGTTCGAGTGTTTGATAGTTTCTCAAATGAATCCGTATTTTAAGAGAAACGGGAGGAAAAAGTTGGTTTGGTTTAATAATAATAATAATAATAATATTTATTAAGAAAAAAGCAAATTAATAAATTAAATTAGCCAAAGCCAGAGGCTTATGCGGCTTAGGTCAGTTAGAAAAAATATTTTACATAAACATTTAAATAAGGTTGGAGTTAGGATTACAAGTTAGGTCATTAGATAATTAAATACGAATCAATTAACACAGTAAGAAAGCTAGACTATATAACTTACATAAAAAACATAGAATCATATTAATTCAAAATTCTTATAGAGAAGTTACTGAGACAAGTAATAATCCTTTAAAATTCGCTTATAGTTAAAACTTTTCAAGGAATCACGAAGATTAGAAGGGATCAGGTTCCCAATCCTAGGTCCTTGTGTTCTAATGGAAAATGATAACTTATGACATGTTATATGAAGGTTATTTTTTTGTCTTGTATTGTGATGATGCACTTCATTGTTTGAAGTAAAAAGTGAGGAGATAGGTTGAGGCAAAAGATTGTTAGTATGCTGGAAGACAAAGCAACTAACTTGATAATTAAATATATCATATATAGTATAATTTCAGAGGTGAATATAAAGATTCCGGACATTTGATTGGTTAAAAATTTCTTCATAAATCATTATATTCACCGCGCCAGGCGGTGAATATAACATCACAAAATAACATCACTAGAAAGAGGTTTTCGAGGGGAGTCTGGGACTTTTTTCCAACTAAATTGAGTTAACTCGTTCCAGTCTCCCCTCGGAATTATGATTTTGATGAATGTTAATTTTCAAAATGGCGGAGTTTTTTTTAAAAATGGCGACCGTACTTTTAAAGCGAACATATCGTCAAAACTGCTCAAATAACTCAGGACAAATAGACTGTATACATCGAATAGCTTGGAGATACAACTGTCTAAAGGTAAGGAAATGTTTTGTCGTAATTATTTTTTATTTTGGAAGAGTTTTGATCGTATTAAGCCGTGCTTTTGAAAGTGACTGAGTGAAGAAAAGATTCAGCATTCAATTTCCAAGATCAAGATAAGATAAACGTGTAAAAGATTTATAAACGTGTGTTTTAACTTCCTTGGATATTCACCTCCGAAATATTATACTATAACAATTATTCACCTCAGTCTCGGTGAATATTGGTGAATATATTTACCTCGGCTTCGCCTCGGCAAATATTCACCGATATTCACCTCGACTTCAGTGAATAATTGTCATATATTTAAAATATGCAAGTTTTTTATCACATATCCAAACTCCGTCTCGGTAGTGATTTCCTTTGTTTTTATCTTTTAAATTATTACTTGTTAAGAATAACGTTTTCATTAGAATACATTACAATTAGAAATTAGAACAAAATAATGAAGTAGCACACTTGGAGGACTTTGCCTGTATAAACTGTAAATTTAAACTAACCTGCAACTGTGTCACTTAATTATTTATTATACACTTGTTGACTGGCGCCGAGGGAAACATCGAGTTTTACCACAGGGAGCCCACCCCAGCAGTATGAACGACTTTTACTTGAATTTACACGAAGTACTCTTCGATTCCGTGTCGAATGCCCAGCAGGGAGTGCGGGCGCAAGTGAAAGCTGGGGGGGAAGAGAAGAAAAAAGAAAGGGATGAAACACTGAGACTCGGCGGAAGTATGTGTTCCAGAGGTTGCTATGACATGCACAAAGGTTCGTCAACTCGTCCGTTGGTTTTCGGATTTCGGAAACGGTCTGCGGTTTCAAATGTCAACAAAACGAATTCTCGCGGATATTTATAGTCATACTACAAATTGTCATGATCGCGATGTGAAAAAACGCGGACGAGTACACGAAGAAGCCGTATGCAATTAAACGGTCACCACAACCTATGGAACACATCGCAAACTTTCCACATATTTAATCGATCGAGAAAATAACTGTCGTAAGCAAAAATTTTACAACTTTTAACTTAATGATATGAAATAGCAGTCCTTAGTGGAGCTTTTAATACTAGTAATTTCTAAAAGTTTTATTTATATATTCTGGAATAGTGCTTTAGAAGATAACTATACTCAGTGTTTCATCCCTTTCTTTTTTCTTCTCTTCCCCCCCAGCTTTCGCTTGCGCCCGCACTCCCTGCTGGGCATTCGACACGGAATCGAAGAGTACTTCGTGTAAATTCAAGTAAAAGTCGTTCATACTGCTGGGGTGGGCTCCCTGTGGTTTTACGGACACGGAGGCTTCAATGTCACCCGAGGATGACATTGAAGCCTGAGGGAAAAGTCGACAAGCGTTTTGTTATATACCAAAGACTTTTAAAATACAAAATACCAAACTGACTCGAAACTTGTAAAAGGCAAAAAGACTTACCAAAAACACTTTCGAAACTTGTAAAAGGCAAAAAGACTTACCAAAACACTTCGAAACTTGTAAAAGGCAAAAAGACTTACCAAAACACTTTGACTTTGTCTTCGTATTTCAATTCAACTGAACAAATACACCAGACTCAACAAGTACAAAGAACAGCTTTAAATTTATTCAGATTTTCTTCAGACCTTCTTTGAAGATATGTATAGATATTCTTTCCTTTGGAAAATGGACTATTTCGTACCAAACAAGCTCGAAACAGCTCTTGTTTTCAAAACGTTCCGAAAAGTCCAAAGTTCTTGATGTGATGCAATAATCATTGTGTATTCACGTGAACAACGCATGCTTAAAGCTCACGTCAGAGGGAAACATTGAGTTTGTTGAACAACACGTGACCATGATTTGACCAATAGGATTTCATCTTTGGCAAACGAAAGTTTTTGGTATATAACAATGATTTTTAACTAATGAAGGCCATCTGGTAGAATACAATATGTAAAGATGTTTATACCTTCTTTTAAATAAAGTTCAAATCAATCAATCAAATCAAACTATTCTTATTTGCGCAGGTGGAAAACTTGTCAGAATAAAGCCTAGGTGTGTTTTTGAGATAATTGGATAAAACGTTTTAGCGACAGTATATATTGGTTTGGAGGAGGGGGAGCTTACTAAATTTTACTGTATGCGCTCACCTGCTTAATTGGCATATTTCGTTTAAGTCCACCATTTGAGCGACCCTAACCAAATTCGTAAAAAAATCATCAAAACTCATTTACAATATAATAGTTGCTTAAATTTGAATATGTGCATGAATAGTGAATACATAACTAATCACACACTTTAAAGACCGACTGATAAAATCTAAAGAAAATTTACTTATTGAGGGTATTAAAGTGCCCCTAACCTCGACATTTTTTATTGTCTTATTTGGAAGAACTTTTAAAATGATAGAGTAACTTCTTTGGAAGATTTTCGCTTTTTCGCTTTGTTTTTGAGATATTTCATTTTGTTTGATATGCAAATGTCCGGAATCGACGTCACACATGCATAATGACTTATCGAAGAAGTTGGTGTATCTCTTTCATTCTCGAACGAAATATTTAAAAATCGAAAAGTTTGGTGTTGTCGGAGAAACACGCACACACGTTATTCATACTTTAGTGTTTTTATTTGATGAACGCAAAGATATATAACATTCTCTGATAAGTCATTATGCATGTGTGACGTAGATTCCGGACATTTACATATCAAACAAAATGAAATATCTCAAAAACAAAACGAAAAAGCGAAAATCTTCTAAAAAAGTTACTTTATCATTTTAAAAGTTAAAAAACTGCTCTCTCTTCAATAATTTCGAATTCGTCATAACCCTAGCCAAAACTATTGGGAATCTTTGCTGTTTTTGACGATCTGCACTAGATGTCGCAAGGACTTCTTTTGGCCAGGATTGTACTTAAATTGCGAGTTAAACCAGGTCAGAATTTTTTCTGTACTAAGTGAATGTACGTAGTAAATAGCTTCAAACTATGTCTGAAGCTAAGCAACATAAAAATAAACTAAAATAGATAAATAAAAAAAAAACTTAGTGAAAACTGAAAGACTCGTGCTCACCTCTTTTTCTGGTTCAAAGTCACTGTCACTTGTATCAGACTTATCGCTTTCGTTATCACTGGAAAAAATGATAAAGCCTTTTATTACCTCGGCAATTAAACTGCCAGATTTTTGTAGTGGTGTCTTATTGGCCACTACCCTGCGAGTCAGAGGCCCTTTCCGACCTACGCAGGCTTCGGGGGAATGTGGGCTCTGCCAACAAACTCGATCTTCGCCCCAAGTTTGGGGCAAGTCCGTCAGGTTTTGAACTGGAAACATCATTCTCAAACTCATTAATTCAAACTCAATAATTCATGAACCAAAAACAAAAGAAATTAATGTTTAATTAGTGTTTTGAAACCGCAGGAAGATGCATCTAGCTGATCACGTGATGACGTTTTGAAATATTTCAAAGTTCTAGGACTTTCAAAAAATGTAAATTACTATGCACTTGGACTTTGAAATCCCGGTAAAGTCCTCCGTCTCGTATTTGAATTATTACATAAAACACTCTATTTTATATAATAAATAGTATTATTATATGGCACGGATTACTTCCGGTAAAATCACGCGCTGTGATTGGTTGCTGACGGGGCGAGATTTCTCCGTAATGCCCACGGGCATTATGAAAATTGTTAATGCCCTACGATTGGAAACAAACAAAAAATCCTAATAAGAAACTTTTATTGCCGAAAAACGGCGAAAATAGATGAAATAGACGACGAAGAACATTATAAAAGTAAATTCTATTATCCAGAGGAGAAAAAAACAGAAGAAAATAACGCTAGTTCGGTGTTTTGACAAAGTTAAAGGAAGCGAAGACCAAGAAATACAAGATTGATTTTGAAATAAAAAGTGCCATATTTAAGAAATAGAAAACATTTTCCGTGTTTCCATAGAGTTATAGAAACACGAGTGGAAGTTTGGGAGAACGAGAAATTGTAGTGTTTCTATAACTCTATGGGAACACGGAAAAAATGTTTTCTATTTCCTTTATAAAATAACCTGTCGAAAATAGGTATAGAACGTAAAAATAATCACTGCATCAAAGCGTAAATTCTCCTTACTCTTCATAATGGCGTATGATGGCGTACTGGATGGCGCATCCTACACCGTAATGATGGCGTATTGAATGGCGTGGACCTTGCCGTGTTTCCATAAAGTTATAGAAACACGGCTTTCAACCGCCGCGCTTGTTTTCAAAATGTTATTTTATAAAATAAACTACTTAATAACCTCGACCGTTCGGTCTTTACGGTAAAATATTAAACCTCGGTCTTGAGCGTATTAACCTCGCTATCGCTCGGTCAATACAGCAAGACCTCGGTTTAATATTTTACCGTAAAGACCTCACTCTCGGTTATTAAGTAGTTAATAATTGGAACGCAATTAGCGGTGTAAAACAGCTGGGTTTTTTTCGAGCCCATTCTCCCGGGGGTGGGGGTGTAAAGACTCTGTATTTGAGGCTATACGAAACCTTCCTCAATAGTAAATCTTTCTCACTACATGTATATAGTAAACTTTCGTCACATGTAGTACGCGCCTCTGCATAACCGCAGCTTTTTGCCAACTGATTTAGAGACCAACAAAACATAGTGTACATGTACCTTTGTTCTCTTGGGACAGTGGTTCTTCTTGCTTGACGATCAATTAAACTGGTCCGACTTCTTGTCTTTTTCCATGAATAATAAAATTTGACTAAACTACTAACAGACTTATCTTGAAGCTACAAAAATAACAATGTTCATTATAATTTGAGATATAAGAAAATATTATATTAATATTAATATTGCACTGCACTGCACTATACTTTCTATGGATATCAGTTACCGAGACGTTGTTGTGAAATGTGGTAATAAACGCCCATAAATTAAGACAAGTTTTACCTCAAATTTCTCTTTAAATACTGATTTGTTTGAGAAGCTATACCATACACCCGAAAGCCGTTTATTATCTGATTTAAAAACACCTCGAAGTGAGTTAAAAAACTCGGCTATCGCCTCGTTTTTCAACACACTTAATTCTCGGTGTTTTACACTACACTACACTACACTACACTACACTACACTACACTACACTACACACTACACACTACACACTACACACTACACACTACACACTACACACTACACTACACTACACTACACTACACTACACTACACTACACTACACTACACTACACTACACTACACTACACTACACTACACTACACTACACTACACTACACTACACTACACTACACTACACTACACTACACTACACTACACTACACTACACTACACTACACTACACTACACTACACTACACTACACTACACTACACTACACTACACTACACTACACTACACTACACTACACTACACTACACTACACTACACTACACTACACTACACTACACTACACTACACTACACTACACACTATAAAATGTCCGTTTAAGAACGTATAAAAGTGACTTAGTAATAGGAACACATCAATCAAGTTTAAAGTACGTATTTCATCTGTAGGTATTTTACATATTAGTAATCTTTGGGTTCTCTTGAGCAAAATTGCAATATATTTTGTCCTTCCAAAATTTCATCCTCATGGACTTTTTCGCTGTCAAAGTCGTTACCTACGCGCCGAAAGTGATGTCGAAAAAGGAATGAGGTTTGAACTGTAAAGTTTTTGCAATAGAATTACACGTCTTTCTTCTTACTTCTTGTATTTACGCAAGAAAGGCCCGTTTACACGTGTGAGGTCTGTACGGGAAAGTATTTGCCTGAGGTTTTCCTACAAATACTTTCCATACAGACCGAGTAAACAAGGTTAATAACTCATTTATTGTCTTTTGGTACGTTTTCTTATTTGTTTTTAACTCATCGTTCGTGTCTTGAGATGTTGTACCCTGCGAGCAGAGCCTTCTTTTCCTTATTTCTTCGCTGAGAGAGAGGAAGAAAAGTAGGCTATGCTGTATTCGTGACTGGTTTCCATTGCGCATGCATGTCAGTTGCTTGGTTACAATCTCGAACCAGTCCCAATCAGAGCAGAAAACAAAACGAGAACCGGTTTAAACGGGTCTTAAACGGGTTACTTCGTCCTAAATCTTGGACGAAGCCAAACACGAATACAGCAGAGCCTACTTTTCTTCCTCTCTCTCAGCGAAGAAATAAGGAACAGAAGGCTCTGCTCGCAGGGTAGAGATGTTGCCGTTTGTAGTTTTTATAAAAAGAAACACTAATGTTCCAGGACGTATTATTGTTCAAAATTTCCCAACAAAAATGCCTAATTCTCTTTTATTTTCATTCAAATCAGCTCAGAAATTTTCCCGCCAAAAGTAAACTTGCACAGTGCTGGAAAAGGGGAATCATTATTACTTTTTCCGGTAATTTCAACAACCAGTCAAAATGTACCATTTGGCGTAATGACCTGAAAACAAGTTCAGCCATATTATAATAAAAAATAATCAACTTCAAATTTGAATAGATTGTCTTCCACTACTCCGAATCTTGGCCGCCATCTTTGTCTTTTGCGTGCAGGAAGAGCCTGGGTACTAGATTGGAAAATACCATTTATCAAAATCCGCTGTAGACTGTAATTGGCTCTTTCCAGTGTTCACTGTTTTTGATTGGCTCAGAAAATTTGCACTGTATTTCCTTTTTTCCTGCACCGTATTTCCTTAAAACTGCACTCAGAATTGAGAAATATTTTCATATATATTATTAAGTACTGAACTGTTATAAAAATTAATGAAAACTTACATTTTGCTGGAGCTTTTTAAAAGACTTTCCGTGAGAATTGAAGGCCTGTTCAAATAAAACTTTATCTTCCATACTCCACTCGTCTAAGAAAGAAAATTTAATGAACTTTCAGTCAATATTAAAGTGGCACTGTATGTAGGAATAGACCATTTGCACGATGACGTGAGATGGCGTTGGGTGACTACAACTACCAGAATGCTTTGCCAGTATTCTAGGGTTTCGGCTAAAAGGGATCACTCAAAGGGAGCCGTTCAGTCCTTTCGTGGCTTTTCCAAGATATGTCGTCAAATATGTTCTTCCGAAAAACTAGGGAGTAAACCAGATTTTTGATTACACGTAGTCTGTTAGGGTTTATGTTGTGGTTAGGGTAACGAAAAGATTGCTAAAATCTCGGACTCACTGAAAGTTGAAAATAAATAAAATAAATAAATACTGGCATGGTAGTTGTAGTCACCCAACGCCATCTCGCCAACCTCGTACCACGATCGAAAATTGCGGCTGTCGACTGGGACCTAATCCAGGCTGACCTGGATTAGCTACGCATGCGTAGAACGAATATCCTGCGTGTAAATGTCATCAATACACGCGAGAGCAAGCGAGGCCGGCGCGACATGAATAAGGAACGAAGGAGCGTTGTGGTACATGTGGGTTCAAACGATAAAATTAGGAAGATAAAGGAAAATAATGGATCCGTTGAAGAGGATACTAGGGATATTGCAGGATATCAAGCATTTGTTGACTTGAAATCAAATATGGCGGGAAAATTAGACGAAGAGCGAGGTGCGATCTAGTATCGTGAACTTCCATGTTAAATGACTAAAATCTGTTGTTTGTTGGCCGTTTACTACCCCAAAAAGAAGTTTTTTTGGCAGATGTGTGTACCCAACTGACTTTTAAAACGGATTTTAAAGTTTGAATCAGTCGTGGAAAGTATATTCGAGAGCTGCCGAAGTGACGAGTTGACATAAAACAAACCCAATCAACTATGGAGGGTGAATAAAGATCTCAACTATCAGATAATTTTGACGATTTTTTCTTTGTCTTGATTTTGTTTTTGGCTATATATAGACAGTTCACTTGTTATTGTTTTGCGTGTGTGTGTGTTTAGAATTTAGTAAATTTCATCAAGTTCGGCCGACAACTCACTTGAGCCAGCACGCACGTGGCCTGCGAACTGCCCCATGAAAGTGGCCGATTTTCCGTGCGATTCTCGATCGTGCCCAGGGTCTTCTCTGCTTTCAAAATGGCGAGAGAAGGCCCTGGCAAAGGCTGGTCACATGAATCCAAAATACTCCAAGATTCTTGGAATATTTCGTCACGTGGGTAATTTGAACTTAGCCCGTCCTGGGGGGAGCGGTTGATTTGATTTTAGACATAGATTCGTAGAAGATATTTGTTGCAAGTCTTGTATAGAGGTAAATCCGAGCGATAAATCAGAATTTAAAGTATTGAATGAACATTTGTTTATAATATATTAAAAAAAATACGTTGATTTACGACATTTGCTTGATATTTCATATTTGTTGCTGTCAATCATCAATAGAATGAAGCCGAAGGCGACAGCGACGAACAACCTACTTTCAATAGAACTACTGCAGTTCAGGTACTTCTACATATACTTGACATTCAAATGTTATTGATTGTTGAGATTCACTTACCGTCCAGTATAGCGCATTTGTGTTGAATGTTTCTACTCCACACGTTTGGGATTTGTGAAAAGTTAATTGTTGTTGTAATTTGTGTCGATTTATATAATTTTAAATAGCATTATTCTAATCTACTGTCCTCGTTGAAGTACTTCATACTTTATTATTATATGGCACGGATTACTTCCGGTAAAATCACGCGCTGTGATTGGTTGCTGACGGGGCGAGATTTCTCCATAATGCTCACGGGCATTATGAAAATTGTTAATGCCCTACGATTGGAAACAAACAAAAAATCCTAATAAGAAACTTTTATTGCCGAAAAAACGGCGAAAATAGATGAAATAGACGACGATGAACATTATAAAAGTAAATGCTAGTATCCAGACGAGAAAGAAACAGAAGAAAATAACGCTAGTTCGGTGTTTTGACGAAGTTAAAGGAAGCGAAGACCAAGAAATACAAGATTGATTTTGAAATAAAAAGTGCCATAATAAAACTACTTAATAACCTCGACGGTTCGGTCTTCACGGTAAAATATTAAACCTCGGTCTTGAGCGTATTAACCTCGCTATCGCTCGGTCAATACAGCAAGACCTCGGTTTAATATTTTACCGTAAAGACCTCACTCTCGGTTATTAAGTAGTTAATAATATTCAAACACCATTGACGAACATTATAAATCAGCACTGCAGACTTTGATATTTATAAACTTTATAAATTTGACTCAGAAAGTCCAGAAACAAATAAACACTTCTTACTTGCATTCTATAAAACCACTGTTATAGTATAGACGCTACTGATGATGGTCATTAACTGATTTGATAAATTTATGAAGACAATGTCTTGTTATTTGTACGGTTTTGGTTATTCTTGATGGCTTAAATAGTTCGCTAAATAGTTTTACATATACAAGCCAACCACTCTGTTTTATATCAGTGACTGTACCGATCGCCCCGGTACAACGTAAGCCACACGCAAAATTGTTGTGGTAACGTGACCAGCCTTTGCCAGGGCCTTCTCCTCGCGCCATTTTGAAAGCAGAGAAGGCCCTGGGTACGAGGTTGCCATCTCATGTCATCGTGCAAATCAATCTCGTATCCAGAGCCTGCGGTCCTTTTTGTCATTACCAAGGAACGGAGGCTCTGGGAAACTCCGATGAAAAAGACCCCAAAATTGGGTTTTTGTTCCCAGTCCTCTGGTTCCCAGTTCCCTATAATTTGTAACAGTCATCGACGATCGTTCGCATGTTCGAAGACCAGGAAAAATATTTGTTTACCGATAAAAAAGGCCCAACATGTTTTACAAAGCTCTCGGCAAAGCGTTGCGATACAAATGGCCTTTCTTCGCTTTTCTCAAAATCGTCAACCAGACGATTTGACGAGTGTGTTTTAAATGTCCGCGTCGCCGTCAGCACTCGGCAGTAATCGGCTCAGCCGCTCAGGTAAGAAATTGTACTTTTTGATAGGAATTTTTGGCTAAACTACATCGACCTTGTATTCTCTAATATTATTTTAAGGTTCTGAGACGAAACTGCGAAGAATTACGAGACGAGTCAGACGATGGATGTTTGTTTGGCGATGAAACGACAATAATAATAGTTTTAACTTGTAAATTGTCGGGATTTTTCCTGTTTTGAATTATTTCATGTGTTCAATTATATTTCGGGTCTGTCGTGAATAATTATGTGATACAGAACGTCGAGAAATCGATTAAACAAGTTAGCAACGTGCACACTATTTGAAATTTTACTGTTTTTAAACTAACCAATCAAATGACGAGTTTCACCGGAGTTTCCCAGAGCCTCCGATTCTTGGTAGTGGCCAAAAGGATCGCAGGCTCTGGGTACGAGATTGCGTGCAAATGGTCCAGTTATATTCTTTACAAGTATGCGCCAGTGAACTCCATTTCCTATATCCATCCCTTATACCTGGAACGCTAACTTCAATCATTATCACGCTTCAAAAGTGAAGGCAACATTTTGTACTTATTACGTCGCTTCCAGTTCCCTGACGCAAACCGCGTATTGGCCGCTTATATAGGGGGATTGAAGGGCGACGTAATAGAGCTTGACTTCACTTTTTGACCAGAAGATAGCGTTCCAGATATGAGAGGAGAATGGGAGGAGGTATGGAATTCACTGGTATGCGCATGTACGCAACGCGTACCTATTTTTTGTTTAGCCTTATATGTCGTTCAATATTTGTAAATCAACACCAGTACTTAGGCCCTGTTTACATGAAGCGGATTGACAATCCAATCGGATCGAAAGACGCGAGTGAAGTCAATCCGGGCATACGTCGACCTGCTTGGAATTTCGGTTTTGGAACACTATTTTCTGTGCTTCCCTCAATGTCCGCCATTTAGCACGACACGCACTAACTTCGCTCATGCGTATCAAGTCATTTTCAAGTCAAACCTTGTTTAGACGAATCAGATTGGAGACATTCAAGTCGATCCTTGCTTGAATCTCAAGTCAATCCAACTCAACTTCGTGGATTGACTTCAGCCATCCGTTTCGTTCAGATCGAAACTTTTCAATCCTCTTCATGTAAACACAACAAGGAGAAACAACATGCGAGACTTGAACGCTCAATCCGCTTCATGTAAACAGAAGGCCTTAGTACACTAAATTTGCTCAACTGCAAACTGCCATCTTGCGGCGAAATACTTATTAGCCAGTTCGCCACACAAAGAAATGAAAAGAAAAAAGCAACGAAAGGAAATGAAATGAAAAGCAACGAAAAGAAAAGGAAATGAAAAGGAAATGAAAAGAAAAGCAACGAAAGAAAAGGAAAGAAACAAACAAAAAAATGAAAGTAAAAAAATACAAAGAAAAGAAAAGAAAAAGAAAAGACAAATGAAATTTAAAAAAGGGGAAATAAAAGAATTAAAAAGGAAAAAAGAAAAGAAAAGCTAAAAAAAAATAAAGAGAACAGAAACGGAAAAAAGAAATGAAAAGAAACAAAACAAAAGAAAACAGAAGAAAACAACAGAAGAAATAAAAAGAGAAAAAAAAACAACACAGGAAATGACAAAAAAGAAATGAAAAGAAAAAACATAAACAACAGAAAAGAAACAAGTTATTAAAATTATATTAATTCGCTTTGATATTTTTTCTATGACCGGACAATAAACTTACCAGGAAATGGTGTGAAGTTAGCTAGGTCAGTAAGTGATCGGTCAATATTATGCTTATGCCAGAAAAGCATACCAAGTGCCTTGAAATAGAAAAAGAAGTACACACAAGTCACATATAAAAATGATATTCAGGATACATTCGCCAAGCTCCAATGCTCAGAAAATGTTTCGAAGCCCCAGACAGGGATCGAACCTAAAACCTTCTAGTAACCGGTTAGACCACTGAACTCTAAAAAGACTGGAGCGATAACTCAGGGGGGGGGGGATTTTGAAGCCAGTGCCAGTCCCTTTGCAGGTAGCTCCCGTGCTTCAAGTTACTTAATTTTCATCCTGCCATATATTTTGTTTGGGACGATTACAAATTACTCCAAAACAACAAATAGTTGAAATACATTGTGTACGTATGTTTTTAGAAATAGCATTGGCTTCAATTTAATGTATAGCATAAGTTTCCTCGTTATGTCAAACTTTTTCAAATGTGGTAAATGTTCGGCCATACTTCGTTGGGAAATAACACTAAGAAACTTGTAGTTTTTCTGAGTTTTGAGCTGAAATACTTAACGCCGAACGTTGGGCTGTATATGAAACTGAAGCTATTGAAAAATGCTATTTGGTATAGAAACTTCAAGAGTTTAGCTAAAAGGGAAACTGCCATTTTGTTTTGTGGCCCCGAGACCGCCGTTGTTACCCGAGGCGAAGCCGAGGATAACAACGAGCGCTCAAGGGGCCACAAAACATACTGTTTGCCGAAGGTCCCAGTCAATAAGTATTTTATTATATACCAAGTGTCAAAGAAAACAAAATAAAGAAAGACGTCAAATCACTGAAGTAAATATAATGAAACGAACCGTCTCTTTTTCTGGTGTTGGCGTAGAAAGTTCGTCGAGTTGTACTTTAGTAAGATTTTCAAACTCGGCGGCAAGTCCTTTACAAAATTCCCTTAAGATTTTAACTGCTTGCTTTGTGGCCTTTTTCGTCGATGTTGAGTCTTTATCTTTGAGTAAATTATCTATTTCATTGTTTTTGCTCTATAACTTGAGGATTCTATTATTCACCGGTCCATAACATATTATTCACTGCTCAGACCTGTTGCCGGGAGACAGTGGAATTTTATCACTATCACGTGATACCCTCTCGCCCAATGAGACGCAAGAAAACACGAACTTTGACACTTGGTATTTAATAATTATTATTAGTGGTACGTATACATTTAGTGTATAGGTAGGTTCGTGAACTTGGTGTAACGTATACTAATGTAACAGATATTCGTGGATGTTAGTCAAGTTCAAATGTTCACAAAATGCTTCTGAGCTCCAGACTGGGGTCGAACCTGTAACCTTATGGTGACACTAGACTCAAGACTCCAAATTATAGTAAACACGGCTGATATCAACTTTCATTTTTTTGCGGTCCGGTATCCATCTGATTCGCGCACTCTGATTGGCTAGCGAGCGGTCCGGTATCCTACAATACGGACCCCGATACCGGACCGCTGTGGATTTAAAAATAATAAAAAAAGTTATTTTTTTACATTTAAAAAAAGTTATTTTTTTACATTCTGTCATTTAAAATTGATCGATTTTCATAACTATTTCGCTTGCCATAGAAAAAATATATTCAACAGAGAGCTACGGGGATGCAAATGAGTTTTATTATCCAAATGGCTTTGACAACTTCATGTGAAAACAGCGAATTTTAAAAGAACGCGGAGAAAACTGTGAAAAAGCAAAATTTCAGCGAGCGACATTTATAAATTTTTAAAGTATTATTGCTCAACGTTCGACGTATGAAAACAGTTTAAAACAGTAGGCAAAACATACATAAACTTGTGAACACAGTGTTTTGAATCACTAAATTAAACTATATAGAAGTATATATAAAAAAAAAACATACCACGAGAAGACAGAAAAGCTGAAACCTTTTACTAAACTGTCATTCTTCTGTTGTCCAACTATTCTCAACAAAACCGCTACAAGTCTTTACAATTTAGTCAAATATTTTCCACATGCCAACCTCATCGTGTCATGTCTTTGAAAAAAGTTACAAATGGCTTACTACAAGCATTTTCGTCTTCAAACTCGAACGACCGACTTTAAATTTCCATGCATGCATGCAGTCAGCCGAGTATTGAAAGCGATTTTCCAAGCGAACAGCCAAAAACGAGCGAGCGACGAAGAAAGACGAAGAATCTTTATCAACTAAACTTTAAAAACACTTGGACTGCATTCTGACTTCCCTTCGTAACCAGATCTTCAAGTTTTGACTGTTTGTTTTTTTATCACAAAAGAGGTTCCAAGCTTCCCTGTCAGACTGCATGTCGACAGTTGTTTACTGTCGAACGATAAACTTTGGACTTTTGAACATCACGTGAATGTTATCTCGATTACGCAATTCAATTATGTTAATTTACCTAATTATGTAAATTACAAATCGTACGATTAATAAAAAAAAGAAAGAAGTTATTTACCGTTTTGGTCGGTCCGTATACAGAAATATTTCCCTCGGTCTCAAAAACTGCCCTCGGCCGCAGCCAGTAAATAACATATATATATATATAATATATATATATATATATAATCCCAGGAAAGGTTTCCGTTGTGTGTGGCTGTTTACTGTACATATTTCTCGCTTCAACCACTTTACATTTATTTTAAATATTCCAAGGCTGTCACCTGATCTTTAAATGTTGCCACAAACCAGTTAGTTTGTTCATGTCGTTTTTGGGAAGTGTTTTTTCTTCTTTCATTCCTAAGACGTTTTCCCGCCGACGATCTATTTTGGTGTTATCTATGTTTTCATCCATGCAATGGTAAGAATATTTTCATCCGATAAAAGACGAAACGTTCCATTCAACGAGGTGAGAGCCGCGAGTACAGATTAAGAGAGTACTGTACATACAGATATTGTTATACGCTACCTGTTCCATGTTGTAAACCATGCTTATCTTTTGCTCTCTGTAGATATTCATCCACTGAAAACAAATAAAAATTAGCATATACATTAATATATATATATATAGGTAATAACATGACTTGAGGGAAATTAGCGATTAAATTTCATGCAGCCGAGTGAAGGTTTGTACGGCCCTCGGACTTTTACAAATCTTCCCGAGGCAAAGGGGAAATTTAATCGCTAATTTCCCGAAAAGTCATGGTATTAGTTTGTAATATTATGATCGCCGAGGAAAACTTTGAGAATCTTACCGACAGGAAATTTACACGGTTGATCAGAGAACTTGCATCTAATTTTCCCGTGCATGTTGATGAGGGAAAATATATGCAAGGATTTCTTTGTCTTCTAATTTTCTCTCATCAACATGAGGTTTATATTCCATCGGAGAACAAAAACAATCCGAGGCGATCATGATATTAATATATATATAAACATATATATATATATATTATTTAATAAAATGAACGTTGATATATATATATATATATATATATATATACTGAATAGCGCCTTCCTTCTGTCCAGCAGTCAAAATTTTTAAGCCAGATCCGCCATCTTACTGCTCCCTGCCCAGTACTCTTTGCGGGCTTAAGAGTAGTAAGAGTTAACCGCGGGGGAGTTGGAAAAGCCGTAAAAACAACACCACTAAGAAACAGAAAGAAACTACAAGCAAATAATGCAGTTTCGAAATCGTCAACTAACACACTTCAAGGCTTTGTAAAGACATATTTTACTATCAAAGGTATATAAAGTGTTTCATATTGAAGTTATTGACTGTTTTTGTTGTATTTTTACGAGTTTTGTGATGTAGGCATGCAGTTTATCGATTAGCGAGCGGAGTAAAAAACTACGAAATAACACGTTTTACTGCTTAAAGGGTATTGGCAATAAAAATTAAGTTTGTCTCATTTGAAAGAACTCCCCAAATGGTATAAGAAGACCTTTTGTAATTTTTCTGTATCTTTCTTGTGTTTTGAAATATTTCGACCAAAGACAGCGTGCTGTCTGCCATCTTGTTCTAGTATTGGGTCTAATTAACTAGGAAACTGGTGACGTCACAAGCAGGGTAAACCTGATGAAACTACTCCGTGGGTGCCCAAATTTCCACGGAAGGCTTTTTAAATGTTGTGGGTCAATTTAAAATGGAAATAGCGCAACAAAAAATCGAGTTTCTAGCTCATAATGTCATAAGGTTGGCAAGATAAAAATTTCACTTTACCCTGCTTATGTCGTCACATGCATAATTTTGCATATCGAAAATAATTCCAAGATGGCGGACAGCACGCTGAGTTTGGTCGAAATATTTCCAAAACCAAAACAGATACGGAAAAATTGTAAAAGGTCTTCTTATAAGATTTGACGAGTTCTTTAAAATGAGACAAACTTAATTTTTATTGCCAATACCCTTTAATAATACCAACAAATGCAAAAACTAATAAGCTTCTGAACCTTGTACAGTATTTCGTGCTACGAAAACCTACAAAGTTTCCGTGGCCGCCATCCTGGTACTTCCAATTCGTAATCTCCACTGGCTTCATTTTTGGAGACAGATGAGAAATCCAGTTATATAGAGATCAGTGATCTACATGCACACGTAGAACAACATGCTTTTCCTCGCTTACGCAAGTCAAGGGTTAGCCAACGGTTCCCCGTAGCAGTTTCCTCCACTTCTCTCTTTCTTGAACATCCTCCCTTCTCAAACCACACTCTGTCCGCTTCAATCTTGCACTCTGCTTCACATTTATGGCAAATTCACATTCATAGCAAAATTAACATGAAGTGCTGTACATATATACAATTATATTATATTTGTTTCGGTGATTGGTTAAAAACGGTAAAAATTGAAAAAGAACCACCGCTAGGCACCAATTTTGAGTCGACAAGACAAATCGTAAAGGCGGTGTTCAAAAGCACAACATATATGAAAACAAAAACAGATATCGTAAAACTACCAACAATATTTACACCCGTTTTCAAAATTACGCAACCAGGCCGGAAATATTGCAGTTGACATGCGAGTTTTATGTCAATTAAAAATACTTCAATATAACTTACTTTGTCATCGTATTCAACATTCCCATGGATTGAATTGTTATATGTTTAAATAATTCGCCATTCGGTCAGCATTAACGTCCTCATTTCATTGTATTCTGACTCAGTTCGTATTGATGTCCGCCATTTTGTGACAACAAATTGCTATAAAACTCACATCACGCCACATGCATGCCAACTTCCGGGGTCGCGTAATTTTGAAAACGGGGGTAAACATGATCAATGTTTTTTTTTGACTGGTCTTCCCCTCTAAATATAATTGTAACTTACATTTTAGATCACTGACACCGGCGTTAGGTGACCACACCAATAAGGCTTTGTGGGAAGGCTCATACTTGTCTTTCTCTGTAATAGTCAAGAAATACGGCCATCAAAACCCCTAACCCATCAACAACTAAATCAGCCAACGCTGGATAACTTAAAACGTCAAATTAAGAAGACGTAAAAAGGTGTCCATAGGTTAATTGGCAAAGTTGTTCATTCCTTTACCATTTTAGCCAGTCAGTCAGTGCCTCCG
The DNA here is from genome assembly GCA_035771165.1 of Paragorgia papillata. Taxonomy (NCBI): domain Eukaryota; kingdom Metazoa; phylum Cnidaria; class Anthozoa; order Scleralcyonacea; family Coralliidae; genus Paragorgia; species Paragorgia papillata. The sequence continues at coordinate 954,541 of JAWNZC010000252.1, read as the reverse complement.
TCCCTGAGTCCGTCACTGAGCCAATTACCGAGTCCGTCAATGAGTCAGTTACTGAGTCCGTTATCAAGTACGTCAATGAGTCCGTTACCGTCGAGTCCGTCACCGAGTCAGTCAGTCAGTCAGTCAGTCAGTCAGTCAGTCAGTCAGTCAGTCAGTCAGTCAGTCAGTCAGTCAGTCAGTCAGTCAGTCAGTCAGTCACCGAGTCAGTCAGTCAGTCAGTCAGTCAGTCAGTCAGTCAGTCAGTCAGTCAGTCAGTCAGTCAGTCAGTCAGTCAGTCAGTCAGTCAGTCAGTCAGTCAGTCAGTCAGTCAGTCAGTCAGTCAGTCAGTCAGTCAGTCCGTCCGTCCGTCCGTCCGTCCGTCCGTCCGTCCGTCCGTCCGTCCGTCCGTCCGTCCGTCCGTCCGTCCGTCCGTCCGTCCGTCCGTCCGTCCGTCCGTCCGTCCGTCCGTCCGTCCGTCCGTCCGTCCGTCCGTCCGTCCGTCCGTCCGTCCGTCCGTCCGTCCGTCCGTCAGTCAGTCAGTCAGTCAGTCAGTCAGTCAGTCAGTCAGTCAGTCAGTCAGTCAGTCAGTCAGTCAGTCAGTCAGTCAGTCAGTCAGTCAGTCAGTCAGTCAGTCAGTCAGTCAGTCAGTCAGTCAGTCAGTCAGTCAGTCAGTCAGTCAGTCAGTCAGTCAGTCAGTCAGTCAGTCAGTCAGTCAGTCAGTCAGTCAGTCAGTCAGTCAGTCATAAGCGAGAGAGCAGATAAAGAGGGAACATGATTTGGTGTATGTATAATATATAATGAAAGGTATATGCTTATTTAAAAGAGAGTAAAGGGACGTTTATTAGTACACGGGCACTTATTGAGGAAATACAGTATGTGTAGTCTGTGTAGTCATGAACTAGACTGAAACCACTAATAGTTTTACAGCCTAATTTATACTCTAACCCAAAGCACTAGCATTTTTACTCAAAGAAGCATTTTCTAGGTCACCTTAGCCCAACAAAAACCCTACCCTGTATGCATGCTAACCTAACACACTAGCAGGTTTATCACCTTTAAAAATTGGTGGGGTTTTTAGTCTAGTCATATTTTTGTGTCAACTAGCCTGCGCTGGGTGATCGGGGAAAGGGAGCACCTGCAGGCGCCTATTGTCATTTTTCGTGCCGCCCCCTAATTAAAACAGTGTATTTTTGGAAGTTGTCAATTTCAAAAACCTGAGCTTACCAGACGAATTCGGAACCGTACTCAATTAGTACGGTTCCGCCTGTTTACACGGCGAAATAGGACGAATTCGAGACCGGTCTCGAATTAGTACGGTACTGTGTAAACGTAGCCTAATTTGGAAGTTGTCGAATATTTACTCCGTTTAAAAAACACGTGTCTAGAATTAACCAAAATAGTACAGTTATGAATTAGTATGTGTACAGTATCAAAGTGCATTCTTGATTCAGGAATTTATGTGGTATATGTTTGCTGTGCCGGCGTCTGACAACATTATATCATTCTGCTGTTGCTATATGTTGACTGGTTTATAGTTAATAGCGTTCACTGCAAAACATTTAAAATAATTAAACAATTTATGTTGAGTGGGCTACAGAAAGCTCAGACAGATTATATAGTTATACAACATGTGTATGTAACGACTATGACGATCAATAATATAATCATAACATCCCGCGACATTCGCAATGGAGCCGGAGAAGTACGCCTGAGTAGATCCCACTGATTCGAATCAAATGCGATTGTAAGAAATCCTAAATGATGTTTTGCCCAAGCCAATGTCAGACAATTCAGTTACTCGCCATTTAAACCGAAGGGGCCACGTCTTGCGTGAAAATCTTACCATAATTAACTGTTGGCAAGCCAGAGAATAAACATTTTCCTTCGGATGTACATGCAGTTGCCTTATGGGCCACTCTCTTCTCAATCTCAGTTTATTTTGAAGTTTAGTTTCCTTCTACTATGCGAGGCACATTTTCGCAACGCTCTTCGAACTCTTCGCCAACATCTGCAGTGGAAATTCAAACTCTCTTTCATTGATAGGTCATTAGCGTGTCAACCAATATATTGCGAGCATTCGCCGGTGAACGCTATACATGAAAAACAATAGGCGCCTCCAGGCACTCCTTTCAGTCCATCCCAGTCCCCAGCACCGGCTACGCAGGCTAATGTACTGGCTGGCTGGTGATGTTTGGTTTTGTAAAAGCACAGGGAACCCAAGTTCACTATATGAGTATTTGTATACAAAAAATGTTTCAGCCAGGTTGGCAATTTTCAATGTGGAATTAATCAGCTAATTATCTGTCATGATCAATCAACTAATCAGTAATTTAGTAGTCATCGGCTCATCTTTAATCATGTAATTGCTGCCTAGGATGCCTGAGGGTTCTCCCTTTCACAAGTAAAATCATCTGGTGTTAGACAGAGTAAAACAAATATAGGGGCCATCTTTGGCTGGCTCAGGCAGAAATGGGTTAATCACTTGTTAACCCACTGCTGCTTAGGATGTCTGAGGGCTTTCCCTTTCACGTGTAAAATCACCTTGGTACTAGATTGAGTGAAAACTGAATAAAGGGGGGTGTCTTTGGCCAGCTCAGCCAGGAATGGCTTAATATGTGGTAATGTATCTCCAATGGTGGTGGGCTAATGTGTGACAAAACAGTAATTCTTACAAATTATTTAAATAGTCGAATAACAGAAACATGAGGTCAATAATGAAAAAATCACAAAGCCACTTCCAAGAGACACATGAATTGTGAAGTAGACACAACTGAGAAGACTGACTGACTGTCTGTCTGTGTGTGTGTGTGTGAGAGTCAGTTGGTCAGTCGGTCAGGCTGATTGCCACATACACACAGACACTCGCTGGTCAACACTCGAAATAAATTTTATATTTCCACACATCCAAGTATTATTCTATTTATTTCAAAATACCTTGTATATGTAAACATATAGTATTTTTCTACATGCACATGGATAACAGCATTCACATTTTACCAAATCAGCCTGGGATAGGTTCTTATATTCTTATATTAATAAATTCTTAATTTCAGCCTGAGGTTGTTAATAGTGGTAGCCGGTAGGTTCTTGTTAGCGGCTTTTTACTGACACTGTATTTGGGTGTTCAAAATATCGACAACAACAACATATGCTGCCAGATTTCAGACGAAGGATTTCGGAAGAAGTCTGTTTGCTTCATGTTCAAGCAGAAGTTTTTTTGTTGATACATTGATTTCTCTTACGATTTCCCCTATAGTCCTTCACAATTACCACGACTGCGTCACCACTGAGTTAGTAGCGTTGGTGGGCTCAACATGGTCTTGGCTACTACTATCTAGTGCTCAACCTCATACACCCACGCACAGTCACTCACTCATTCATTCATTCATTGATTTCTTCCTTCTATATTTAGTATTTCTAGACTTTATTGATTTACATAGTAAGGGTGCCTTGCATGGCTCTTAGAGTCCCATTCACACTTAACCCCTTTGAATCCTATTTTATTTTTCTTCTCTTTTCATCCAACTCTCTCTTTCATCATATTTTGCAATTTAATACTATTAATTAAAATTAGATTGTTGTATTATTTTAATGTTAAGTAAATGACCCAAATAAATTTGATAAAAAAAAGGGGGAAAAAAGAAGATCGAAAACTAAAATGAATCCTACGTTAGAGTAGCTTTGACTGACTTTGGTGAATTTCACAAAATTATTTTCAATACCATCTGATATGTACCATAATTGTTTAAAGGGTCAGCCCCCATCGTAGTAAATATATTTCATCAATTTGTATTACATTATATACAAATTCACCCAAATCATAATAGCAAGAAAATAGCATTTTAAATATCTGTCCTAACTCCTAATAAATCAAGCAGACAATGGCAAGATACAAGTTGACTTGCCGTGACTTGAAACTATTAATAAAGGCCTAGTAAGGAATTCTTTAAGTTTTATCTGCCAATTTATCTAAACCACATCAAATATTCATTCTCCTTATAATCTCCAAACGTACGAAACCTGGGTTGAATAGTACACGTAGGGTATCAAAATCGAATAAAAAGGCTAAATTTCTGGTTTTTTAAAAAGTATAAAATATTGATCTAATCTCGGTACAGCCTCTGAATTTAGTCAGGCAACATTTCACTGTGTTCACCTCTATATACAGAACTTCACCTACCATTAATCACGTCTGGTACTACGGCTTGGTATTCCTCACCAACTCTCATTCCATGTTCTGTAAAGAAGAAAGACTGGTTATTTCATCGTCAACATGTGACAAACGACTATAAACGTTGTCAGTTAGAAAATGCCTCACCAGTTTCGCCATCACTGTCGTTCGAATGCCCGTCGTCGATGTCCATGGCTTCGGCTTTTAGACTTTCCGGTTTCTTCATTATCGACTTCTTGTTGTCGGCCATGCTTCAGAACATCGTCTGGGGTGAAATGGTAAGCTTATTTCGTAATTCTGTTGTCGGGAAAGACAAGTCAAGTCATCTGAACAATGGCCTTGCACCAGAAAAGAGTAGCCACAACCAAGCCATGGTACCCTGTGCCAAACGTCATAACAATAGAAACACGCGTGTTACTGGTTTATAGGATCACGTGACCACATAAAACATAGGACGCCCAATAATGTATCTGGACAAAATAAATTCAAACGCTTTAAGCAATCTTGACGTCACACGGTCATATTATCCGGGGGAAAAAATATTAAGTACTCTATGCCGGGGGAGTCGGAAAAGCCGTAAAGCAAACAACAGATGCCGGTCCGTTTAGTTTTCACTGTTTAACAACAAATACAGTCAAAAGATGGCAAATACACAACATGAGATATTGTTAAGGCATTAAGATTACTATAAAAGGTACAATTTAAGACTTGGAATTGAATTCTGCGTAGATTTTGTCTGTTTTTCAGTCTATATTATCGTTAAGTTTCTTCGTTGTCGGCAATGAAGAAAAACAACGAAATTTAAAGGTTTTACAGCTCAGTAATAGAACAAATGCAAGAAATTAGCGTCTTAAAACTAATTAAGTACTTCTTGTGTCCTTCAAGGACACAAGAAGTACGTAATTAGTTTTAAGAAAATTTAAACGAATGTAGTACATTCGTTTAAATTTTCTTAAAATAATTATTTTTGTCTGTTTTCAATCTACGAAAGCTTATGAACTTTAATGGTGGGCGCCATCCTGGGTAGTGGTCACGTCATCGTACAACTGGCACGCTAAATCCTAGCCTGGTACCCTGGCCCAATTTCAAAATAAATATGGGCCAGGTAACCACTAATCTCATTCTCGCGTCATCGGCGCTAAATCCACTTATGACGATTGCAGTTTTACTCATAGTCACTAAAAAACGCGCGAAATTTCAACCAATAGGAAAGCAGAAGGCTTTAGTGGTTACCTGCACCATATTCTTTGATTGGGCCAGGGTACCAGCAGGCTAGCTAGCTAAATCCTAGCCTAGCTAAATCCGGTCTCATGCCCCATCCAGTTTTATTGAGATCAGTGCTCGCACCACTGCTCGCGACCCGTATTAGCTACGCATGTGTAGAACACGTGTTTTAGAGCGCCCTGGTAGAACGAATATCTTGCGTGTAAACGTCATCAATACACGGCCGACAACTCACTTGAGCCAGCACGCACGTGGACTGCGAACTGCCCCATGAAAGTGGCCGATTTTCTATGCGATTTCCGATCGTGATTGAGCAAAGAACGGAAAACCACCAGCGGCCCAAGCGTACACCCTATATTCCTTTGCAACCTGATTCTTTTGTTAACTTTCGAAATCATTTTGATTTGTCAAAATGCTAAAATATTATAGTAAATGTTAAAATAAAGTTTACTTACCTCTCCTGCAAGGTGTTCTTGTCATTTCTGTATAGTACGGCGAGTTTCATAAATTAAAGGTCAGCGCCGCCCGTCATGTGCTGAGTCAGCATAAATTGTTTACAACTCGTTTTGTGTGATTTTAACGTAAAATACATGGATTTTCAATGCAATTAAACTGACAAAGTATACAGGATCTTTGTTTGTACGTACATGTGTCATCTAGTCGATTCTCAGTAGAACCTGTGGTCACAGAGGCAGATTTTGAAAAATGTGCCCGATTCACGGCATCATGTGACCACATGACACATCCCTGGCCCAATCAGGTAACCACTAAAGATTTCTGCTTTCCTATTGGTTGAAACTTTCGCTCATTCAAGGCATGCGCAGACGTACAAGTGGATTTAGTCCTGAATGACGCGAGATTGTAATTAGTGGTTACCTGGCCCATATTTCTTTTGAAATTGGGCCAGGCTATAATGTACCCTGACAAAAAAAGTTCAAAATGATCTCGTTCAAGATAAGTCTCCGAGATAAGGGGCCCGAGAAGGAGTTGACTAAAATTTAAGCGTTATTCTTCACGCAAAGAAACATATACCCAAATTGGTCTTTCTTCATTATCCACGAGCGAGGGTTGTCGTCGCATTATTTTACGAAACAGAACTGACACTTTCTTTGTCAGAGTGCATATAAATGCCAGTCATGATAATCCAATGATACTCACTGTGGCGTAGCCAGGGTGTTGGGTTTGGGGGGCAAGGACCTCAACGTCCTAGGAGTTCGTTTTCGTGCATTTTGAGGCAAGTATTTAAGAGTAATCTGAAAGCCATAAATTACATAATTTTGTTGAAACCAAACCAGAATATATATATATATCAGAATATCTTTAGATTTATTTATAAACAAGTCGTAACTGTAAAAACAGGTTGGAGACCCAATTTATTTTATAGCATATGCATGCCTGCAGTATATATATAACAGATCACCGTCTACTCACTTGGCCTTAAAACAACTGTAACTCACACCCCCCCCCCCCCCTATAAGTTTCTCCACGGATTTCTTCACGAGAACGGTCGAGAATTGGAGACCGTTCGGGGAGCGATCGCCCCCCCCCCCCCCCCCCCCCCCCCTCTTGGCTAGAAATAAATAAATTTTATTCGTATAAAAAAATAGAATTGCAAATCACCAAAACGTTAACAATACTGTCCACCAACCCCGAATCCAGGGTCTTATCTCCGAGACGAAATAAAGAGCACTGTACTTTAGCAAGAACTAAAAATAGATTAAAGGCGTGGAAAAAGGCTGGAAATTATGGTAAATGTATCGTTTGTACATGATTTCGGTTGGGAAAACGCTGATGGCAAACCGCTGACCACCATGTTTGTTTTCGCGCGAGTTTTGAAAATTTACTGAAAAACAACCAAATGGCGCCCGATCTGACGTCGTCCTGAAGACGTCAAAATAATCTAAATAACGTTTTATGTAAAACGGGAACGGCGTTATAGGAATATTATTCGTTTTCTGTCATGCAACAGATAGGTTTCGTCCCGTACCGTTGCAATTGAACAAAATTAAAAAACAACAAATATTTTGATTTACTATAAAATGGCCAGGCGCTTTGAAGACACTTTCGGAACGCTCTTGAGCTTCTTTCGGTCGTCGGTAATCACAGAGCAGTAATCATTGGTCGTATAAAAGCAGCTTATTGTAAGGAAAGCAGAACGAAACACCAATGCCTACTTTGACGAGTCATCCATTACAATTTTGGAAATACAAACCTCAATATCACAAATTCAAATAAGAAAAATATATTGGCATTCAACTATTCATGCACTTCACATAGAATCAATATCAGTAATATTGTATTTGGGGTAATAGGCACTTCAATACAGAAATGGCAAAAATTCTCAACAACAACAACATAAATAAAGGAAATAACATAGATAATAACATAAATAAAATTTCAGAATGGCAAAGATTTATATTTTACATGAACATCCTTAAGCTCATAAACGACACTGTAAAAACAGTTCTGTTCAAATATTTAATCTTTAAATGTAGGGTTTCCTTTATTCCACTCCAATGTTCTGCAGCATACCTTTTCACCGGCGAACGAATACCTCCCTGTCAGGGTAGCCTTGTCTGTCTTGTACTTGATGGTTTGTTGAACGACCTGAATCAACTTGAGGCCAACGGCGTCCATGTCTTGTGCAGTTGTGTAGACACATATTACCTTGATATCAGGTTGTCTTGCATTGCGATTCTTCTTCATTGTTGCTACCTTTGCTCCAGTCGCACCTAACTTGCCTGATTCAACACGCTTTCTGATGTTCTCCCAAACCTCGTCAATCTCTGACACAGGTCTGAATACCAACCACTTTCCCAAAGTCTCTCCCCTTCTCGTACATGATTCGGGTGCGTTTTGCCATACCCAGTAGTTGTCGTATACCTGCGATGGCTTCCAACCAGGTCCTTCCAAATACCCTTCGTCCGAGGATTCTTCTTGCGCCATTTCCTGTCAACACAAAATCCAGTGAACTCTATATTATATACCTGAAAAGTGACTGTTGATCAAAATGTGAGGCCAAAACAAGCGGACGCGTGAGGCATTTTTGGACGTCAGCCGGTTTCAGGGCGTCGATCAGTTTTGTAATGCTGCGAAAATCTATAGAACAGCCAAGAACCACAAACAGCCGAATTTCTATTATTACACATGCAGATCTAAAAAATAGGTACGCGCTTGCGTACATGCGGATATACTGGTATTTGGCTAACATGACTGAACAATGTAAATTGTATATTGCGAACACATTAATGTACTGAAGATACTACGACTTATTATTGTAAAGTAAACATATGATGGTGATTGTAAGATGCGTTTGGAAAAATCTGCAAGAAACTGAATACCTCAAGCTGAGTGCTTTTGGGGGCATAATTTACAAATTAGATCGACTGAAATTTCAGCATGAATTTACAAACAAATCACTTTAAAGTAATGCTGCAATTGTGAATTAGATGGGGATTTAAAACCACTAAGGCTCCAAGGCTGGCTCAGATTTTCAGCCCACTATAAACTGCAGTAAAACTTTAGACTAGCTTTATGCCAGCCCAGCCTGAAATTACTTCTTCAGATCAACTAAACTATGTCAAACGCACAAGCCTATTTTACACCATGCATTGAAATTTTGACATATTGCTCAAGCCGCACAGCTCACTCTCATTTTCACATTAAACCACTGAACTATAGCTGGAAGTTATTTGTAAATTATTCTACATTATTTATTTATTGAAAGCAAGTTACTTGTTATTATTAAATAGTCAATTGTTTACTGTCTATTTTAATACAGTACAGTTTGAGAACAGTTAAGCACCGAGGCTTTGTTTTGGGTTTTATTTGATCTTTGCTTTGCAACATCGAGTACCATCACAGCCTACACATATTTGACAGATGGAGTCTGATGAAATTGCAAATATAACAGTTTACAGTTTATACATGCACACCTAGAAACAAGAAAAACTACGTCAATGCTTGGAAATAAAAATAAAAATAAAAATTCTATATATACAATATACAATATTAATAGTTGAGCCAAATATAAGCTGTCTCTTATTTTTAATCAGAATTATATCCAACGTCGAAGAAAGGCAAATAATTCCCAATGTTTAAGCCATGCCTTTTAATGCTTTAATGAAATACTCCTAAATCAGTGTTACACTATATTAGGAGGTTTACAGTAGTGGTGTGCGTCGGATCAGATTGACCCCTTGTAATCCGAGGGTTTGCCAAAACTGTCAATCCGAATCCGATCCGAAGCCAAAAAATCGTAGTCCGATCGGATCCGATCCGAAAACAGCTGCTGAAATCCGATCCGATCCGATCCGATCCGAGAAAATTAAAACACCGGATATACGTTGCAATAATTGCGCAAACTTTCCGAAAAGAAAACCAATGAACAAATAAAAATAAGAAAACTACTATACAATAATAATCTTATGTAATACTCGCCTTCATATATTGTGCAACGTGCATACAACTAGTGAATTTGTTAATTTTGTAACAAAAACAATGACAAAAGTGAATCTAATGCGGGTAAAAAAAGTGCAAAATCCGATTCGATCCGATCTGGGGAAAAAAGAACAAAATCCGATCCGATCCGAGAAAAAAAGAACAAAATCCGATCCGATCCGAACGATAAAAGTTTAGTCCGAATCCGATCCGAATCCGATCGGATTCGGATCGGATTCGCACACCTCTAGTTTACAGGTACATATTAACTAATAATATAGTACATATGATATATATTAAAACAAAGAAAAAGGATGCGAAAAAAAACAACTAATAAAATGATTTAAATATACAAGTAATAAGAAAGTAAAATACAAAATCAATCAATAAGATGGATGACAGAGGGACTTAATTGTAGGCATAGCGGGGGTTTTGAAGCTTGGAATACTAGATATAGACGAGAGATTACTATATGGAATTTGATTCCACGCAACTATTGTTCTAGGATAAAATGACTACTTATATATGTTATTACTGTACATACCACCAACTTAAATATTTGAAATCTATATTCATGTATAAGTTTTCTTACCTTCTAAATGAATATTATCGTCCTTGAAAAGGTCTTTATAATCGCTTTATATAACATCCACTCGAGTCTCGAAATGCTTGCTTTGATTTGTTGATGACGTACTATATCATATTCGCTAAAGCGCTATTCGGCTTACGTTCGTGAGCGTTCGTACATACCAATAAGGCTTCTGACCGATGATCTTAAGCCCTAATCAAACGAGAACGCAAGTCATCGCAAGTTGGCAGTCACGCTATCTCAGCCAGCCACTCTGAATAGTTTCCCGAAAATATCATGTACTGTGGCAAAGTTAAAACTTGTTTAAAACACTCATGAAACCTTTATTTTGTTAATTTGGGTGTTCAAACGACCGCCACAGAAATTCTGACTGCCAACTTGCGATGACTTGCGTTCTCGTTTGATTAGGGCTTTATGCCTTGATCACGTGATTGACGAAACATCTCTATATAGTCAAGTGCAACCGAGCTCATGACATAGCGAACTTGGTTTAACAACCAGTATCCGCAAAAACACATCAAGTACTTCACACAGTATAAGATAAAGTCTGCAACTTACCAGCTACATTAAGGTCTTCGTTAAGGTTTTCAGGGTCATTTCAGTAAAGCGCTCTCAATTCGTCAGAATTTATGCCACAAAAATAAAATAGATATCGTTAGAAAGCTATGAATTTGTAGAATACAATGGTGTCTTTGGTTTCGCGATAAACACAAGTTAATAGTTGTGAATTTTTTAATTAAAACCAGAGGGCTTCACTCGAGGCGACTTAAGAACAAAGCGTTTCATTTTGTTTAAAAAAATTTTTTCGCAGTTTGATTCCGAGATAAATGTCCAGCAAAACGGTGTCAGCGTTTTCTTATTTATAGCCTGGTTTCGAATTTATGACTTATTTTGTCCGAATGTTGGTCGAAAAACAGCATTTTTAACTTTGGTCGTCAATAAAATCGGCAAAACCCGACATATCAAAACACCGTTTTGCTGGAAATTTATCTCGGAATCAAACTACAAAAAAAGATTTTGAACAAAATAAAACGCGTTTTACTTGAGTCACCCCGAGTGAAGCCCTCTGGTTTTAATTAAAAAATTCACAACTATATATTACCGGTTTGTGTTTATCGCGAAACCAAAGACACCAATGTATTCTACAAATTCATAGTTTTCTAACGATATCTATTTCATTTTAACGATATATATTTCATTTTTGTGGCATAAATTCTGACGAATTGAGAGCGCTTTACAGAAATAACACTGAAAACCTTAACGAAGACCTTAATAATCTGTGTCTGGCCTTATGTTTTTAAACTGACGTTTTTTAACGAAACTTTTTGCTATATTTAGACTAGTATGGAAACGGTAAGGTTTCCGAGCGTTTTTGTATAATTGTTTTAGGCCAACGCTAAACGTCACACAATAGACGAATTTAATTCGAATTAACTTCGTCGGTGAATCAGGGCCAGTGAACTCTATATAAAGACTGGAACGATACCTCCATAAGGTCGGCTCTATGATTGGATGAAGCCAAACTTCCGGCTGCTGGGGGCAACACATGAACGTCTGACCAACGTCCAAGGAGCGGTAGAAAACAGACAATGGCCCAGCGAGAATTTTTTGTAGTTGAACTTCATTTGAATTGATATAACGAAGTCAGTATGTATTAGAATCATTGTCCTTTCTGTCTGAGGTATGTTTGCTGGCAAAAATAGATTGAAGCAGGAAATATATTGCCAAACGAAAGCAAAATTTTGCTTGGATTGATGGAAACTCCTGACGAAAATTCAGGTTATATTTAGTATTTATTCGTCTTTATTTTATGAATTGTTGCAACCCTGTCAAGCTGTGCCTTTGCTCTTATGAATAGTCTCCTCATACCTTTTGAATCATTGTAAGACCACATATATTTTAGATCTTTGATGCCTTTAAAACACTGTCGGTTCGTATTTCTTTGTTTTGTTCGATTTTTTGACTGTTCAGAAAATTTAATATTTATGGTTTGTATTGATCATGTCAGCATCCATATGCTCGACAGATTATAGCCACTAGATTTCAGTAGGCCTTAGCCCTGATTAATGCTATCTTTATTTGAATCAAGATAGTTTATAGACTTTTTTCTTGACTTTTGATACCTCAACTGACTCAACACTTGGAGCTGCCCTACAAAAAATCAAGAGATCCGCGCGGTTTCGGACTCAAAATGTGTTTTTTGTCAAATATTCAAGCTACGTTTTTGCTGCTAAAAGCCTTTAGAAGAAGTATCTATTACTGTAGCATGTTTGCATTTCTTTTTAATTGGTTCATAACAAAATATAACTTTAAAATAAAGATTTTCTTGCATATAAAGAGGACTGGGGCCGCCCTGCATGTCAGCCTCCATGACGGCTTCAAAATTTGGTTTGTAGGTATCGTTCCAGTCTTTATATAGAGTTCACTGATCAGGGCTTTCAAAATAAGGCGGTGGCCGGCGGAGCTCCGGCGGTTGCCATGTGAGATATACCGCCGGCTACTTTTCTTTCAAATATCAAAATATCGCATGCTCTGTACCTTTCTCTCTACTTTAATTAAGCATCAAAATAAAGTTATTCTTTACTCAACCTTGTCTATTTTTATTCCTTTTTTCAAAACAATCAATCAATGTTTGTATTTGTTCAAAAATATTGACTTCGTCCATCTTGAATTGTTTCGGGAAAAACGAGCACTTCGAGTAATCCTATCGAAATGTATCCGTTATGATTCTCGGCCCAGGACTGGTTTTTTGATGCATAATAATTTGATTACTCAATGTATCAAAAGAAAAGCCCTGTGCGCCTTCGATCATAGCATGTGGTCAATGTGGCAGTGTTCAGTGACAGTGAACTGAACTATAGCTAAATATCACTTTTCTATATAAGACTGAAAATTTGTAAAATTTAATAAAATCTGGTATAATAAAATGTCTGAGCAGTTGTTCTTTATTACAATATATTAGAATGGCTTTAGTTGTAGTTTAAATATAAAAACTCCCCGTTCACCTTACCTTACAGCCGCCTACTTTCTCATCGCAACCGCCTACTTGAAATAATTCTGAAAGCCCTGTGAATGCGACGAAAATGCGACGTCCAGTTAAACGTCGAATTTTAGTCGAATATAATTGTTCTATACTTGGACGCCTTGAGCCTGAAAACGATTCCTTGAAAACATGGCGCCGACAGCAGAGAAACATTTAATTCGACGTGACGATAATTCGTGTACGTAACTCGAACGCGCATTATCGTCGCATTATCCGGCTGACTCAGACTACGTTTACACTAGAGCAAAAGTTTCCAGATTCGTAAATGTTTCTGGATTCTCTTCGTACCGAGTATTCGGATTCGTTAGGCGTTTACACTACAACAGTATTCGGATTCGGCCGTTTAATACACTGCACTCGAAATTCCTTATGTTCGCCATGTTGGTTCCACCGCAAACTCATGACTGCGGGCGGAAAAGTATCCGGATTCATTGGAATAACCGTTAACATTTAATTAGACTACGTTTATATACTAGAGCAAAAGTTTCCAGATTCGTAAATGTTTCCGGATTCACTTCGTACCAAGTACACGCGTAAAAATCGTTTGTTGCCTGAACAATGCTGTAACAACTTGTTGACATATGTGAACAACATTGATAAATGAACACCACTGTGAAGTATGCACCACATTCAGCCTTCGATTCAGCCTTCGATTCGGCCGTCGATTCAATTATCGCATCTTATTGCGAAGTTATCTCCATATTCATCAGGTGGTCGCTATTGCAGAATATCATACAAAAACATAATTTTCTCAGGCGCTATTCTATAGGATTTCTTCAAATTAACATATCTTGTACAGAATTTCATGCTCTTTAATCTAGTATAAGTTTCCAGAGTGGCATAAACCCATGAACGACGCAGGCAAGCTTTAAACAAATTGCGCCGCGGCGGTCATTAATACGACTGACGGGGATTATGTTGTATATTTCTTATTACATCAGATATAAACACAAATTTCTCAGCCGCTATTCTATACGATTTTTTAAAATTTACATATGTTATACAGAATTTCATGCTCTTTAATCTAGTATAAGTCGCCAGAGTGGCATAGACCCATGAACGACGCAGACAAGCTTTAAACAAATTGCGCCGCGGCGTCATTAAAACAACTGACGGCGGTTATGCTGTATATTTCAGATTTCCTCAGAAAAGGTACAATTTCCTCAGCCGCTATTCTATACGATTTTTTTTAATTTACATATGTTATACAGAATTTCATGCTCTTTAATCTAGTATAAGTCCCCAGAGTGGCATAGACCCATGAACGACGCAGGCAAGCTTTAAACAAATTGCGCCGCGGCGGTGATTAATACGACTGACGGGGATTATGTTGTATATTTCTTATTACATCAGATATAAACACAAATTTCTCAGCCGCTATTCTATACGATTTTTTTTAATTAACATATGTTATACAGAATTTCATGCTCTTTAATCTAGTATAAGTCGCCAGAGTGGCATAGACCCATGAACGACGCAGACAAGCTTTAAAGAAATTGCGCCGCGGCGTCATTAAAACGACTGACGGCGGTTATGCTGTATATTTCAGATTTCCTCAGAAAAGGTACAATTTTCTCAGCCGCTATTCTATACGATTTTTTTTAATTTACGTATGTTATACAGAATTTCATGCTCTTTAATCCAGTATAAGTCCCCAGAGTGGCATAGACCCATGAACGACGCAGACAAGCTTTAAACAAATTGCGCCGCGGCGTCATTAAAACGACTGACGGCGGTTATGCTGTATATTTCAGATTTCCTCAGAAAAGGTACAATTTTCTCAGCCGCTATTCTATACGATTTTTTTAAATTTAGATATGTTATACAGAATTTCATGCTCTTTAATCTAGTATAAGTCCCCAGAGTGGCATAGACCCATGAACGACGCAGGCAAGCTTTAAACAAATTGCGCCGCGGCGTCATTAATACGACTGACGGGGAATATGTTGTATATTTCTTATTACATCAGATATAAACACAAATTTCTCAGCCGCTATTCTATACGATTTTTTTAAATTTACATATGTTATACAGAATTTCATGCTCTTTGATCTAGTACAAGTCACCAGAGTGGCATAGACCCATGAACGACGCAGGCAAGCTTTAAACGAATTGCGCCGCGGCGTCATTAAAACGACTGACGGGGATTATGTTGTATATTTCTTATTACATCAGTCAGATATAAACACAAATTTCTCAGCCGCTATTCTATACGATTTTTTTTAATTTACATATGTTATACAGAATTCCATGCTCTTTAATCCAGTATAAGTCCCCATCGTGGCATAGACCCATGAACGACGCAGACAAGCTTTAAACAAATTGCGCCGCGGCGTCATTAAAACAACTGACGGCGGTTATGCTGTATATTTTAGATTTCCTCAGAAAAGGTACAATTTTCTCAGCCGCTATTCTATACGATTTGTTTTAATTTACATATGTTATACAGAATTTCATGCTCTTTAATCTAGTATAAGTCACCAGAGTGGCATAGACCCATGAACGACGCAGGGAAGCTTTAAACAAATTGCGCCGCGGCGTCATTAATACGACTGACGGGGATTATGTTGTGTATTTCTTATTACATCAGATATAAACAGAAATTTCTCAGCCGCTATTCTATACCATTTTTTTAAATTTACATATGTTATACAGAATTTCATGCTCTTTGATCTAGTACAAGTCACCAGAGTGGCATAGACCCATGAACGACGCAGGCAAGCTTTAAACGAATTGCGCCGCGGCGTCATTAAAACAACTGACGGCGGTTATGCTGTATATTTTAGATTTCCTCAGAAAAGGTACAATTTTCTCAGCCGCTATTCTATACGATTTGTTTTAATTTACATATGTTATACAGAATTTCATGCTCTTTAATCTAGTATAAGTCACCAGAGTGGCATAGACCCATGAACGACGCAGGGAAGCTTTAAACAAATTGCGCCGCGGCGTCATTAATACGACTGACGGGGATTATGTTGTATATTTCTTATTACATCAGATATAAACAGAAATTTCTCAGCCGCTATTCTATACCATTTTTTTTAATTTACATATGTTATACAGAATTTCATGCTCTTTGATCTAGTACAAGTCACCAGAGTGGCATAGACCCATGAACGACGCAGGCAAGCTTTAAACGAATTGCGCCGCGGCGTCATTAAAACGACTGACGGGGATTATGTTGTATATTTCTTATTACATCAGTCAGATATAAACACAAATTTCTCAGCCGCTATTCTATACGATTTTTTTTAATTTAGATATGTGATACAGAATTTCATGCTCTTTAATCTAGTATAAGTACCCAGAGTGGCATAGACCCATGAACGACGCAGACAAGCTTTAAACAAATTGCCCCGCGGCGTCATTAAAACGACTGACGGCGGTTATGCTGTATATTTCAGATTTCCTCAGAAAAGGTACAATTTTCTCAGCCGCTATTCTATACGATTTTTCTAAATTTACATATGTTATACAGAATTTCATGCTCTTTAATCCAGTATAAGTCCCCAGAGTGGCATAGACCCATGAACGACGCAGACAAGCTTTAAACAAATTGGGGCGCGGCGTTATTAATACGACTGACGGATGTTATGTTGTATATTTGAGATTTCCTCAGAAAAAGTACAAATTTCTCAGCCGCTACTCTATACGATTTTTTAAATTTACATATGTTATACAGAATTTCATGCTCTTTAATCTAATACAACCTGTTTCTTGCATCATGCTTGTCCCAAATGCGGGGAATTTTACCCAATAATCCGTCTTTTTAAATGCATATAGCATCGCAGCGTTTTAGTCTCGTACCCAGGTTTTTTTTACGAGGCTAATAAGTTGCTAGAGCACCGGATAAGACTCTGGATACAGGTTTTCGCAGCGTGTTTGATACCATGCAGTTCGAACAAACAAGGAGTTATATGTTAGAAAATAAAATTTATTCATCCACTATATACGCACACTACTTAAGCAACTAGAGTTGCTTATGTATTAAAAAGAGATATATTGTCACTCATTGATATGTTTATCATGTACAAAAAGCACGCACGATTGATCAGCTGTAACTCGCCTAAATATGCTGATACGCATTTGGAAAGACGGAATCGATATGAAGTCTATACGTAATTGTGTAAACCAAAACCCCTTTCCCTTGTCATTCACTTCTTACATTCTTTGGTCAACTCAAGGCAAATTATTTTTTCGCTTTATTATATGCGCCTAAGTGTCGAGAACACGAAAATGCGATGATAAAATTTTGAAGCAGACCGCACTTTTTGTTGATTTCTGAATTTTTTAACGAAGTATTATAAAAAAGGTCGTATCGAACCTCTTCCAGGGTTTGATTAAGGAGCCTTATCGAACCCTGAAACAAGTCGTGATTGTGAGGCTCCAAACAATTGAAGTGGTTGATAGGATATTAGTTTGCATACTTGGTCCCCAAAGCGATACAGCAGGCCCGATACGGTGACAGTATAATGAAAAAAGTCCAATACACAATTTTGTTGACTGTTTTTTTCTATTCTTAAAACAACTAAAACATAAATCGGTTTCATTAAAACAGTCCGGAAATGCAGTGTAATCTTTACTCGCTTTCGTGTTTAATTTGATCTTTAATTTTATTGGGTTCTTTTTGGGAAAATTGTAATTCTGTGTCTTGTACGTTATTCAATTTATTAATAAAATAGTGAGCATTATAATCTTTAACTTGAATTGCAATCGAAATGCGGTGTAACTATAACTGCAAAACAATTTCCTAGACTTGCTTCAAGTCTGCCTATTGGTTGTTTCGACACGGGTTTGTTTTGAGACGTATTATAAGTGTTTGGTGGGAGGCAATGCGGAATATATTGCCTCCCACACATACTGAATTAATTATGGGTCTATGCCACTCTGGTCACTTATACTAGATTAAAGAGCATGAAATTCTGTATAACATATCAAAATTAAAAAAAATCGTATAGAATAGCGGCTGAGAAAATTGTACCTTTTCTGAGGAAATCAGAAATATACAGCATAACCGCCGTCAGTCGTTTTAATGACGCCGCGGGGCAATTTGTTTAAAGCTTGCCTTTGTCGTTCATGGGTCTATGCCACTCTGGGGACTTATACTGGATTAAAGAGCATGAAATTCTGTATAACATATGTAAATTAAGAAAACCCGTATAGAATAGCGGCTGAGAAATTTGTGTTTATATCTGATGTAATAAGAAATATACAACATATCCCCGTCAGTCGTATTAATGACGCCGCGGCGCAATTCGTTTAAAGCTTGCCTGCGTCGTTCATGGGTCTATGCCACTCTGGTGACTTGTACTAGATTAAAGAGCATGAAATTCTGTATAACATATGTAAATTTAAAAAAATGGTATAGAATAGCGGCTGAGAAATTTGTGTTCATATCTGATGTAATAAGAAATATACAACATAATCCCCGTCAGTCGTATTAATGACGCCGCGGCGCAATTTGTTTAAAGCTTGCCTGCGTAGTTCATGGGTCTATGCCACTCTGGTGACTTATACTAGATTAAAGAGCATGAAATTCTGTATAACATATCTAAATTAAAAAAAATCGTATAGAATAGCGACTGAGAAAATTGTACCTTTTCTGAGGAAATCTGAAATATACAGCATAACCGCCGTCAGTCGTTTTAATAACGCCGCGGCGCAATTTGTTTAAAGCTTGCCTGCGTCGTTCATGGGTCTATGCCACTCTGGTGACTTGTACTAGATTAAAGAGCATGATATTCTGTATAACATATGTAAATTTAAAAAAATGGTATAGAATAGCGGCTGAGAAATTTGTGTTCATATCTGATGTAATAAGAAATATACAACATAATCCCCGTCAGTCGTATTAATGACGCCGCGGCGCAATTTGTTTAAAGCTTGCCTGCGTAGTTCATGGATCTATGCCACTCTGGTGACTTATACTAGATTAAAGAGCATGAAATTCTGTATAACATATCTAAATTAAAAAAAATCGTATAGAATAGCGACTGAGAAAATTGTACCTTTTCTGAGGAAATCTGAAATATACAGCATAACCGCCGTCAGTCGTTTTAATAACGCCGCGGCGCAATTTGTTTAAAGCTTGCCTGCGTCGTTCATGGGTCTATGCCACTCTGGTGACTTGTACTAGATTAAAGAGCATGATATTCTGTATAACATATGTAAATTTAAAAAAATCGTATAGAATACCGGCTGAGAAATTTGTGTTTATATCTGATGTAATAAGAAATATACAACATAATCCCCGTCAGTCGTATTAATGACGCCGCGGCGCAATTCGTTTAAAGCTTGCCTGCGTCGTTCCTGGGTCTATGCCACTCTGGGGACTTATACTAGATTAAAGAGCATGAAATTCTGTATAACATATGTAAATTAAAAAAAATCGTATAGAATAGCTACTGAGAAAATTGTACCTTTTCTGAGGAAATCTGAAATATACAGCATATAACCGCCGTCAGTCGTTTTAATAACGCCGCGGCGCAATTTGTTTAAAGCTTGCCTGCGTCGTTCATGGGTCTATGCCACTCTGGTGACTTATACTAGATTAAAGAGCATGAAATTCTGTATAACATATCTAAATTAAAAAAAATCGTATAGAATAGCGACTGAGAAAATTGTACCTTTTCTGAGGAAATCTGAAATATACAGCATAACCGCCGTCAGTCGTTTTAATAACGCCGCGGCGCAATTTGTTTAAAGCTTGCCTGCGTCGTTCATGGGTCTATGCCACTCTGGTGACTTGTACTAGATTAAAGAGCATGATATTCTGTATAACATATGTAAATTTAAAAAAATCGTATAGAATACCGGCTGAGAAATTTGTGTTTATATCTGATGTAATAAGAAATATACAACATAATCCCCGTCAGTCGTATTAATGACGCCGCGGCGCAATTCGTTTAAAGCTTGCCTGCGTCGTTCCTGGGTCTATGCCACTCTGGGGACTTATACTAGATTAAAGAGCATGAAATTCTGTATAACATATGTAAATTTAAAAAAATCGTATAGAATAGCTACTGAGAAAATTGTACCTTTTCTGAGGAAATCTGAAATATACAGCATATAACCGCCGTCAGTCGTTTTAATAACGCCGCGGCGCAATTTGTTTAAAGCTTGCCTGCGTCGTTCATGGGTCTATGCCACTCTGGTGACTTGTACTAGATTAAAGAGCATGATATTCTGTATAACATATGTAAATTTAAAAAAATCGTATAGAATACCGGCTGAGAAATTTGTGTTCATATCTGATGTAATAAGAAATATAGAACATAATCCCCGTCAGTCGTATTAATGACGCCGCGGCGCAATTTGTTTAAAGCTTGCCTGCGTAGTTCATGGGTCTATGCCACTCTGGTGACTTATACTAGATTAAAGAGCATGAAATTCTGTATAACATATCTAAATTTAAAAAAATCGTATAGAATAGCGACTGAGAAAATTGTACCTTTTCTGAGGAAATCTGAAATATACAGCATAACCGCCGTCAGTCGTTTTAATAACGCCTCGGCGCAATTTGTTTAAAGCTTGTCTGGGTCGTTCATGGGTCTATGCCACTCTGGGGACTAATACTGGATTAAAGAGCATGAAATTCTGTATAACATATGTAAATTAAAAAAAATGGTATAGAATAGCGGCTGAGAAATTTGTGTTTATATCTGATATAATAAGAAATATACAACATAATCCCCGTCAGTCGTATTAATGACGCCGCGGCGCAATTCGTTTAAAGCTTGCCTGCGTCGTTCATGGGTCTATGCCACTCTGGTGGCTTGTACTAGATTAAAGAGTATGAAATTCTGTATAACATATGTAAATTTAAAAAAAATCGTATAGAATAGCGGCTGAGAAAATTGTAACTTTTCTGAGGAAATCTGAAATATACAGCATAACCGCCGTCAGTTGTTTTAATGACGCCGCGGCGCAATTTGTTTAAAGCTTGTCTTATACCAATCTGGCTTAAGTTATAGTGCAATAAATACTGCTCGTTCAGCCCTTTCTACCATATTGACTCTGGAGGAAGGAGTGAAGTTTGTGGAAGACCAGCCTTACCCAAATACAGACATTTGGGATGTAAATACTGTGTTTTAGTATTTAAAATCGTTTGAAACAGTAACTACATTACCATTAAAAGAACTCACACTAAAATTAACAATGTTACTCTGTCTTACAACTGGTCAAAGAGGACAAACTATCCACAAGGTAGATGTTAACTATATACAAGAATTACCCAGTAGATATAGAATAACCATCAATGAGAAATTAAAGCAAACCAAACCTGGAAAACATTTACAGCCAATAGATCTGCTAACATTTCAGGAAGACAAGAGGATCTGTGTGGTGGAACACCTGAAAGAGTATTTACAGAGAACCAAGCCACATTGAATGGGCCACTCTCAGTTGTTATTAAGTTACATTAAACCTCACAAGCCAGTATGTAAGGACACAATAGCCAGATGGATCAAACTAATACTAAAATCAGCAGGTATTGATGTGTATAGATAATAGCATGGTTTCGAGTGCAATTTGGAAAAAAACATGCACGAGCGAGTTTTTCAAATACTGTCAAAATAGCACGAGTCCGAAGGACGAGTGCTATTTGAAGTATTTGAAAAACTCACGAGTGCATGTTTTTTTCCAAATTGCACGAGAAACCATGCTCAAAACAACTGTACTAACATTTTAACGTACGTGTTTTAATAGCCGTCCACTCCTCGCATATTTATTTGTTAAAAAACGCTTCGCTTCCTTTACTACTTCAAAAGGTTTACTCGAGGCATAAAGAAGCTTCTGATCTTCTTGTAGGTACTTCACTTGGCAATATTAAAGCATAACTAGCTTCAAATTTGAACAAATTATCCCGAAAACCGCCGAATCTTGGCCGCCATCTTTGTTTGTTTTGTGTCGGGAAAAATCCGCTGTACAATCAATTTGATTGGTTCTTAGTGATAACAGATTTTTGCACTGTGATTACAGATTTTTGCACTGTGATAACAGACTTTTGCACTGTGATAACACAATTCTGCACTGTTGTTTGGGATTAACTGCACTGGAATCAGCCAATCACAGTCGAGATATTTTTTTCATGTATATTATTAGGACAAGTATACAGCTCATAGCAGCCGAGCAGCATCAACATCTAAGTGCAAGGCTAAAGGGCTTAATATCACAGAGATTATGAAATCAGCTGGGTGGTCTATAAACTCAGACACATTTGCAAGATTTTATGAGAAGCCAGTTGACATTTCTGTTGAAAACTTTGGTACTTAACACTTTTGAAACAATGAGTTTTAGTTAATTACAGTACCATATTTGTTTGTATATGTTCTGTTAGTCTCTGTTGTTTACACTACAGGTAATACTTTTTATTACATGAAAATACTCGTAGCACAGGACTTTGAAATCTTATGTGACTCCGTTGTGACGTAGACTGATGACATGATATAATTATAAAATTAAACGAAACTTACCTGTAAGTTGAAGTTTGATTGCAATTCTGTCATGTCATCAGTCCGCGTCCCCCCCCCCCCCCCCCCCCCCCAGTCTCCTTCGTTCCGCAGTTTCCTGTACTGCTCACGTTGAATACTGACCAGCAATGCGCATCTCATGCGACTCCTTCGTTCCGGACTGATGACATGACAGAATTGCAACCAAACTTCAACTTACAGGTAAGTTTCGTTTAATTTTATAATTTTACATGAACATCCTTAGGCTCATAAAAGACACTTTAAAAACAGTTCTGTTCAAATATTTAATCTTTAAATGTAGGGTTTCCTTTATTCCACTCCAATGTTCTGCAGCATACCTTTTTACCCGATGACGAGTATTTCCCTGTCAGGGTTGCCTTGTCTGTCTTGTACCTAATGGTTTGTTGAACGACCTGAATCAACTTGAGGCCAACGGCGTCCATGTCTTGTGCAGTTGTGTAGACACATATTACTTTGATATCAGCTTGTCTTGCATTGGAATTCTCCTTCATTGTTGCTACCTTTGCTCCAGTCGCACCTAACTCGCCTGATTCAACACGCTTTCTGATGTTCTCCCAAACCTCGTCAATCTCTGACACAGATCTGAATACCAACCACTTTCCCAAAGTCTCTCCCCTTCTCGTACATGATTCGGGTGCGTTTTGCCATACCCAGTAGTTGTCGTATACCTGCGATGGCTTCCGACCATGTCCTTCCAAATAGTCTTCGTCAGAGGATACTTCTTGCGCCATTTTGCAATTTGAGTTGCTAGAGCCCGCGCCGCCCCATGCACAGCGGGTAATCTAATTGGCAGTACTACTTCATGTAAGGTCCACATAATGGTTTGACCATAACTTACCTACATATGGCACTACTTCATGTATGCATCTCATTTTGTCTTGTTTTATAAAGCCTATGGTTAGGAATACATGAAGTACTGTTATAACATAAGAAATATTTCCATGCGGGATTTCAACTCGCACCACCGAACGTCTATTGATATTATTAATTTATATTATATATTACAATCCGTCGTAGTCCAGGTATTCTTCTATGTAAAGTGGGCTTTGATTTCGATTTGCTTTGATTCCTACCATTTTCAGTGTGTGACTGAGCATTTGCCATGACTTTTAAAGTGAGCTATATTTCTCTATATGTTCAGTTTTCTTGTCCAAGACTTTCTTCGTCTTCTTCAGGCTGATTAGATCTTTCTGCAGCTGCACCACCCTGCGATAAAAATTATGAGGTGCAGAGTTTGTTTTTTTAAATTGAACTCACTAGATAAAAATGTTATCAGTTCAAACTCGTTTAAACCTGCTGAAAATTACTCTCAGAAGCCAATAAATCCTATTTCAGAGACCCTATATTTCCTCCGGTCCCTCCTAGTCAGTGCGGTCAGTGGGCCCCCCAAATGATTTTGTTACAATCTACATTACTATCTACATTACAATATAGATTACGGTATACATGCATTACTATCTACATTACTACCTACATTACAATCTACATTACTATTCTACATTACTATTCTACATTACAATCTACATTACTATCTACATTACTGTAACATTACTATCTACATTACTGTATATATTACTATACCTACATTACTACCTACATGGCTACATTACTATCTACATTACTACCTACATTACTATATATATACATTACTATATACATTACTACCTACATTACTATATACAATACTATATACATTACTATCTACATTACTATCTACATTACTACCTACATTACTATATATATACATTACTATCTACATTACTATATATATACATTACTACCTACATTACTATATACATTACTATATACATTACTACCTACATTACTATATACATTACTATATACATTACTATTTACATTACAATACAATACACATTACTATATATACATTACTATATATATATTACTATACTGATATACATTACTATCTACATTACTGTATACATTACTGTATACATTACTATATACATTATTATATACATTATTATATACATGACTATCTACATGACTATTTACATTAGAATATACATTATACTGTATACATTACTATATATATATATATATATATATAAATATATTTCAAATATTTACTATATAGCGTTAAATTACATTACTATATACATTACATTGCATTGCATGGCATTATATGAGTGCACTAGAATATATGTTCATCAGTAAATTATAGTACCCGTACGAAAACGAAAGATCTTACAAGGTCTTAATACAGTAGGCCTTGGAGACCTTTGTTACACCTTTTCTACACAATTATAAGATCGTAGGGAATGTTGAAACACAAATCGAAATATAGTAAGTTGAATCTACTGCCGAAACAGGGAGCGTAGGAGTCTAAGAGAAACGTGCTCAATAATCTGTCAAAGCGTGTGGATAATTACCAAAGTAAATATATATTTTCTATTTTTAGGGTACTGTACCTTATTTTGCAACGGTGAATCAATTTGAATAGTAACTGGACCATCGTTTTGAATATCCACTTGCATGTAGGCGGCAAATTTTCCATCTTTTGAACATCAAATACAGCAATAGCAAATTAATAAGCAAAAGTTTATTTTTAAAACCAGCAGAATAAAATGATTTTTACCATGCTTGTAATTTTTAAATTTAAGTAAAAAATGAGTGGGCAAACTATATGTAGCAGAACACACATTTATAACGTAATCTTCATTTACTGAAGTGTATTTATCCTGATTAAATACTGATTTAGATCAAACAAACAAATAAGTAATCCAAACAGTGAAATCAAAGTAGTGTGCTGCGTAGGCAGTGTTGAAACACAAATGAAATATATAAGGTTGGATAAACTGCCGAAACAGGGAACGTAGAAGTCTAACGTTTCAAGCGAAGGCCCTTCCTCAGAGAGAAACGTTACGAAGGGCCTTCGCTCGAAACATTAGACTTCTACGTTCCCTGTTTCGGTATAGTTTATCCAACCTAACTATAAACAAATAAATATATTATTTATCAAACGTTCAGTCTATATTCTGAATACTGTGATTGGAAGTTGTAAAAAACTGAAAACAAATCATTTTAACTGACAAAAAGCTCAATTTGAGCCACTAGTGTCTGTAGTGTCTGGTAGTTGGTAAATGTGCAAAGTTTCATTTCGAAATTCCCCAAAACAATGTTGTATTTTACGTGCAAAATTTGTATTTTGGAGCGCCGCCATTAAATTGGCCGTGTTTGAGAAAAATGAGTTGAGAACTTAATGACATCAACGAAAACAAAAAATCATTGCTGTTGTCAACAAAAGAATCATTGTTGTTAGTGAGTCTATGACGTCATAATTAAGCTTCCTCGACTCATTCAGTCTTCTCAAGCTCGGCCACTTTAATGGCGGCGCTCCAAAATACAAATTCACAAGTAAAATATCACCTTTTTTCAACGAATTTTGAAATGAACCTTTGCACGATTACTAACTACCATAACATCTTTAGGATTATGCAAAAATATTGCCAACAATATTTTTATCAGAGATCTAACCACTTTAATCAATACTGTGTATAATGTACTGAACATTAATTTACTTTAAATTTATTTCACCAATTATTAATGAGTTGGATAAGATACATGTATATTACACCGAACCTTTTATTGCTTCTGGTTGGTATCTTTTCCTCATTTCGTCCATAAATTCTTCATAAAATTGCTTTGACTTATCACCATCCATTGCTTTGTGAAAATCTGGTTTATTTCCTTTTAAAACAGACATTAGAGTAAACTGAAAAAGATCATGAAATTAATGGTATTTATTAATGTCAATTATTATTTAATAATTATTTGTCAATAATCATTTGATTTTGTAACTAATGTTATTATTTAATGTGTGTCACAAAGCCACGCAAAACGTGCATTAAAATTGAAACACAATATGTTCTCAGAAAATAATTAAAAACAAATTTCTTTTTGCAAATTTTGATATGCTAAATATATGTTATATATTATGTTCCCTATATATGTATTATATTATATATATACACACAAATCGAAATATAGTAAGGTTTTCAGTACTGCCGAAACTATTGAACGTAGATTTCTAACGTTTCGAGCGAAGGCCCTTCGTCAGAGAGAAACGTAAAGAGTGTAAACAAACAACGAGCTTATAAGACAGATAATCATGTGACCAAGAATTAGCCAATCAGATAAAAATAACAATAACAAATTAATAATGAATGCGAAACAATTAGCATCTCATTAAATTGTTGTTATTTTTTACTGATTGGCTAATTTTTTGTTTGGCTAAAATATATTTTCAGAATTATTTTGTGTTATGGTTTTGCTTAAACAAAACGCCTATACACATTTTTTCAAGAATTTTAATAGTATATATATGTTATTTACCGGCTGGGAGGTACGTATAGAAAAATATTTGCCCGAGGTCTTAAAAAAGGCCCGAGGCCGCAGGCCGAGGGACATTTTTGAGACTGAGGGCAAATATTTTTCTATACGGACCGACCAAAACGGTAAATAACATATTTATTTTTTTGTTACATAATTAGAGAAATTAACATAATTGAATTAAGTTGCGTAATCGAGATGACGTTTCACGTGATATTCAAAAGTCCAAAGTTTATCGTTCGAGAGTAAACAACTGCCGACATGCAGTCTTACAGGGAAACTTGGAACCTTTTTTGTCATAAAAAAAACATTCAAAACTCGAAGATCTAGTTACGAAGGGAAGTCAAAATGCAGTCCAAGTGTTTTTAAAGTTTAGTTGATAAAGATTCTTCGTCGTTCTTCTTCGTCGCTTGCTCGTTTTTGGCTGTTCGCTTGCATGGAAAGTCGCTTTCGATATTTGGCTGACTGCATGAAAATTGAAAGTGTGGTCCTCGAGTTTGAAGACGAAAATGCTTGTCAGTAAGCCATTTGTAATTTCAAGTTTCAAGAACATGAGACGATGAGGTTGGCATGTGGAAAATGTTTGGTTAAAAGGTAAAAGACTTAAAGCTTGTAGCGGTTTTGTTGAGTATAGCGGTTGGATAACAGAAGAAAGACAGTTTAGTGTCAAAAGGTTTCACTGAGCTTTTCTATCTTAATCTCGTGGTATGATTTTTTATATATATTTCTATATAGTTTCATTTAGTGATTCAAAATACTGTATTCACAAGTTTATGTATGTTTTTCCTACCGTTTTAAAACTGTTTTCTTCATAAATGTCAACTCGTAAATTTTGCTTTCAGTTTTCCCAGCGTTTTTTTTTAAATTCGCTGTTTACACATGAAGTTGTCAAAACCATTTGGATAATAAAACTCGTTTGCATCCCCGTAGCTCTCTGTTGAATTTATTTTTTCTGTGGCAAGCGAAATAGTTATGAAAATCGGTCAATTTTAAATGAATTTTAAAATTAAATTTAGGATTCCGTGACCGTGGTCAGATATCGTAAAAAACTGCCCGCTCACGCAGCCAATCAAATTGCAGCATTACCTAGGATTCCGCCCGCTCACGATTGATAAAAAAATAAATGAATTTACAACAACAACGTTTAATAGCAGATTAGAATAAAAAATCTACTGAAACAGTATTTCTTAAATTAGTCAGCTTTCAGTTAACTTGGCCCAAAAAATATATAATTTAGTATCACTGACAATGATATTTAAATTTTAAAACTTAACTTCAGCTTAAAAATATTATTCAAATACTAATAATATATTAATTATTTAAATTTTTAAATTAATTTTCAGAAATCTTCACCTGACTGACACAAAGCACTTCGTAATTAAGATCCATGACACTTTTCTTCCATCTTTTATCATCCTCTTCAAATAGTCTTAACTTAAGTATTTTATTCGCACTATTAAAAAAAAAGATTAATACTCATTAGATTGTTCCAAGAGAAAAAATGCATTGTCCAAGAAGGGGAGAGAAAAAATTATTTTTCAGATGTTTAGTAACCGACAGTCCTGTGATAAATGTCAGTGGTTGCCATTTTGAAACTGAAAATCTTACACATTTCTGGGCAGCAGTCCAATCCAGTTATATACAGGTCAGTGGGTCATTACGGAAACACATCAGAACAAGGTCTTGACAGTACCTACCGAGGTTGCAGGGCAAGGTATGTACATAAAAGACAAAGGTCTGATATCTTACAGATACACTGTACATATAGCATGCATGACTGCCATGACATAGACTCGTCATTTTCAATGTTGTTGTTCTT
The DNA here is from genome assembly GCA_035771165.1 of Paragorgia papillata. NCBI lineage: Eukaryota > Metazoa > Cnidaria > Anthozoa > Scleralcyonacea > Coralliidae > Paragorgia > Paragorgia papillata. The sequence goes on along the minus strand of JAWNZC010000252.1, from coordinate 925,429 downwards.
CTGACTCGTATATACCCAGTCGTTGTATCGTCTAAGATCTTGCCCATCTTAAATTAATAGAAGAGAGTTTGCAGGTGCAACAAGAAATATGAGGTTGGTAAATTTCAATGGTGCATTATGGGAATGATTAAACGCCGCGGGGAGATGACTGGCAGACCACTGGCACTGTACATGTTTACTTCTGATTACGCTACAATAAAAACACTCTTCTGATAAAATTCATAAAGTTGTTGTAGAATGATATATCATCTTGTTGGGTTATTTTAGTTTGTTTTATTTTAATCTTGTTTTGTGATATTGCGAAGTGATGACGGATCACGAACACGCTTCACTTTAACCAATTATTAATGATGGGATTAGCTAATAGTTATCTTTAGGAATGTTAAGCACTCAAAAATGTAGTGTGTGAGAGTTTTTAGGTCTTGTGTGTCTGTGAGTGAGAGAGTATATAGTGATTAAACAAAACTGTGATTTAAAACGTGATTGTGAATTGTTGGGCGACTACAAAAGGGAGGCAATCCCCAACATAGTGGCACCTCCGACGGGATCTACGTCAGTGATACGGAGTGAATACAATGGAAGCGCTTCTGAAAGCGATAAACACGAAAGTACAATTCTTAGAGATTAAGACATCAAAGAGCAAAGAGATTATCGAGAAAAGAAACGTCGAAACAATCGAGCGCCATCGGGATAACCTTAAGGTCCTATCAAAGGAAATAAACGAGCTCAAAATCAAGATAGAACAAGAGAAGCTATTAAAGGACGAGTCTGTTGAAGATGTTTCGAAATGGAGTGGGGAAATCGAGTCGAAACTTGAGATGATCGATGCCGACATCGCGCACCTTGGTAAGTGTATAAACGAAACTGAACATCACGCGAGCCTGGCGACGAAGGAATCGAAAGAGGCACTTCTAGCAAAGGAAAGACAACGGCAACTTGACTTCGAGCGAGCGCAACTGGAGTTGAAGTTCGAGTACGACAAGAAAGCTGAGAAAACCAGCAAAGAAACATCCAAGACACCAAGCGCAAAATTACCTAAGCTATCAATTACCAAGTTCGACGGGTCATATGAACAATGGCTTCCTTTTTGGAATAAGTACGTCGCAGAAATCGACTCAACAGACTTAGCTCCTGTAACGAAATTTGCGTATTTGAAGGAATTGTTGGTAGCAAAAGTACGATCAGATATCGATGGATTACCCTTCACAACAGAAGGGTATGAACGCGCAAAAAACATTTTGGAATCGGAGTATGGCAAAGTGTCAGAAATCGTTCACGCCTATGTAAACAATATCATGGGACTTCCTACAGTCACTGGAACTAATCCAAAGAAGATAGATGAATTTTATAAAACGCTTCAATACAACGTTCAAAGTTTGGAAACCTTGGGAAAGCTAAAAGATGTGGTCGGAAACGTCAGAGCTGTTTTGGATAAATTGAAAGGCATTAAAGCCGACCTGGTACGAGGTCACGACAGCTGGCAAGATTGGAACTTCGCACAACTTCTACAAGCCCTTAAAAGATGGAAAGACATAAACCCAGTTGAAGAAAGCGAAAGCTCAAAACCTGCCCACCAAAATCGTCGACACGACGGATATCTCCCACCGCGAGTGAAATCCTACCAAACACAACAACAGAGCGTACGAGGGTGTGTTTACTGCGAGAGTACTGAGCACAAGTCCAGCAATTGTCAAAAGTGCACGACGGTGCATGGATGCACGAAAGAAAATCCTTGCCTCGAAGCGTCTGTGTTTTAATTGTACAGGCCCAAAGCACCGAGCAGCTGAGTGCAAAAGCCGCTCGGGATGTCTTACATGTGGGCAACGACACCATACCTCCATATGCAACAACTCGTCTACTGATGGACTGTTACTGACAGCCCAACCAGAGAGCAGCAACAAGGTGATCTACCCAGTAGTAGTCGTCGAAGTTGAGGGCGTCCAGTGCCGAGCTCTTTTAGACACAGGCGCCGGGAGTTCTTATGCGTCAGCGGCTCTACTAGACCTTGTGAAATCTCGTCCACGCCAAAGTCAAGTGAGAACAATCGAAATGATGCTTGGAGTCCAAACCAAGAGAGTGGAGCTGTTCTCGCTGAAGGTAGAAAGTCTGAAGAAAGATTTCAGTTTGGAAGTCGAGGTCACTCGTGTTGAAAAGCCAAAATTGTTAGAGATTGACAACCCTGGATATAGTGAGATCTTGCGACGTTACTCACACCTGCAAGGAGTCGAGATGGACGATAAGGACACTAAGTCGAAATTACCAGTGCATCTAATTCTTGGTGCAAGCGAGTACGCGAAGATCAAGAGAAAGTGTGCGCCACGTCTAGGGAGTCCAGGAGAGCCAGTAGCTGAACTGACCAGTTTCGGATGGACCATTCTATCACCTGGTGAGGAAGCTGAGATATCCAAAGTACTGTTGACCCAGACCTCGCAAACCGATTACGAGGCTTTATGCAATATGGACGTCCTGGGACTAGAAGATCCTCCTGCTGGAGATCAGACAACGGTCTACGCCGAGTTCAAAGAACAGCTCAAAAGAAGTCCCGAGGGGTGGTATGAGACCGGACTGCCTTGGAAAGGGGACCGTCCGACCTTGCCTAACAACAAAGCTGGCAGTTTGCGGAGACTTAACAACCTTTTGCAGAAACTAGAGAAATCAGAGATGACAGAGAAATACAACAATGTCATACAAACCCAACTCCAAGATGGCATCGTCGAACGAGCTACCGATCCACCAGTAGGACCTGAGTTCTACATTCCACACAAGGCAGTGGTCAGAGACTCGGCGGAGAGCACTAAACTTCGAGTGGTCTACGATGCCTCAGCGCGGGCTTTTGATCAAGCTCCGTCCTTGAATGATTGTCTGCATACAGGACCACCATTACAAAACCAGCTGTGGGCCGTGTTGGTAAGGGCAAGATTCCATCCTGTGGCCATCACAGGCGATATCAAGCAAGCTTTTCTTCAAGTGAGGATTAGAGAAGAGGACAGAGATGCTCTGCGGTTTCACTGGATCGCTGATCTAGAATCTAAACGCGTGGAGACTTTACGATTTGCCAGGGCGCTGTTTGGGCTTGGCCCATCACCATTCCTTCTGGGAGGTGTGGTGCAACAACATCTAGAGAGCTGTAGAAACGAGTACAAAGAGATGGTGGAAGAAATCGAAAGGAGCCTGTATGTCGACGATCTGATTAGTGGAGGGTCTACCGTTGAAGATGCCCGGCAAGTGAAACTAGCGTCGACTGAAATATTCTCTCAAGCCTCATTTGAACTGCACAAGTGGCACTCAAATGCCGCCGAACTGGAGCCATCCAGCGACGCATCAGAAGAGGAGCTGGAGACCTTTGCAAAAGAGCAGTTAGGAGGTCCTAGACGGGGGGAGACTACACTTCTTGGCCTCACGTGGAACAAGAGCAATGACACAATACAAGTCAAGTTTCCCACCGAGCAAGCGGAACTCACCAAACGAGGTATCCTGGGAAAAGTGGCAAAAGTTTACGACCCTCTGGGACTAGTTTCTCCAACGACGTTGGCCGGCAAGCTTCTCTACCGCGAGGCTTGTGACCTGAAAATCGCCTGGGATCGACCACTTCCGGAGCAGGTGACGAAGAGATGGTCGAAGTGGGAATCAAGTCTTCCTAGGGGAGTAGCTGCACCGAGATCCATTCCAAAACATCGCGAGCGAATCACGACCATCAATTTACATTGCTTTGGTGACGCCAGTGGAAAGGGAGTGTCTGCAGCCTTGTATGCAGTGGTGTCTCAGCCATCGGGGGTATCAGTTGGCCTGGTAACAGCCAAGGCTAGACTGGCTAAGCTGGGCCTTAGTATTCCACGCCTGGAGCTAGTCTCTGCTCATATGGCAACAAATCTCATCGTGAATGCCAGAAATGCGTTAGAGGGATTTCCAGTGGAGGAGCTGCATTGCTGGCTCGACAGCACCGTGGCGCTTCACTGGATCCGTGGAGCAGGAGAGTACAAGCAGTTTGTCAGTAATCGAGTCAAAAAGATCAAGGAGCACGAAGGAGCACGAAGAAGTTCAGTGGCATCACGTTGGTACGAAAGAAAATCCTGCAGACCTGGGAAGCCGCAGTGGGAGCGTAGAAGAGTCCAGGTTATGGTGGAAGGGACCCGAGTGGTTGGCTGACCGCGAGCGCTGGCCTCCTAACATTACAACAAGTTCGACAACAGAAACACGAGCTGAAGCTAAAGTGGTTCGGGAGCTCTTCGCTGCTGCAGTGGTCAAGTCAGCTGACGAGATCGTTGGTGTGCTCACCAAATTCAACCTGTGGAAAACGCTGAGAATCTGTGGGTGGATCTGGCGGTTTGTACACAACATTAGACTCCCCAAGAAACAAAGAGCCAAAGGATTGCTCACCACTGAAGAGATCAACGAGACAAGAGCATTCTGGGAGAGATTGGCGCAAAGAAGCAGCAGCGACACAGAGCAATTTGAAGAAGACCGACTGCAGTTAAACCTACAAGCAAATGCAAAGGGAGTTCTGGAATGTCAAGGGAGAATTCAAGGGCATTTTCCGATTTACATCCCAGACAGCCACCTATACGCAAGCAAGTTGGTGGAAGACGCGCACTATAGAACACTCCACGGGGGAGTGAGTCTGACCATGGCCAAGGTACAAGAGCATCACTGGATACCGAGATTAAGGCGTCTGGTAAAGAAAACCGTGAAAGAATGCCATGGATGTAAGCGATTTCGAGTCAAGGCGTTTGAAAGTCCACCTCCAGGAAACTTGCCCAGAGATCGGACAGAAGGAAGAGCTGCGTTCAAGGTGGTCGGGGTTGACTATGCCGGTCCTTTGAAGTACAAGAAAACCAATAAAGTTGACGGAAAGGCCTACTTGCTGCTCTACGCCTGCAGTTTGACAAGAGCCCTGTACCTGGAATTACTGCCCAATATGGAAACCACCGAGTTCCTGAGAAGCCTCAAGAGATTCATCGCCCGCCGAGGTCGTCCCGAAAAGATCTATTCGGATAACGGGAGAACATTCGTGGGAGCGGCCAACTGGGTGAAATTAGTCACTCAAGATGAAAGTCTGAATGAATTTCTAGCGCGTCATAGAATAAAGTGGCAGTTCAATTTGAGCCGTGCCCCTTGGTGGGGTGGGCAATTTGAACGGATGGTGGGTCTGGTCAAAGCCTCTCTGTCCAAGTGTATTGGAAACGGTTCCTTGACCTGGTCAGAGCTCCAAGACGTCATGCTCGACGTGGAGGTAGCTCTGAACAATCGTCCACTCAGTTACATTGAAGACGACATTCAGCTTCCTGTCCTTACGCCTAACACGTTCCTGTTGGATCAGCCGAATGTACTACCAGAGCTGGAACCTCATCGCCAAGAAACCAAAGATCTGCGAAAGCGAGCAAAATACCTGAGACGGTGCAAGGACATGGTTTGGCAACGGTGGACTGGAGAGTATTTGAGAGGGCTTCGCGAGCGTCATCGCCTAAAACATGAGGGAAAACCAGCGTATCTCAACACAGGGGATGTTGTACTAATCAAGTCGGACCAGAAAGATCGTGGAAAATGGAAAATCGGAGTAGTGGAAAGGCTGGTTCCTGGTCGAGATGGTGTCGTGCGAGCGGTCCATTTGCGGGTAGGGAGTTCACGCCTGGAACGACCCGTGCAACATCTCTATCCGTTGGAACTGTCTTGTGACCGCACCGTGGTCAAGCCTGCAGTAACGCTGAATGCTGAAGCGTTAGAGTTTACTCCAAAGAGAGCAGCTGCAACAATCGCCAGAGATCGTATTGCTGCAATTGCAGAAGAACAGCGAGAGTAACTTAAAGAATATAGTCGAACTTTTTATCTTACTTAGTGAACAATTTGAGTATATAGTTACATTTGTCCTCATGCGAGGCAAATGGGGGGAGAGTGTTGTAGAATGATATATCATCTTGTTGGGTTATTTTAGTTTGTTTATTTTAATCTTGTTTTGTGATATTGCGAAGTGATGACGGATCACGAACACGCTTCACTTTAACCAATTATTAATGATGGGATTAGCCAATAGTTATCTTTAGGAATGTTAAGCACTCAAAAATGTAGTGTGTGAGAGTTTTTAGGTCTTGTGTGTCTGTGAGTGAGAGAGTATATAGTGATTAAACAAAACTGTGATTTAAAACGTGATTGTGAATTGTTGGGCGACTACAAAAGGGAGGCAATCCCCAACAAAGTGACTCGCATCCGAATGATGAGCGCAGACATGGTGGTTTCACCTTTTAATAAAACATTCTGTCTGCAGTTGCAAATCTTTTGTTTATACAAGTACGGTAACAACAATAAGCTTTAAGTGTGAGATTTTCACCTAGACAAATACTGCTCTAATTAAATGCTTTAATAAAATATTTTTTTAATTGTGACGACAAGTGTGAACATGGCAACCTCGTACCCAGGGTATCACCTCCACTCCCCCCTCCCCCTGGTACACGCTGGTCACGTGCTGCCCAAAATATGGGCAGTACAAAATAAATTTAGTATGGGTAGGGTGGTACAAAAAACTTTCTCGACTTACCGACCGGAGTAGTGTTTATACAAAACGCAAAACCTCCATACATGTCCAATATTACGAAATGATACGGATGGTAAAATCGGTTAACGATCCGTAACTATTACGGATGGTATTACGGATGGTAAAATTGGTTTACGATCCGTAACCTGATGTCTACACAATACTGCCCATATATTGATACTACAATATCAACCGAATCAATATATCATGTTGTTGCCACGTTTCTACACCAAAACCAAACATAAACAATATCATATGTCGCTAAATATATCATATGTCGCTAAATAACCTTATACAGGTATATAGTCCGAATGCGCTTGTTTCACTTCCTATACTGACTTCATATGAATTAATAATCCATATGATGTTGCCTCGTTCTACACCAAAACCAAATATAAACAATATCATATGTCGCTAAATAACCTTATACAGGTATAGTCCGAATGCGCTTGTTACACTTCCTATACTGACTTCATATGAACAATCCATATGATGTTGCCTCGTTCTACACCAAAACCAAACATAAACAATATATGTCGCTAAATAACCTTATATATTGTGCGACCAAACATAAACAATATCATATGTCGCTAAATATATCATATGTCGCTAAATAACCTTATACAGGTATATAGTCCGAATGCGCTTGTTTCACTTCCTATACTGACTTCATATGAATTAACAATCCATATGATGTTCATGTTGCCTCGTTCTACACCAAAACCAAACATAAACAATATCATATGTCGCTAAATAACCTTATACAGGTATATAGTCCGAATGCGCTTGTTACACTTCCTATACTGACTTCATATGAACAATCCATATGATGTTGCCTCGTTCTACACCAAAACAAAATATAAACAATATCATATGTCCCTTACAAAATAACCTTATATATCGTCCGAATGCACTTTTTTCCCTTACCATGCTGACTTCATATCAACCGAATCAATATCATGTTATTGCGTCGTTCTACACCAAAACCAAACATAAACAATATCATATGTCGTTAAATAACTGATAAACAATTTTAGCAAAGCGAAAACGTGGTGAACTACCCACATTTTTACAACGCAACACCGAAAACATCTCTGATCTGCCTATCCTCAAATTCATATTACATTTATCGCTCGTTCCATCAGTTACACTTTTTCATTTCTTTTCTTTCAAACGGGAAAAAAATCGCATCATGTTGTATAAAATTTTACGTGTCAAAGCTGGGCAGCTTCCAATAGCGAAGCGCGGTAATGACGTCAGTATGTATGTTTGTCTGAGTTTGCTATAAATTCTTGTATTCCAAACAATAGAAAGAGTCGTTATAGCAATCCCTTGAGTTGAGATACAATTTTGGTTTGTTTGTCTGAGTTTTGGTTCTATAAATAGCATTAACGCGCTCCGCTATTATATCTACAAAGTTAACTGAATCACGAATACAGAATTATAAAGTTATATTATAACGAAAAAGTCGTCCGGTGGGAATATTTGCTTTTAAATAAGGTTTGAGATGGCGAATGAGTAGAGTTTCGCGCAAAAGAGGTTGACATTGAAAATTGCAACTACAAATGTTAATTTACGTGTATGTAAATGTCGGATTGTTTGTCCCCCAACATCCCGGCCTTTCGGGGGGGTTATAATCAATTACAATTGTATTTCTTTCACTTTAATTCAGTTTTTTATATTTCCATTCAAATAAAAAACCTTCTTATGGTACAGGTCAAAATAAAACCATTTGTCCTCCTTATCTTTCAAATTCTCCATTATGTAGTCAATTTGCCTTGCTCTCTTCTCTTTTCTTTCACGACATCCACACCAGTGCTGCGACAGCATCATCCATTTCCCAATAACACGAGGTTCACAACCATTCCCCATAAAAAGACAAAGCAATTTTAAATGTTTCTTGATCTGTCATTGGCTTTCGCCAGAACGCCTTCTCAACCCATGATGGCCAAACGCGCATGGGATAAAATAGATCTCCATCCAATAATCTCAGCAATTCTTTTCTCTGACTCACTACTTCTTCTTTCGACAACATTTTCAAGGCTGCCTTGGCATTACCCCATTAACGGATCGTGAAAGCATTTTCACGGCTCGTACCATCCGTACCATCCGTACGGATCGACAACATTTTCAAGGCTGCCTTGGCATTACCCCATTAACGGATCGTGAAATCATTTTCACGATTCGTACCATCCGTACCATCCGTACGGATCGACAACATTGTTAAGTGCTACCTAAGCGCAACATATACTATTCACGGATCGTCAAATCACTTTCACGACTCGTACCATCCGTACCATCCGTACGGATCGACAACATTTTCAAGGCTGCCTTGGCATTACCCCATTAACGGATCGTGAAATCATTTTCACGACTGGTACCATCCGTACCATCCGTACGGATCGACAACATTTTCAAGGCTGCCTTGGCATTACCCCATTAACGGATCGTCAAATCACTTTCACGACTCGTACCATCCGTACCATCCGCACGGATCGACAAAATTGTTAAGTCCTACCTTAGCGCAACATATACCATTAACGGATCGTGAAAGCACTTTCACGGCTCGTACCATCCGTACCATCCGTACGGATCGACAACATTTTCAAGGCTGCCTTGGCATTACCCCATTAACGGATCGTGAAATCATTTTCACGACTGGTACCATCCGTACCATCCGTACCATCATTAAGTGCTACCTAAGCGCAACATATACTATTCACGGATCGTCAAATCACTTTCACGACTCGTTCACATTATTTACCATCGGTACGATCTGTACTGACACCCCCACCTCAACATTTTTATTTAATACAAAATATATTAACTTTAGTTATTCTTTAACACCTATAAAATGAAATACTGTTCCACGGATCGTCCACAAAATTTCACCAAAATAACGATCCGTATAAGTGCGTAGTATTGGACAATCCTCAAAACATCTGGCCAGATGAAATGTCACGACTCACAAAAGGTGCACAACAGGTTGGAGAAACAATCCGAAACGAGATATAATTTAATAAGAATGCCAAAGTCTCAAAGATCAATATTTTGCTGGCTTTGTAGTGCTGGCGACATGTGTTATTGATGGGAGAATATTCGTTTTAAGCATTCGAATCGCGATGCTTTTAACTGGACGTATTCACTTAAATATACTGTAACAGCAGCTTTCGTGTGTGGTATTCAACAACGTACAGGTGAAACATACGTATTTTATTGTTTATATTGAGAGTTTGAAACCGTCTTCCATTTCATTATCCACTGTGAGGTTTACTGTGCTGCGTTGTTTTGACCAGTTCTCATGCGGACAAAATTATGGTCAGTCATCCACGAACATGATAATTGATAAATATATTTGATATAAAATGCCAATTTTCAAGTTCATTTTAAAAAGGTTATCCGTACCTATATCCGTACCGATATCTGTACCTTGTATAATTTAAGCACCCAGGTTGACGATTATTAAACGAATGGGAACATCAAAAACTTTCTTCATTGTAAACTTAAATAAACACAGCAATTTATTATAAATTAAAAACAATAGCTGTCAAAACAACTTGTTTCAATTTTAAAATCATATCACTGGTTTAACGATTCATTTCAAAATCTAATACCAGAAAACAAAACAAGATACATATACATGCACTTGGGACTGTGGGACACTCCCACAGTTGAAAATTTTGATAGACGACACGTGACCAGCGTGTACAATGGTCTTTCCGCAGCGAGGGGGGAGGGGGGGGGGGGAGCGGAGGTAAGACCCTGGGTACGAGGTTGTGAACATGGTTGAAGTAACGTCCCAGACAGTCGCCGATCTGATCAAAAGCATCGCAAGAATCGGAATCATTTGTATTTGGAAAATGCATCCCAGACGGTCGCCGACAATTGGGCCGGGATTCTTACGACTAGTTACAACATGTGTGGGATGATCGGGACAGGAAAAATCCCCGATTCTTACAAGTCATGACAAATGTGAACGTGGCTGTCGTAAGAATCCCACGAAATATCTACTCTCAGCAGACCACTGACACATGTAACTGAGCGTCAGGTTCAGCAGCCTGTCGTACACCAAAGAACATATTTTATTTCTTAATACTAACATATACTCCATGTCCTTTCTTGAATCATCTCTTTCTATACCAATGAATACACACAGACCTTGTTTGATCGAACTAATCAGTTCTCCATCAACTAAAAATATTCAATAAATGCTATTCAAACACTGTAATTTTAGATTAAAATTTTCATTACTTTATTAACCCTTTATAGCCCAAGCTGGATACCCTATGGGTGCTCCCTATGCCCAGAGCAAAATGGCTGAGAAGCACTAGAATACAACCACATCATGAATAATTCATATTTTAATCTTAGTTATTGGATATATAGCCACAAAAAAAATTCCAGCCATAGCTGGATACTTAATCATAGCAAATCAAGTCCAGAAAGCTAAAATAACAAGTTGTATTTCCCATGAAAAATCTTAGAAGTCACTAATATTATTTACAAAGCATAGAAAATGTTCATAGTGTCACACTAAAATGTATAAATTGCAGTTTAGAAACATCTCTGTGTCATTAATATATCAATGAAGAAATTCTCTTATATGAAATTACTCTTCTAGCACAGAATTATGTAAATACAAGTAAAAAATCTTATATACAACGTACTTTCACAAAAATATTTTTTGAAATTCCCGCGCGCCATTTTGATTTGCGGATGAAAATTACCTACACTGTCCAATGTGATACGGCTCAAAGCAGGCAACACACAAAGAAACTTTACACAATAAACAGCCCCATGTAGACCTCTTTCTTATGCCTTTTGAGGCACAGTACACACACCGATTGACCCGCATTTGTTTTGGGAAATGGTTCTGTCCATCGACTTGCTCAAGTTGGTTGAAGGAGCACTTTCTTTGAGAAGATGAGTAGTCTCCGATCAGTTGCTCAACAAGTTCCAGCCTAAAATCAAGGTGCTTTATCTTCGGGTGATTCGGTGACAGTTGCCTCAAAATAAACGCATTTACAGCTGCAGTGTCGATTAAAAAAAAGGCCAAATATCGATACCAGCGGCGAGATTTGATGGGGATTCTGTACTCGCTGCGTTTTTGGTCGGCGTAGTCAACACCTCCCATGAACTTGTTGTAGGCAACAACACATGGTGGAGCAGTGATCGCTTGAACTGTTCCATCATTCTGTTTTCGGTTCACTGTATCGTTCCCAGTTGGTTGCGAACTAGTTGACAAGAAAGAAACCGTCTTCTTATCTTCCCAAACACAGGCATTAACTTTCCCTCTCTGCATCACTTTACTTTCACCACGTTTCAGTTTCAGTTTCTTCAGCTCGGCAGGAAATTCCTTTCGGTTCTGTCTCGTCGTTGCGGTTGCATAAATTCCGTCGTCTAAAAGTGACTTCATCAGGCCAAAACTGGAAAAGAAGTTGTCAAAATACAAATGGTAATTTTGCCCTTTCAAATCTGCTGACAAATCCCTCACAACTCTTGCTCCTAAGCCGTGTTCTGGGCCTTGCTGTTTGCGCCCCGTGTAAACTTCAAAGCGTGAAACATAGTGCGTGATGGAGTCTGCTCTCATCCAAACTTTGATTCCCCTCTTTGTAGGCTTGAGTGGCATATACTGCTTGAATCCTAAGCGTCCCTTGAACTTAACCATTCCTTCATCAATAGCGTTCTCTCGGTTTGGCCAGTACTCCACTACAAATCTCTCCTCTAGCTTCGTCAAGAATGGCCTGATTTTGTGAAGTTTGTCATAGTTTGCTTCGCCTCGCGGAACTGCGGTCTCTGAGTCGTTGAAGTGAAGATACTGATTTATCTTCAAGTAGCGGTTTCTTGGCAAGACTTTTTTAAATTCGCTGACTCCTAAAAACTTGTTTTTGGACCAGTAATGTCGCTCAGAAGGTAAGCATTTGATTCCTTGAAGAAAGCGCAGTCCAATATAGGCTCGGATTTCGTTGTTTGTTGTGGGGTGCCAGTTCTTGTCAACGACACCAGCGTTCTGTTGTTTCTGTTGTGCGTTCCGGTTTGTCTCAACCACGATTAAATCTACTAGTTCTTCAGTGAACAAGAGATGAAAGAAGTCCAGGGCTTTGGCATCGGCAGGGAGAACTGTGGAAGGGCCTACTTCTTCTTCAAAATCGAGGAGATGGATGCGAGAAACGTCAAAGGTCCAAGTGTCGCTCGCGGCTTCACTCTCAACTTCACTCACTCCTTCCTCGGATATACTATCGCTATCTTCGTCTTCTGAGATTGAAATATCGCTCTCTCCTGAATCAGCTTCGATATCTCCTTCAGCCCGAACAATATCCTCTCTTCTAAAGCCTTCGAACTCTTCTTCACTGTCAAGATCGCTAAATATATCGTAAGAACAACTCGCCATATCATATCAAACACAAACTTGATTTATAAAAATTCACCAAAGCTCAACCCTGCTGAGTCATAGGATGTATTAGGTATCAAAATAAAGCTCTTTCTTTACTCTGATTGGTTAGAAAACAAAGGATTGAGAGGCCTATCTAATTCAACCAATCAGATCGCCTGAAACAGGGGGTGTGATATTGGCCACTGTAGTGGCCAGTGGGCGTTTCTTCGTAAGGCCACTACAGTGGCCTATGGGCTATAAAGGGTTAATGCATAGTTCAATTCTTGCTGTGACCATCCCCAACCCCCCAGGCACACCCCTGGGGATTCACATATTTTTATTACTAAACTGCATACCATATTTTCTGGGCGATAAACCGCGGGTTATCTCTTAATTTTGCTAGGAAACATAATTAGTGCGGGTCATAGGGTGGTGCGGGTAATATATTGAATTCTTAAGACAACGCCATCACAAAGACCAGAGACCAAGGATTCTACTTTCATCTTTCAACTACTGGTACTGTACTTTTTTATAATTTTGTGGCCCCAAACCAAGGGAGCAAGTGAGACTGACCTGTATTTCTTCTTCTTTGTTTGGCGTTCCTTCATTTATATTCAGCCATTTTGAATAATGCAGTATATTCATTAGCGTATCGCAGGCTACGACCTGGTTATTTCATTTTCGGAATGCGCTCGGGTTTCCTTCGGCCACGTAGCCCGCGCCTGCGATACGCTAATGATATATACCGCATTATTCAAAATGGCTGAATATAAATGAAGGAACGCCGAACAAAGAAAAAATACAAGTCAGTCTGGCATGCTCCCTTGCCCAAACCTATTATTAGCAGCTGCGGGTTATCCAATGGTGCGGGTAATACGCTGATTTATTTTTCCAAAAGTGACATTTTTGTTGCTGTGCGGGTTATACGCCGTGCGGGTTATCGCCCAGAAAATACGGTAATTATTCCTCACCCCCAGGCACATGAAAAAAAAAGACAATTCCCCACCCCAGGGACAACATTGACAAATAATTGCATGTAGTCAAGTTATCAAATCTTCAAGTAGATTTTAATATTTCAACATTTCAAATATTTCAGCATCCAAACCTTCAAAGATAGCGATCAGCTTTGAAAGATTGTTCCTCACCAACCATTCACTGATGAATTGGATTGATTTTCCTTCAAAGGATGCCATTTGCCAACTGCTCAGTGTGCTTGCAGGCTAGGCACCAAACCCCTCATGTGTGGGTATTTGTATTCCCCCCCCCCCCCCACCGCCCCCCCCCCCCCCCCCCCCCCCCCCCCCCCCCCCCTCCCCCACAGGACATCCACAGGACGATCAACACATTTTTCCCACAATCCTGGCAAGTTCCCCCAGCAGTTTTAACCTTCTTTTGAAGGTCCAAACTGCCGGGGGAACTTGCCAGGATGGCATAGGATGCCAAGGAATCAAGATGCGCGAGGCGACATGTGCGAGGATAGAAACTTCAAAGGTTCCGACGCGAGTTGCACTTCTGGTCGTATTTCTATTCTGTGGCTGGAATCTCTGAGGCTGAGCCTAAGTGGTCACAGCAAGAATTGAACCACACATAACCCACTAATTGCTGCATAGGCTTGCTAAAGGGTTCTCCCATTCCAGGAGTAATATAGTCTAGAGTTTATAAACGGAGTAAAATAAAAGGCCGTTTTTGGCCGGCTCAGACAGAAATGGTTTACTCGTTTTATACTGCAATTCCAAATAGGCAAATAGCTATAAAGGATTTATAGAATTATAGTATACTAAAGGTATTCAAATACATTATACAAACATAGTTCTTACCTGTAACACCCGCCTGCTTAACACGTTGAATTATTGCTCGCATGTTTTTCACAGAGACTAGAAAAATCACACCAAAGTGTCGTCTCAAATGCTCAAATGTGATAAAATTGTGGCGCTAAACAATTACTTTCAATAAATGGATGACCGCACAGCGTTTGAACATGGTGCGTGGGCTCGAGCTAGTCTGCGTTACCGGAAAATAGTGGGTTACATAAAAAATTGGTAAAAATGAAATGATACGGCCGGGCCGGGGGACATGACATTTAACAAATAAAACATTAAAAGCTCCGTGCATATGTACTTTTATAAAGGCACGTTTTTGACGCCATTTGAATACGAAAGAACTCAAAGAAGTTGAGTAGAGGCACGAGGCGATGGCCTTTACACTTCGTGTTCAAATGATGTCAAACGTGCCTTTATAAAAGTACATCATCACAGGAGCGGTATGTTTTATTAGCTTTATAAAATATGTAAGAAAAAAATCAAACTAAATTTTGTTGGATAGTTTTGAAAGTTGGCGGGGTTTTTCGGGCAGCTGACGCCATTCTACGCCATTTTAACGGCATTTATGATCTATGTCCTCTTATAAATCATAGTTAATAGAAAATAGACATGGTTTGGAAGCTCACAAAAGTCATTGTTTTATGTTTTTGTTCAGGTTTATGGAAATGTTTGCACTTTCACGATTACTGAACATATTGTGTTTTCTGTATAATGAAGTAATCGTCCAATAGCAACGTTTGGGTTCAATCACTCAACCGTACTGTTTAAATATTAATAAACCTAAAACAAAGGATTTGGCACCTTCATGTACCTTTCAACATGAATCGTAGCTTGATTGTTAACCGCTTTGAAGTTTTCCGGGTTTCCAAACCATGTATATTTTCTATTAACTATGTATACATGCACGGAGCCTAGCCCCAGCCAATCAGAGCGTCCGTAGAGAGCATCTTATTTTATGAAATAATATAAATATAATACGGGACTACTTAAGAAATGGTTCATGCTTTGGCGTGCTCCATCGAGTTATGGTTGCACGCGGAAAGTTGGGAGAGAACGAAAAAAGCGTAAGAGTTGGTCGAGGCGATAACCGAGGCAGAGTGCTAATTTTGGAGTGTTCTCCCAACTTCTCAAGTACATCCAGAACTCAATGGAGCACGCCAAACCATGAACCATTTCTATTATAACAGGGAATCAGACACAAAACAACGGAAAAACAATTGTTAATTCATCCGCATAAAAATAATAAGTTTCTCATTACGTTTGAAATTGCCGTGCTCCATCGGGTTACGGAGCATGCACGCGGTAGCGGGTAGCCAATCAGAAACGCCGTTATATTACATCTATGTTATAAAGCCCGTTTGCGCATGTTCTTTGATTTTGTTGTTGGGATATGCTCATTATCATTCTACGCGCCCAGTATCACAGGGAGCCCACCCCAGCAGTATGAACGACTTTTACTTGAATTTACACGAAGTACTCTTCGATTCCGTGTCGAATAGAGTACTTCGTGTAAATTCAAGTAAAAGTCGTTCATACTGCTGGGATGGGCTCCTGTGCCAGTATATGTTGACTGCCTCCTCCGCAGGCCCTCATTGCACCATGGGCAAGTCAGACACGTTTTCTGGAGGGCCGCAAGATCCTGTAAAATTAATTCGTCAATAGACGTTATTGGAGGATTGGTGCCAATCCCCAGGGGGGTGGATGGCTATATCTGAATTTTGAAGGACATTGAAGACTTATGACATACGAATTATTGATGAAATATAATTGATGAAAAAAGCAATTACGGTTGAACTTTGTCAACTCTCAGCCGGAATAATCAACGAAAATGCACTTTAGTCTCCCCGGAGCACTTTAGTCTCTTGTGTACTCGGTTTCCACAACAACTGAAACTTGAATTACGCTACACCAGAGACGCTACACTATAGTCTACAATTTAACAAAATTAATATTAATCTCATTAACTCTTGGTCAGCTGACAGTCTTCGATAAGTACTAGTTAAAATATGAGCGGCCGATCTTTATGGGGACTCGTAGGAAAGGTTAGATCGCACCTTGATCTTCGTCTAATTTTTCCGCCATATTGAGGTATCATCGGTTACAAATTATGAAGCTTAACCATATAATAAAACCATCCCACAAGCGGGATGTTAAACTTGAACACATAAAGCTAAAAATCCTAGAGGGGTGTTGTGGTCGCGGTCTGAGAGGTGGCACATTTTTCCGGAGGGTTGTGGTTAGGTTTAGGTTCACCGGGGGGCGTGATTAGGTTTAGGGTTTCCGGGGGGTTGTATGGGGGTGAGGTTTCGTTTAGAAAGGTTGTCCAATCAGATGGTGGTTTTAATAGTTGGTTAAGCTTCATAATTTGAAGGAAATGATAGCTCCCATATTTGCCATATTTATTTCAAGTCAGCAAATGCTTGATATCCTATAATATCCCTAGTATCCTCTTCAACGGATCCATTATTTTCCTTTATCTTCCTAATTTTATCGTATGAACCCACATGTGACCACAACGCTCATTCGCTCCTCATTCATCTCGCGCCAGCCTCGCTTGGTCTCGCGTGTATTGATGACGTTTACGCGCAAGATATTTGTTCTACGCATGCGTAGCTAATCCAGGTCAGCCTGAATTAGGTCCCAGTCGACAGCCGCAATTTCCGATCTGCCTCCTCCACAGGCCCTATTGCATCATGGACAGGTCACACTGTTGAGAGGGCCTGCCAGATCCTGTAAACGATAGTTTTGAGGGCTTGCAATTATTTTCCGGCCGCTGTTCGACAAACGTACGTCCAAGTTCTTTTAACACTGTGACCCACAAGGAAATTCGGTCTAAACTTTCTTAATTACAGATCATGACAATGAAGAAACCAATATGTTTTAGAATTACCGACCTTCTGCCAATAATATTTTTAGCGACAAAAAGGAATTGAAGGGGAAAATATCTGCCGAACAAAAGCAAATTCGACGGTCAGGAAAGTAACAGGTTTTTTCGTATTGTTTTTTGGTTTATTTCGCTATCGAAGACTGTCAACTGACCAAGAGTTAATGAGATTTAATTTTGTTAAATTGTAGGCTATAGTGTAGCGTAATTCAAGTTTCAGTTGTTGTGGAAACCGAAAAAGTATAAACCAAAGAGTCTCTGGGTAGACTAAAGTGTATTTTCGTTGATTATTCCGGCCGAAAGTTGACAAAGTTCAACCGTAATTGCTTTCTTCAACAATTCCTGCATTTTAAAGCTAGGATTCGTATGTCGTAAGTCTTCAATGTCCTTCAAAATCTTCGGAAATAGCCATAGCTATTAACAATGGTAGTTAATTATGCAAATTTATTCCGTGCCAAGTTTTGCCAAATTTTTTATAGGATCTTGCAGGCCCTAAATTCGGCGTGTGACCTGTCCATGATGCAATAGGGCCTGTGGAGGAGGCAGATTTCCGATCGTGGCATGATGCAATGAGGGCCTGCGGAGAAGGCAGGTATGTTGATCTTATTTGTAAACAAGATGACCAAATCGTCAGATACAAATATAAAAACAGTCCTTCGTCAAGCACTGGTAGTTGCCTCTAAGGTATACCGATGTAAAACGTCTCGAAGATGGAGAGTTTAAAGAAGAAAAGAAGCCGAAGACAGATCAGAAAGTTGCCGTTGTGTTGCTTGATTTTTACGCTGCTGGAAATCGGAGAATCTGTGATATAATGGATACCTTCGGCAAGACTTTTATCAAAATGTAATAAATTTTTCACAAAAAATTATCAAAATTATAAGGACTTAAACCAAAACGTAAACAATCCTATGGACATGCGCAAAACGGACTGTAGTCCCGACCGCTCACGTTCACTGATCTCAAATAATATACTCATTATACTGGATAGAGCATCCGGTGTTCGCAGTGAAGTCGGAATAGATTAGCGGCGACCATTTCCACTTGGGTCCCATACAATATGGCGTAAATAGGAGTGGAAGCAGTTGAACGGCGTTTTTTCGCCAAATTCTGGGATGTTACGAAGAGTTACCACCGAATTGAGGTTTGTAATCTTATTTTAAGTAATAGTTTAGTGTTTTGAACTATTTTTTTGTTTAGAAAGTACTTTTCTTTACAAAATACGCTTGCCTGTTTATTTGCTTCAGAGCTAGCAAAGTTGGTAAACAAATTTCTGGAAGTGACTGCCTGTGTATTTGTTTCTTTCTAGTAACGCGTATTATTTGATGATTTACGATGATGTGTTTGTTTAACTTTTGATTTATTTCATGCCGATTAAACCCCAAGAAGTCATAACTGTGTCTGTTTAAACTAATAAACTTACCCGCTGTTGATACTGTTCACATGAAATATTCGAACTTTATAGTTTTTGTCGAATTTGGGCTAATGTTCAACCAGTTCAGATGGTTTTATTATGGTTACACTACAGTATGTATTTTGCCCAAGCCCTTGTCCCTTGATAGTATTTCATTTTGTCTACAGTATATCTCAAACAAAATATGTACATACTGTATAACATTTTGAGTTAGTGGTAGTTTATTATGGTTAGAGAGCATCTTACTGGCCATTAAGAAGTTACAACCCAAGTTTGATTCCTACTCGATCAATGCAGTTTTACTGTACATTTAGCAGATTAAAATTTTATCTAGTTTGCTGAAAGCAAGAAAAGTCTTTCCAGTTACATGCATCCAGGATTACTGTAGATCTAAGGATGTTACTCTGCAATCTGGGTTTAACTCCTACTTGATGCACTTATCAGATTAAAATTTCACCTTGGATGTACATTAGAGGAGTGCTTCTAGTTTGACTCTACCAAACACCAGAGATTTCTTCTGGGTACTCCGATTTCCTCCTGTAGTAAATTGGTCCTTAGATAAAGTTATGGTATATCCAGTGTAATACCATGATCGCCTCGGTTTCTTTTGTTCTCCGAGGGAATGTAAACCTCGTATTTCCCTCGGGTAATTTATCCTTTGTCTTCTAATTTTCCCGTGCATGTTGATGAGGGAAAATTAGAAGACAAAGAAATCCTTTGACTTCTTCTAATTTTCCTGTGCATGTTGATGAGGGAAAATTAGAAGACAAAGAAATCTTTTGTCTTCTTCTAAATTTCCCGCTTGCATATATTTTCCCTCATCAACATGCACGGGAAAATTAGATGCAACTTCTCTGATCAACCGTGTAAATTTCCTGTTGGCAAGATTCTCAAAGTTTTCCTCGGCGATCATAATATTACAAACTAATAACATGTCTTTTTGGGAAATTAGCGATTAAATTTCCCTCAAGTCATGTTATTACTTATAATAAATACAGTTACCTGTAGTTTACTTTCCTTTTTTGTTTACATGTACAGATTAGTTTTGTTTTGATTCTTACTGATGCTGGAAGAGGACAAGCTTATTCAATTTTTTTCTTATTTATGTACCAGAAAGGTTAGCTGTGGTTTCCTTTCCAAGATGGTAATAACGAATTTTGCTGTAGCTTTTTGCAATGGACTTGATAAGAGCAAAAACATGATTTTCATCAACAGGAGAATCTACCATATGGTTATCAAGGTCTGTGAAGAATGTGCCAGTGCTCCAGCCACCACTGGCGCTAGATAGTATTTTAAATTTTTTTGACATTTTAGTCCTTTGCAGCATTGCCTTTGTACTGTATTAGAGAAAACTTAAATTAATTTCAATAAATTGTTTGTACTATCCAGAGCAGCTTACACTAGCTTCAATTAAACTAAAATCTTATAAACATCTATATGCATTGTTATGATCACTCATCTCAAAAAAAAAATTAATGACTGATCAGCTAGTGATAATTTCTGCATAAAAAAGTTGTGTGGATCTAATAAGGAAAAGACATATAGATGGGTATGAAACCTAAAAAGTTGTATGATGCAAGATATCGAGGTATGATAAATGTAGTAAAGATTGAAACTTTTTCAAAAATATCTTGAAATGAAAACACTTCTGTAGTAAATAATAGTTTGGAATCATCCTTCTCTTTGTTTATTTTAGAAAAAAGCTCATGACTTATTATCTGTTTCAAATATAAGTCTACACAAAGTACAGAAAATATAAAAGAATATAGTAGATTATAACCAATAAATAATTATTTCTGTGTGTAAATCAGAGCTGGCCAAACCATGCCCCTTTATTATAATTTTACTTCAATCTCAGATGATTCTATAACTCTTTCAAATACCAGACAATTTGACTTTGTCAAATAGAAAACCCTTGGCAAGTCTCTCCAGCAAGCCTAGGCAGCCATGAGTTCATCACAGATATAATATATATATAGACAGGGTAAAATAAAGCAAGAACACACAGGTAACAAACAGGCAAATTTATAAGCATTTAACTCACTGTTTTACTATTATTGATGAAGTCGGATGAAGTCCTGTTACTATAATATTGACGAAGATAATTCCTGTTCACCTAGCATTTATCAATTTATGGTGTGCATTTTCAATATTTGTAATACATTAATTGTCCATTTGTCCTCTTGTATAAAAAAAAATATTTTTGCCTATTGGCTAATTTTTTAATAATAAAGTATAACTACAAACTTCCAATAAACATCTTCAGTTGTATAAAACCCTCAGATCGTCTGATCCAATATACGTTGAAAAAGACGGATATAGAAACGGTAATATTGTTACTTTGTCATAAAGTCACTGTCAAACTGCTAAAGTGAATACAAGATGTTATTTGTTTCCTTACTTTAGTCCTTTAATAATTCTTCAAATTGTAGACTGGTGGCCGGTGCTGATTTTCGTTCAGTAAAATCGTGAAATTTCGGCTGATTTCCATGATCCCAGCTACTTTTAAGTTCTCCCATAGCGACAGGTACATTTTCTTGTTAAGAATGTAAAATTTAGCTAGTTTTCGTTAAAAATCCGATGATTTAAAGCGAAAACTATGATTCAGCAATAGTGATATAACTACGAAGTGGGTCCCACCGGATATGGCCGCCGCGAGATTTTTAGCCTCACTTCCGACTTCAATTTTTGCAAGGCGCGAACCAATAGATGCTCTATCCAGTATAATGAGTATATTATTTGAGATCAGTGCTCACGTTACCCATAATGCACTCGGTGACTAATTGTTAAATATTCCGATATTGAGAACTTGGGGAGCCAATGAAATTGCGCAAAAAACGCTACTCACCTGCGGGTATATGCTAAATATCACCTTGGCTTAAACCTTCTTCCATATTAGTTGAAACGCTTTCTGACAAGAGGAACACACGACGTAGACTGGACAAAATGACTTATACCTTCGGAATAGTTTTCAGTATGGTCTGTATGTGGTATCATGTCGTCGTAATCTGCGTAAGCGGTACGTGTAGTTTTGGAAGTGGATCGTCGACTGATGTTATCTAAACTGTGGAAAATAATATGTGGAGACCGATACGTAGACGAAAGAATTAAGAAGATATAGCGTCGATAACAGAAAACGTAGACAAGAGTCAGAAGACACACGCGTACGCACAATAGTTTAATCACATATAAAGCAACATTCACAACAGCCAAGAAAGTAGAACGCCCGGACAATATGTAACCGCATGATGACCGTTTGAAAAACAACTCGAGTTGAACATAATTCACGACTTAGAATTTATCAGGCAAGACAAAGAATGAAAAAAATATAGCGTCGAACAACCGAAAACGTAGAGACACACGCCTCCATCAACATTTGAAGCACCATCCACAGCAGCCAAGCAAGTAGACGCACCGACAGAGCAACTAATGGCCATTTGAAAAACAAGTCGAGTTAGACACAATTCACCACTTATATTAGAATCTATCAAGACAAGGAATAATAGAAAACGGCGTCGATAAACCGAAAACGTAGAGACACACGCCCCCATCAACAGTTTAATTATATATATATATATGAAGCAACATCACAACGGCCAAGAAAGTAGACGCGCCATTAGTTACTGTCTGGGCGTCTACTTTCTTGGCTGCTGTGAATGTTGCTTCAGTGATTAAACCGTTGATGGGGGCGTGTGTCTCTACGTTTTCTGTTGATCGACGCTATATTTGTTCCATTCTTTGTCTTGTCTGATAGATTCTAATATAAAGTGGTGAATTATACATGCCCAACTCGAGTTGTGTTTCAACTGGCCATTAGTTGCTCTGTCGGCCGTTTGAAAAACAACTCGAATCGAACATAATGCCTCACTTAAAATTCATCAAACAAGACAAACAAACCATTAGCATCCTCCGTTTAGAAACGGCTGAAATTTAGAGTTAAAAGAATACATTACTCCATATATAGGAAAACGTTGACCACCTATTAAGCAAGCTTTGTTGGATTTTGTATGTGTTTTAGAGTTTTTAATGTGATATAACATAACCATACGTGTAAAAATAAAGTAGAGTGCTGTGTAGGCAGTGTTTAGGATATAGATCAAAGTGAAAAGGTTGTAAACTTATGACAATAGTTTTGATAACGAAACACGGACGTTTCGAGCAGAGCCCTTCGGTTCCCTCTGTTAGAGTAAATCATCACACATTTTAGTCTGATGAAGGGCTCCGCTAGCTCAAAACGTCAGTATTTCGTTATCAAAACTATATTCTCGGCAGTTTACCACCTTTTCAATCTTAAGGACCAGATGTTCCAATATTTTCTTCATTATTCTCTATAACGTAAATATGTCAATAAAAGTTAAGTCGGTCTCAAGACAGTCTTGCGTCTGCTAAATGCTTCAATTATCATGAAGGCAGAAACTAACGTTTGTCGAGAGATATAATCTTTGATTTCTAATTTTATTTTAATCGACTTCTATATAACATCTTGTTTTAGAGTAACTACGGACAAATGGATTCTTGAAGCCATTAGACCAATATACTAATTTTATTCCCAACCATTTTATGGCATCTGCTTCTGTTTGAGTAATCACTTCGTTTATGAGCCACGTAAAGGGGGTAAAAGAAAAACCGCTTTCCCCCATTATATCTTTCAAAAGGAAAATAACCAATATAAATAACCAAATCTCTCTTCGTTTTCAAGATATTTCAATTTGTTTGATATGTAAATGAGATGGTCTCTGACGTCAGGTGTGGGGTAAAATATTTTCACATGTAGCAAAACCAGTTATATCTCTAAGTTTGTTCAGCGAAATCATTTGAAACTGTGCACATAAAAACTCCTTGCGACGCTGAACATTTCATGTTAGATATGTAAGTGATTTTGCTCTGTATGAAAATATTTTACCCCACTCCTGACGTCAGAGACCATCTCATTTACATATCAAACAAATTGAAATATCTTGAAAACGCAGAAAGATACGAAAAAGTTGAAAAACTTACTTTTTAATGCCAATCCCATTTAATTATAATAGACAGTGTGTGTACACATTTCTTCTATATTTTTTAATTATAAAAATGAGAGCTACAAGTTAGTATAACTTATCGCTTGACATATGGCAATGGTTTTGATAGGATGTACACATCATTTATAATATACAAATATTAAATAATCATGCCTCTTGCTCTAATGCTGTGGCAAAACTGTCAATGCATGCGCAATTCCAAGTGCTTAATATGATTTGACAAATCTAGAGCTTTAATAAAATTTTACAGCAATGTACACACACACACGCAGATAGTAGCGTCTGATCAGAATGTTGATCATGAACCCACACCAATATACACCTAAAAACAGAAGAAAACAACCGTGAAATCTGCAACCAAGAAACACAGCTGTCAGTTATAGAACTTATATCTTACCTCGACAAGATAAACTCTCCTCGCTGAAATTGTAAGACAGTTCATAAATGTGTTGATCAGAGCTTGACAACATGAGTTGGTATTAAAGTTGTTCAGCGACAGAAATCCCTCACGCGGAATGAGATCATTGTTAAAAGCATTCAAGTACATGCTGCAGTCTCCTTGTACTTGGACATTGGTTGTCTAATATTTTCACTCGATAACTTGAATAGTTTGTGCTGTTAACAGCGCTGATAAACTCATGAAAGAGCACTGCTTTCCTCGAGACTGGCCACTGAAACCTTCACGGCCTTGGTGAGTACTTCCACGAGAAAGTAAAGACATGATGTATTTGTAGCTTACAGTGAATTTTATGTCGGAGTATCGAAGGTATATGTATAGGATAAATACCGAGGCTTTAAAGGGTATTAATTTATTATCGAGTCGGTTTTCTTTGTTCTTCCGAGGTCTTTATATCGCATAAAGACCTTGAATAATAATTGGATACGAAATGAAGAAAAAAACAAGGTGCGCGTCCTCGGGTTTTATATAGCATACATCCCTCGTTCTCGGGATTTATCTATTACTTGGCAATAAAAATTAAGTTTATCTCATTTGAAAAAACTCGTCAAATGGTATAAGAGGACCTTTTACAATTTTTCCATATCTGTTTTGGTTTTGGAAATATTTCGACCAAAGACAGCGTGCCGTCCGCCATCTTGGAATTATTTTCGATAAGCAAAATTATGCATGTGACGACATAAGCAGGGTAAAGTGAAATTTTTATCTTGCCGACCTTATGATATTATGAGCCAGAAACTCGATTTTGTTGCGTTATTTCCATTTTAAATTGACCCACAACATTTAAAAAGCCTTCCAACATTTAAAAAGCCTTCATTTAAAAAGGAAATTTGGTCATCCACGGAGTAGTTTCATCAGGTTTACCCTGCTTGTGACGTCACAAATTTCCTAGTTAATTAGACCCAATATTACAACAATATGGCGGACAGCACGTTGTCTTTAGTCGAAATATTTATATACATATATATACACAAGATACAGAAAAATTACAAAAGGTCTTCTTATACCATTTGACGAGTTCTTTCAAATGGGTCAAATTTAATTTTTATTGCCAATACCCTTTAAGCCTTCGGCCCGAGGGATTTATCTGGCCAAAAGCCGACGTTCGAGGTATTTATCGGACTTAAAACACGATTGAAGAAGGTTTTCTAAAAGATAGCATTTACCGAGTGTCGAAGGACATTGTTATGTCAAATGTTAACGTGATTTTATGAAATAATAAGACTCCAAAGCAACCTTGGAATAATAGTTTATAAAACAACTTGAGAAGTACGTAAAGGTTCATTGAACACATACACAGCTTCTACAAGCTTGTTTGAATAATTAGTATGAATAATTAGTACCAGATCTATCATTACAGCATTGGGCATGCGTATTGATGCAGTATCAATCCCACATTTTATGCTCAACGTTCAGTGTAATAAAGTGCTGACTCAACCAACAGATTTTGATGATTTTCGATTGGTTTGCCTTCCTCTCGTAAACTACGTGGAGCGAAAAGCAAACCCTTGCTCTCCTTCCCGTATGTGGGCGCTACCAGCGTTACTATACGAGATAGTTGTAGCAGCCACCCTATGAATTGGGCAATTATAAATCCATAGGGGGATTATATATATAATCCCTATGAATTTATAATGAGGGATTTATGAGTTATAAATCCCGCAAAAAAAATAAAGAAAACCGACTTGATCGTGTTTTAAGGATGACGTAATGCCGACAGACAAACAAATAAATAAACAAACGCAAAATTTAACAAATCGAGATTTGGTCATTCTTGTCCCCAGAGCCTCTCCCGTGCTGGCGCGCGTTAAAAGGCTCTGGGGGAATCCATATATCATCGCGATCTGATTGGTTGTTCAAATTCAAAGGCTTATATAACGATGGAGCTTAGTGAATGTTTATAAATAAACAGTATTTGAGACACGAAAACTGACAACGAAGCACAATTCTAATCATAGTTCTAATCCGAACAATTTAATCGAACATTTTTCAAAGCAATCAACCCGTTTCCCATTATATAATTAAATCAAACACAGAAGACAGACAGCAATTTGAAATCGATAGGCGATAGACGATATTAGACAGCAGTCACAGCACACTGCTGGCTGTTCGTGCATGGTACATATTAATAAGAATCTCATTGAAATATACATGTCAAATATAAACGAATGGTGCAACATATTAAAGAGAACTACCTTCACTAAAAGAAGCCGTAAATACGAAGAAATTCCGACGCGGCTCTAGTATTGCCAAGCTCTGAAGCGAACTCGTAAATTTTAATGCCTTTTGCCCCGCCGAATAAACGCGGCGATGAGCTACACTCAGCAGGGACCTTCTTCGAACGGAATATACCACAATCAGAATTGTTCCAAAGTCAAACGAGTCAATACGAGACAGCCAAACCGCCAGAATCGAAAACGAAAGGAAAATTATATTGCAAACGACTGCCGATGATCTCGTGTCCAACTCCCAAACCGCGAACTTAAACGCATGCGCTTTAGAAAGAACACCAAAGAATCTTGGTGTTCCGGTTTGGATTCCCCCAGAGCCTTTTCAGCGCGCCAGCACGGGAGAGGCTCTGGGGACGAGAATGAGATTTGGTCGGCTATACAAGCTCGGAAAAAGGACTGGGCACGAGGCAACGTCAATAATAGTGCGCCGCTACACGTATGTAGCCTTGACTGGTCACTAAACGTGTGTGGCTGTGTGTAAAACATTTGGACCATTCTAAAATTGATGGTCTTTCAAAAAGTCATTCTGCAGCGTGACGTCATATTTGATTTATATGCTTATTTGCATATCAAACAAACCTAAATATCTCAAGAATGAAGCAAGGAAACGAAATTCTACGAAAGATGTTACTTTGTCATTTTAAGTGTTCTTTCAAATGCAATCATAAAAAACTGCGGTGAAATTTCGTTGCATAGGCACTTTAAAAGATGAAACAGATATGCTAGCTCGGATATGAGATTGAGTGTAAATCGTCTAGAAGATGCTAACTACTACATGTTAAGAACTCTGCTAGGACATGCTAAATCTGTTCCTTGGCGAACAATTACTAACTATTGCAAACATGTCAACTTTGAAACACCGTAGAAGACGCCAATCTTTAATATTACTTTATAAGTGTATTTACTTAAATGGACCTCAGTATATTAGTGATTTCTTTAATTTCCGAAGTTCTGATTATAATTTAAGAGGTAATGCATGGTACAATTCTTAGCCAGCCTCATTTTAACTTAATGTGGATCAAAAAGTCTTATTCTTACGTAGTTACTAAGTATTGGAATAATCTTCCTCTCGATGTTCGTCAATCCGTAAACTTTAATGAATTTAGAAGCAAGCTCAACAACTGTATTTTAGCAATAGTATCTATATTTTTGACTTTTTTAAATATTTAGTATATAAATATTTAGTATATAAATTACATGTAATGTAATGTAATGTAATTCTCACGATCGTATTTTGAACGAGCTTTAATTAACAATTAGTCACCGAAGTCGAGGTGATTATCGTTAAATATAAACGATAATCACTGAGACTGAGGTGACTAATTATTTTAGTAAAATTTCAGGCCTGAGAAGAATAACCAAGAAATTTTAAACAGACGTCTTTAACTGTTGTAGTTTCGTCATGTAAATTTAAATAATGCTCATTGTTCAACTTCACGCTTTGACAGCTGTCTAAGACTTCAATTCCACATAGTGATTAAAACTGACCCAAACTTCAAATAATTTTATGACTAAACACTTTCTCACCTTCAAATAGTTCCAACTTAGAGCTTTTCTGTGTATACAGTCTCTATCTGTTGAGTTTTTTGACGATTTGTTAAGTTTAAAAGAATGGTCGCTGCAGTCGCCATTTTGAAAAATAATTACACCATTGATTAGACACCATCCGTCAAAATAATGATTCCGACATTTTCCGATACAATTTCTAGTAATAGTTACCTCGCGCGAGGTAACTATCGCGAAATAGGCAGTTGAGCTCGACCAATTAGAGGACGAGAAATGCAGTAGTTACTTCTAAAATTTTACTAATAGCTCATAGGCGAAACGTGGTTAAATAAATTATTCTATTCTATTCTATTCTATTCTATTCGTCGACATATTTTACTCAGAAAATATTTTTCCGAGTTCCCAAGCGGGTTTTGAACCCACAACCTTCTGATCGCCGATGAAACGCTCCAACTATTGACTCACATGGTTTGAGCCGAACGTAGATTGATAACATAACATAACTAAACAACAATTTATTTATTTACTCTAGAAACTACACTTGACTTACGAATTGTACGTTTTAGATGATTCAGATTGCTGTCGTAACTATCACTGTTATAGGATACGCTCCATACGAGATTAACTTTGAACTTGAACTTTGAACTCAAAAAGGCAAGATTTGTTGCATAACATAAAAAAACAACAATTTATTTACACTAGAAATTACACTTGACTTACCAATAGACGATTTCAAGGTTATTGGACGCCATATTGAAATGGGGGCAAAGAGTCTGCGGCGAGCGCGATTCAGTGTGTCAGGACTGTTTCAGATCCGATAGAGCACCAAACCAAACCACTAGCCTTAACTGAATCATATATACCAAAACCAATTATGTAAATATAATAAATATTGAGGGATTCCTACAGGCTGAGTGTTAGGATTGGTGTTTTGGTTTGGTGCTCTACCGGATAACAGCAGGGAATTTTGTCTGCGCATGCGTCGTGCAAGTTGTCGTGGGGAGTCTGGGGACTTCAAAAACATAAACAAAGATGGCGGTAAATTCCCCCCCCCCCCCGCCCCCCCCCCCCCCCCCCCCACAACCCTTATGGCCTTATTTCCCCCAGAAAAAGGTGTATAGTTTGTAAAACGGCTTGTGAAAGGACACTGGAAACAGTCAGAAGCAGCCTCCCACAACGTGAAGAAATAGAAAGATATTTTAGTGAATCATACGATATTAAATTGGGTGACAACGATTTGAGTACGTTGTGGTCAACATGCCGTGCCTTCAAATGCACACAGTTTAATTGAGCTCAAAGCCCCATTTCCACAATTTTTAGAACAAAAAAGTGTCGTTAAAATTTAAGAAAATCAACTAAAGACTGACAATCGGTAAAAAATATTTTGAGGCAATCGGGCAGATTTTGCAGAAATTGACAATGTTTGCATGTCGTCGCCGCAATGAATTAGTGGCGTAGGCATGTCAAACTTTATTGTAAGATCTGAGTGAGATCTGATTATATATTTCTATGTACGAACGGAATTATAAATAAATTTAGCACAACGTTGTGGCAGTTAAGAGGTTTTGCTCGACATAAGACAGAATCTGAGTACGTTTTAAAGACAGCACTAAGGCCAATGGAACTGTAGATTCTGTTTACCGTCCACCGCCCGCATGTGCTTGCAACTACCGCAAGAATTTTTCATTATTCTTAATTATTTTCATTATTTGTCATTATTTTTAATTCTACGCATCGAAACTTTCAAATATACATCAAATCTTCGATATAAAAAAGCCGTACATCGCCGATGATCGGTCGGCATTTGTTCGGTACACTCGGAAATTCCCGAGTCCTCGTAGTTCTGACATGTGCAAATTCGAAAACAATGGCGTGACAAAGAAATTTTCAGAGCAGGTATGAATATTTAATATATATTCAGATGAGTACAGCATGTTAATCTATATACATAAAATACATATATACTTATGATTATTACGTTTACAAAACAAAAGCATTAAATTTAATTCCTCTACAAAAATGGGCACCAGAACGTTTTGCGATATATTCTCACGTTGTATAAATCTATTCAAAATTGTTGTTTTAAAAAAGAATGTTCTAAAACACAAGGAAAGCCCAAAAATGATAAAAGAATGCTGCACAAAAGTGTTGATGGTCGAGATTAAAAGAAAACTGAAAGAGATTGTAATTTTGATCACTGGTCAGATTTGCTTTTATGAATACAATGTCCCGGAAACTAGTGTGTTTAAACATATTATTAATATTTAATATTCATAAATAAATTAACCACCGTGTATGGTATGTGTGTGTAACACACGAAGGCTTTTGTCTGATTTACAATGCATATATTTCTATTTAATACAGTTCTCATGGCGGGGAAGCAATGTGTCTTTCGGGTAACTGATATTGACAAAAAAAATGTGTTGCTACCATGGAAGTTTGTCTTGGTTCCATTTGATACTAAAATTCAGTATACATATGGAGAGATATGGCTAGATTTCATGAATGGGGTGTATCCATCAATTCGTGATGGCTTGAATATCGCTTGCAAGAATTATGACCTTGTTGAAGCCAGGGTTACATCGAGCATGACCTCCATTGATGAAATTCTTGGAAATGCCGACACAGATGTGATTGATGTTGTGAAAAATTTTGATATGAAGTTCTTTACATTGGTGGTGAACCATAAAGCAGATTGTGAAGAATGTCAGCCATCAGCATCAAGACCTACTATGTGTGCATTTCAGGTTATGATGTCTGCAGCCAAATTTGTTGCCGGACAGAGACTTAAACCTGTGGAGCATCCAAAAAAACAGAGGGAGAAGCTTAAAAATAGCATCCTCAATTTCTTTGCAGAGAAGGGGTGTCAGTTCGCTGGAACCAATATTGACATAGCCACTTCATTTGTGGACAAGTTGGGTGACTTGCTATGGTACCTGGATGGGCAATACCCAAAGATTGAAAATGAGTTGCCTTTACACGTAAAGTTTCCCAAGGACTTTGGGAAGAGATTCTCTGGGTTCAACCAGCCAGAGCTAACAAAACATCGCAAGAGAAAGCTAGAAAATCTCTCAGAGCAGAAGCTCCCAAAGTTGTCCATTGATGTTCGGGAAGTTATTCAGCCACCGCCCTGCATGGATCGGATGCCTTGGGCACCCATAAAAATTGAGTTGCATCAGATGTTGGAGGTTGTTGAGGCTTTTATATTGAAGCGGAAGGTGCAGAGCAAAAGGGTTCTGTTGTCCCAGTTGACAGTGCCGAGCATTGAATCTCGACTTGAAAAGGAGACCAAGGTGAAGGAGTTGCCAGTGAAAAAAGGTGGGAGCATTAATGCCATGCTTGTGAGCTTGGATAGTCAAGTGAAACAATCAGATAACTATCAACCCATCCAAGTGAGGCAGTTCCTTAAACCTGGTTTGGATAGGAAACGCATCTATGATATCATAGAACTGTTGAGGACAGATGGACTTTCAGTCAAGTGTGTTCTGTACACACACCACACTGGTGGTAACAAGCCTAGTTATCACTTCATTTGGAAATTGCTGCCAAATGAATCATCCGGTGCCTTATTACAGAAATGCACACAACTCATATTGAGGATTAAAGAGGTGATGCCTACATATATTCGGCGCATAACCAAACGTGAATTTTCCAACGCCTATGGCTTTGTAACAAATCGTGTTACCCTGAGGAATATATTTCGCACGTTGACAAGTGACCAGTCAGCTGCCACATCTCTAACGGAGAAGCAAGTTGATGACAGGTTTCAATATGCTATGCTGTGTGAGGAGCCTGACATCCTGGCTGATCTGCGCCACCAGCCCAAAGAAAGAAAGAGCGATACTTTTACTGCTTTCTTCAAAGAAGCAGAGAAGTATTTAGCAGAAGATGTTGGGGTGGCCTGCCAAGAAAGGAGGCATGGAGAACAGCTTTACCTTGCCAAGGCTGTCAGTATCCGTGACCTCCATGACAGAATCAAGGAAAGAGTTCTGGAAGGTATGTTTAACGTAGCAAGTACCTTAGATGGTATAGGTGGGAAATGCACCCAATGGTTGCCTCTTTATAGAAAATAACCCAGTCCCTTTTTTTTCCTTTCACAAAAAATACATGCCAGTGTGATTTAACATATATTAACTGTTATTTATTCATGTAGGTACAGCAATACCATCAACAAAATGGTTCCGGTACCAATTTCAACCTGTGAATCCCTTAGCAAACACTGCTAAATACTATAAGGGTAACATGAGAATAAAGATGATGGTGCAAAAAAGACAGGTACTTGTACAATCAAACATCTAATAGTTGATTTAACATTTATGTGTAACCCAAATCACCAAATGATGTACTTATAAATTTTCTAGCTATAACCACTCACAAATGTCATATTTTCTTTAATAGGTGCGTGTGAATCATGTAGATGCCCATTACTGCGCAGCTTCATGGCGATACCTAAGAGAGATGGCTATCGAACACAGATCCATTGCCACCCTTGTAAGCATGGATGATAAACACAAGATTAAGGTCGGTGAACCTTCATACCCGATTGCTGCAGCTGAGAGGGGAAAACAAGTAATTGTTGGTGCCAACCAAGTAATGGCAGTTGGAGACCATGATTTTACCAAATGCACACTCACACCTTCAGTTAACTTTATAGTAAGTAATTTAGATTTACTTTGTGTATAAAGTTGTTGCAAACTGTTCCACTCTTCTATCTGTATGCGTAAATCTAGCTTTTCAAGTTCACTCAATCTTGAGCATGTCTTGTTTTGTGCCTACTGTTTTTGCAGATTGATATCCCTGAAGACATCAATTCTAGCTTCTACCGTGGTGATGTGTTTATTGGCTTTAAGGACTCCGTTTTACAGCCATCTAGTCCCCTGAGACATGCAACTGAGCTGCAAAGCATCCTAAGGTCTCAAGGAGGTATGTACATATAGGTTATGTTTATTTTATTTAAAAGCTGAAGATTGTTTCTCTACAAGGTTAACCATTCATCTTAGATACCCAACCAGTGCTTCTAATATACACTGATGGAGGACCTGACCATCGTTGTACATATATGTCTGTCAAATTGGCATATATTTCCCTGTTCCTCAACCTTGATCTGGATGTTTTGGTTGCTCTTCGAACTGCACCCAGCAATTCATGGGCCAACCCAGTGGAAAGAGTCATGAGCATTGTGAACACTGGTCTTCAGGGCATTGGGCTAATGCGTCATAAGATGAGTGAGGTCTTTGAAAAGGCCACAGGTGAGTAACAATGTTTTAAATGTCCATCTATATCTGTACAGTTATATTTAATTTTTTAGCAGGTTTGTATTTAAAAAAACATGTAATTCAAGAGTATCATACTATATTCTATATATAAATTAAATTAATTATGCAATGAAAAATGGTTAGGTTAAGGTAAATAGTAATTAATTGCCTGCATAGAATTTCACCGTTTAATACTAACATTTTCGTACACTCTTGTACTCTTCAGCTAAAGCCTCAAGTGTGAAAGAATTAAGGGATAAAATCGCCGAAGTTGAGCTCCAGGACGAACTGAAAGAATCCCTTAGTTTCCCTATTGATCTGCTCAATAGCCAGATGGGTCGGATGAAACTAAAGGATAAGCCCTTTCAAACCTTTTCTCCAGCTTCAGAAGAAGATATTCAGGCTTTGTGGGATAGATGTCTGGAAATAGAGAACCGATTGCAGGTACTTGAACATAAACATTGTTTCAGCATCAAACAATGTGCAATTATTATTGTAGCCAACATCCCACAATTTTTTTCTGTCATCTTTAAATTATTCGATTCAGCGTGGGAAGACTACAATTAAAGATGTCAAAAATCTGGAAAACTTGACTAAGTTCCTCAACCACTGTTGTATCCAGGGGTACTATTATTTCCAGATTAAGAAGTGTGGGAAAGCAGGATGCACTATCTGCAGGTGAGTTGCACTAGCCAAGCAATAAAGAATCCTTAATCTGCAAGATTAATTAACATTTACTAGTTTTATAGGCCACTGAGGGATAATAGAAGCATTGAGGTTGGCACACTACCCTTCCCTCAGCCTGCTGGTGATGGTCATTATAAGTCATTCAAGGAGGTATACAAAACTGCAACCGAAGAAGTATGTATAGATTTTCTTTTAAAATTATAAAATATTATGGTAGCAGTTATCAATTTTCATGAAGTATAACATGATGTGTAATCTGTACCTTGTTCTTCATTTGTCTAGAACCAACCCAGCAAACAGACAAGACCAAAAACAGCCAGACAGAAGATAGGCTTCTCTCCTTCTGTGCAGCATGCGAAAAATACGAACACAATGGTGCAGTGTACAGAGTGTAACAAGTGGAGACTCATTTTCTCAAAACGAAAACTTAATAAACAGAAGGTGAAGCAATTACAAGATGCATTTGAAGATGATGACAAGATTACACATGTGGCATGATGCTAGGTGGGTGATGTACTGTCACATTGGAATATAGATATTTGTATGAGTATCAGGAAATTTAAAAAAAAAGTTTTTGAGATTTTTCATTAATATCAATTAAATTTATATTTTTATAATGTCAGATGATCTTGATCTTCCGGGCATGAATGTGATGGTGAAGGATCATGATTGTGGGGATCACATGGAGAAATTGTAGTATGCGTGCGAGTATGAGGATGCGTGCATCTACTGCGGTGCTGCTGTGGATGGATGTGATGATGACGATGCCACTTATCCACAGTGTGACGGGTGTGATGAAGTGCCCATTCAAAAGAGATGAATTGCGCACTGGCACTGTCAAGACAGTGCATATACTGCATATGCAAAGTAGAACACCTTGTGCTGTTCTGTTTTTTAAACATTAAAGTTTTAGTTTTAATATGGGACTATGTGTTTAATATATGCGACTGAAGCTTTTGAAAAGTAGGGTTAAATACTGTTGGTCCATACATAACGATTTAAGCATCATTTTTGGTAGGAAAATAGATAATAACGAAAATAATGAAAAATGAATAATGAAAAAAACCCACATCAGATTTTTAAAATTCTCGGACGGTAAACAGAATCTACAGTTCCATTGGCCTAACTAGTAAACAAGTCGTTGGATGAAAGGAATAAATACATAATTTCCCCACTTTCCCCAATTTTCCCATTACGAAATACCTCTCAGATATCAAAAGCAGTAATGGAACCAGCATTTAAATTTTGGGGAAGAAGGCAGATTTCGAGTTATAGTCGATCGAACATTCGCTATCAATTTGACTCCAATGTGGATTCTTCGTACCATCACTTCATCTTCGATATTTATACACCTTCCTGGCTAAATGTCTTCTTTCATCTATCAGAAGAACGTCAGTGTCTCCACTAATTGGACAACATAGTTTAAAACTCTGGTTGACCGACAGATTGTTAGTAAATCTTGAAGATATCTTGGTCGTCATACCTTCTCCACATTTTCAAAATTTCGCCACAGACGATACAAAAGACGATGAGCCCGCGATATTTTTTAACAACGCAGACAAAATTCCCTGCTGTTCTACCGGATCTGAAACAGTCCTGACCAGTGAACTCTATATAAGGACTGGAACGATACCTACAAACCAAATTTTGAAGCCGTCATGGAGGCTGACATGCAGGGCGGCCCCAGTCCTCTTTACATGCAAGAAAATCTATATATTTTAAGTTATATTTTGTTATGAACCAATTACAAAGAAATGCAAACATGCTACAGTAATAGATACTTCTTCTACGGGCTTTTAGCAGCAAAAACGTAGCTTGAATATTTGACAAAAAACACATTTTGAGTCTGAAACCGCGCGGATCTCTTGATTTTTTGTAGGGCAGCTCCAAGTGTTGAGTCAGTTGAGGTATCAAAAGTCAAGAAAAAAGTCTATGAACTATCTTGAATCAAATAAAGATAGCATTAATCAGGGCTAAGGCCTACTGAAATCTAGTGGCTATAATCTGTCGAGCATATGGATGCTGACATGATCAATAAAAACCATAAATAATAAATTTTCTGAACAGTCAAAAAATCGAACAAAACACAGAAATACGAACCGACAGTGTTTTAAAGGCATCAAAGATCAAAATATATGTGGTCTTACAATGATTCAAAAGGTATGAGGAGACTATTCATAAGAGCAAAGGCACAGCTTGACAGGGTTGCAAGAATTCATAAAATAAAGACGAATAAATACTAAATATAACCTGAATTTTCGTCAGGAGTTTCCATCAATCCAAGCAAAATTTTGCTTTCGTTTGGCAATATATTTCCTGCTTCAATCTATTTTTGCCAGCAAACATACCTCAGACAGAAAAGACAATGATTCTAATACATACTGACTTCGTTATATCAATTCAAATGAAGTTCAACTACAAAAAAATAAAAAATTCTCGCTGGGCCATTGTTCTGTTTTCTACCGCTCCTTGGACGTTGGTCAGACGTTCATGTGTTGCCCCCAGCAGCCGGAAGTTTGGCTTCATCCAATCATAGGGCCGACCTTATGGAGGTATCGTTCCAGTCTTTATATAGAGTTCACTGGTCCTGACCCACTGAACCGCGCTCACCCCAGACTCTTTCCCCCCATTTCAATATGGCGTCCAATAATAACCTTGAAATCGTCTATTGTACGTATCGGATGATTCCGGGATCCCTGTGAACTATAGGATACCGTCCATACGAGATGAACTTTGAACTTAAACTTTAAACTTGAAAAGGCAAAATTTGTTGCCTAACATAACAAAACGACAATATATTTACCCCATAGGTCGTTTTCACTCTGACCACACAAAATTCTAAAATGCTTATTATAAAATATATAAAGTTGTTTTATATATTTCGTAAATCGTTTTAAGAGTCTTTCTCTATATATATACAAGAATTCCTTCTCGAGCTATAGAGTTTTGAATTATATTATTGCTGACGTTAGCATAATTTTCAAATGTCGTTAAAAGCCACTTTGTATACACCATGAATTAGACATACAATGTTAAAGGATAAAGGACTGCATGGGTGGCTAATCATCCTTACTTGCAGCCAGCGGCTGAATTGCGAAGGACGCAGATCAACGTGGCCGTGTCGAGGCATATCAAATGCGCCCCAAGCAGTCGCTCTGGTTAAGCTCTAGAAGTGATGTCTAATCAAATCTGATGTACAATCTAAGGATTCTGGTTGAAACTATACTTTATACGAGCATTCGTTTTTTGGCCGCCATGATATTTGTGTACGTCACAGACGCCGGTTAGGTACATAAATATAGCGGCCAAAAAACAAATGCTCTTACAAAATGTAGTTTCAACAAGACTTTCCAGATTGTACATGCAGATGCGATTAGACATCACGTCTAAGGGACCGATTACATGCATTAGATTTTCAGTCTGGGCTGAAATTTCAAATTTTTAAATCCTTTTATTATATGGCACGGATTACTTCCGTTAAATTCACGCGCTGTGATTGGTTGCTGACGGGGCGAGACTTCTCCGTAATGCCCACGGGCATTATGAAAATTGTTAATGCCCTACGATTGGAAACAAACAAAAAATCCTAATAAGAAACTTTTATCGCCGAAAAACGGCGAAAATAGATGAAATAGATGACGATGAACATCATAAAAGTAAATTCTAGTATCCAGACGAGAAAGAAACAGAAGAAAATAACGCTAGTTCGGCGTTTTGACGAAGTTAAAGGAAGCGAAGACCAAGAAATACAAGATTGATTTTGAAATAAAAAGTGCCATATAATAAACTACTTAATAACCTCGACCGTTCGGTCTTTACGGTAAAATATTAAACCTCGGTCTTGAGCGTATTAACGTTCGTCGCTATCGCTCGGTCAATACAGCAAGACCTCGGTTTAATATTTTACCGTAAAGACCTCACTCTCGGTTATTAAGTAGTTAGTAATACGAACGTAGCGATTACATGGAAAAAATTTCAGCCCGGGATGGAATTTTCAGCCCAGTCAACTGGGCTGAAATCGGCCATGTAATCGCTCAAAATTTTCAGCCCGGCCGGGCTGAACTAAGCGTGTGAACGGTGTCGATCGTTCATTATACGCAGCCGCAAAACAAAAATTCTTAGATTTCCTACATGTTATTGATTAAAACTTTGGTTTCAGCCCGGGTTAAAATCGCTCATGTAATCGCAAAAAAAAACTCAGCCCTCCTAACCGGGTTGAAATTGTGCGTATAATGTGGCTTTTATCGACATTTGAAAATTATCAGCAATAATATAATTCAAAACTCTGTAACTCAAGAAGGAATACTTGTATCGACATAAAATTTTCCAGGAAGACTCGTAATAACGATCTACAAAATATATAACAACAGTCAACAACCAACTTCATGCATAGGTTTCATAATAAACATTTTAGAATTTTGTGACACCAAAGTGAAAACTACACTCGACTTACTACGCCAACAAGAATTTCTCCATTGAAGTTCGACAATCCGAAGCGATATTCTTGTCCAAAAGTACAGTTGAACACTCTCAGGCGGCCATCTTCTTCAAGCGGCTGGAGCTGACGAGCGGGTAACTGGAAAAGTTTCTCCGCTGCCTCGTTTCTGATGTTTACCCGAACCCGCTGCTTGTCCGAATCTATGATTAGAATACGCAGCTTGTATTGCCAACACCAGTACTGGTCGAGACTAACAAGCTGTCAGAAACAAAATGAGACAACGCTGTTAAAATGGAGTTAAAATGACAACGTATTATCGACATTACTATATACCACGAAACAAGTACGAATGGACTAGATAAACTCTGGTTATTAAGTCAAAGATCAAAGTACTGGGTACGAACAGTCCGTCGTTGTCACCGCAATCACACAGAATTGAATGCATGGGTGAGGTCACTTTTGAATTGAATTCAATTGAATTGAATTGAATTGAATTGAATTGAATTGAATTGAATTGAATTGAATGAATGTCTTTCGAATTGAATGTGTTACATCAAATTGAATGGATGACTTTCGAATTGAACATGCATGACTTTCGAATTGAATGGATCACATTCGAATTGAGTGGGTCACATTGAATTGAATGGATCAATTTTGAATTAAAAATAGTCGCTTTTGAGTTGAATGGATCGCTTTCAAATTAATAAATCACTCACTTTCGAATTATACGGATAACTTTCGAATTATATGGATGACTTTCGAATGGAATGAATAACTTTCGAATTGAATGGATAACTTTCAAATTGAATAGATCACTTTCGATTATATGGATAACTTTCGAATTGAACAAATCACTTTCGAATTGCATAAATCACTTTCGAATTATCTGGATATAACTTTCGAATTGAATAAATCACTTTCGAATTCCCTGGATATAATTTTCGAATTGAATGAATCACTTTCGAATTGTATATGAATAACTTTCGAATTGAACAAATCACTTTCGAATTATATATGGATAACTTTCGAGTTGAATACATCACTTCCGAACTGAATAAATCACTCTCGAATTATACGGATAACTTTTGAATTGAATTGAATTGAATTGAATTGAATTGAATTGAATTGAATTGAATTGAATTGAATTGAATTGAACAGATAACTTTCAAATTGAATAAATCACTCTCGAATTATATGGATAATTTTCGAATTGAATTGAATTGAATTGAACTGAACAAATCACTTTCAAATTGAATAAATCACTCTCGAATTATATGGATAATTTTCAAATTGAATGGATCACTTTCAAATTAAATGAATCACTTTCGAATCGAATGGCTCACATTCGA
The DNA here is from genome assembly GCA_035771165.1 of Paragorgia papillata. NCBI lineage: Eukaryota > Metazoa > Cnidaria > Anthozoa > Scleralcyonacea > Coralliidae > Paragorgia > Paragorgia papillata. The sequence goes on along the minus strand of JAWNZC010000252.1, from coordinate 885,471 downwards.
AAAAAAGTGGATGACTTTCAAATTGAATGGATCATTTTTTAATTGAATGGATCACTTTTGAGTTGAATGGGTCACTTTCAAATTGAATGGTTAACTTTCGAATTGAGTGGATCACTTTCGAATTGAGTGAATCACTTTCGAATGGAGTAGATCACTTTCAGATAACTTTCAAATTGAATAGGTCACTTCCGAATTACATGGCTAACTTTCGAATTGAACAAATCACTTTCGAATTGAATGGATCACTTTCCAATTATCTGGATATAATTAACTTTCGAATTGAACAGATCACTTTCAAATTGAATGGATCACTTTCAAATTGAATGGATCACTTTGGAATTGTATGGATAACTTTGGAATTGTATGGATAACTTTCGAATTGAACAAATCACTTTCAAATTGAATGGATCACTTTCAAATTGAATGGATCACTTTCAAATTGAATAGGGCACTTTCAAATAGAATAGCTAGATCACTTTCGAATTGAGTGGGTCACTTTCGAATTGGATGGATCACTTTCGAATTGAGTGAATCACTTTCGAATGGAGTGGATCACTTTCGGATAACTTTCAAATTGAATATAGGTCACTTTCGAATTGCATGGCTAACTTTCGAATTGAACAAATCACTTTCAAATTGAATGGATCACTTTCAAATTGAATGGATCACTTTCAAATTGAATGGATCACTTTCAAATTGAATAGGGCACTTTCAAATAGAATAGCTAGATCACTTTCGAATTGAGTGGGTCACTTTCGAATTGGATGGATCACTTTCGAATTGAGTGAATCACTTTCGAATGGAGTGGATCACTTTCGGATAACTTTCAAATTGAATATAGGTCACTTTCGAATTGCATGGCTAACTTTCGAATTGAACAGATCACTTTCAAATTGAATGGATCACTTTCAAATTGAATGGATCACTTTGGAATTGTATGGATAACTTTGGAATTGTATGGATAACTTTCGAATTGAACAAATCACTTTCAAATTGAAGGAATCACTTTCAAATTGAATGGATCACTTTCAAATAGAATAGCTAGATCACTTTCGAATTGAGTGGGTCACTTTCGAATTGGATGGATCACTTTCGAATTGTATGGACAACTTTCGAATTGAACAAATCACTTTCAAATTGAAGGGATCACTTTCGAATTGAATGGATAACTTCCAAATTGAATGAATCACTTTCAAATTGAATGGATCACTTTCGAATTGAATAGATCACTTTCGAATTGAATGAATCACTTTCGAATTGAGTGGATCACTTTCGAATTGAATGGATTACTTACTAGTCGCGTGGATCACTTTCGATTCGAATGGAACACTTTCGAGTCGGACGGAACACTTTCGAGTCCAATGGAACACTTTCGAATTGAATGGATTACTTACTAGTCGCATGGATCACTTTCGATTCGAATGGAACACTTTCGAGTCGGACGGAACACTTTCGAGTCGGACGGAACACTTTCGAGTCCAATGGAACACTTTCGAGTCGAATGGATCACTTTCGAATTGAATGGATCACTCTGACTTGAATCATTCAAGTGGGGTACATCGACACCACTTTAGAATTGAATGAGTTACACAGCAAAAAATCGTTTTCTTAACAAGAAAAAAAATTATTAAAACAAGAAATATTTTCTTATTACAAGAAAATAATTTCTTGATACAAGAAAAATTTGTTACCACAAGAAAATATTTCTTACCGCAAGAAAAAAATTTCGAAACTGAGAAAAAAATGTTCTTGCTATAGGAAAAAACTTCTTGACTTAGAAAAAATTTTCTTGCCACAAGAAAAAAAAATATTACGAGATAAAAATTTCTTAACATAAGAAAAAAAAATTATGTAAAGAAAATTGTGTTACTGTTCGATCGTTTTCACCTGACATGCGTTATTTATGATATCAAATATAAGATAAGTATTGTTGGCCACAAAAATGGAATCTAAATATAACATTCAATGCAGAATGACCCATTCAATTCGAAGTTATAACATTTTTGGTATAAATTTACAAGTTTCTATCACAAATCGCAGGAGTTACTATCCGCTGATAGAATCCTCTGGCGATAAGCCAATGAAAAACCTTCTTTTAACGAAATTAACCAATGACAAAATGCGTAGTATATCACGAGCAATGATCATTAGAGCCAGCGGTTCTGTAAAGCAACAATGGCGCCGAAGGAAATTATAACGAGTGGGCAAATGACAGAAGAAATTGAACATTTAGGCAAAGCAATAAATTCTACAGAAAAAAACCCCGGCTATCGTTAAATTGTTTATCTGTGTTCGTTTAAAACGAAATAACTGCAAACAAAACACATTTCAAAATTACGCTTGCTATTGACGAGATTTCGTGATGTAAACTACATGCTAAATTGAATGTTTCTTTCAACTTTTTGTCATTTTTACAAATCAAATGAGTGAATATATATTGTTTCAACATCAAAACCGACGCTAAATTATGGAATAAAACTTTACTTTTCCATCAGTTACTGCACGGGACCAAGGAAATGTCCGATTCCGAAATGACTGTTGAACGCTTGTTGTTGGCGTTAAAAAAATTATTAAACGAGCCTCAAAGAATACGTTACGGTCGAGAACATATTTAACGTTTGTTGGTAAATTCATACTAAAACAATTCTTCACCTCGTTGACTATTCACTCATAGAAAACTCGGTCTCGTTATCTAATTGTTAAATAGACGGTGGTGCCACGAGTTTGATCAGGCATCCATTATCACCTGCCCGATAATGCCCTCATTACGGTATTACAGTATGTCGTTCACTAAATTTCGACATAACCCGAAGCACGGCTTGTAGATCTAGGCTATCTACAGCCTAGTCCCAGGCTCTCTATCTTCGCTGTTTTAATATTTGCACGCTAGCATGGGCGCCCTATGCCCGAGCGCTGCGACAGAGAGCCTAGCACATTTCGGTAAAATGGTCCCTGATTTTCAAAAAGTGGGCCCTTGTCACCAGGCCCCATCCCGCTCGTAAAATAATAGAATATATTATTTTCACAACGGCTATAAAACCAGGTGAGTAATTTTGATTTGTTTTATTACTTGTTCCAACCCAAGAAGAACCTGCTTGACCTCGATATGTGATTAAATTGATATTTATACCACTTGACCTGTATTTGGGTATTAATGACGCTGTGTCTTAAATCGATAATTCATGTTTGCAGAATGTTGTGATTTTGTCGCATTTTGTAATGTCGTGTGTATTTAAAATTGAATCGTTAACATTGGTAAGTTATTACAATGAATATATTTACGAAGTGCAGAAGATACTGAAGGTGATGAACTCATTAAACTTTAGGTGAACTGCTGGACTTCGAAGACGAAATTTACTGACTTATCGGCCGGTTAATTAAAGCCCTTATTTTAGAATTTCTTAGTAGTTAAAACGTGCTTGTTTAAAAGTTACATATGGTGTACCATTTCTTTCCTATTAAAGGTATGCCAAGCGTAAACAATTTGTGTTTTAACCTTGTCAAGTGTATAAAAATGCTGCCATCTTGAAAATACTGAAATCTGCTAGGCGTTCTAGAGCACCTTGAGCGGTGACGTCAAACCTAGGTACCAGTCTCATCAAATACGCGCGTGCTTTAGAACGACGGGACTAGCCTGGGCTAACTATATACATACCTTTGAAGCACTTCCCACTGGCATTTCAACCATGTCCCTCGAACCGCATTCACTGCAACAGAGCTGTTCATTCATATCCTCCACCAGTTCCGTATTACATGGACAATGCACGCGAACTATTGGACCTGCACTCTTTCTGGCTTTCAAGCCAAAGATTTCCCCCCTGATTACACAGTGATCAGTGACCAACAACAAACCAGCGTCCAATGAAGCCACAGAAGTAATAGAACAAATTGCAGATGTTGCGATCCAGCCTTGGAGAACACTAGCGTTCCAAAGTTTCCCGCCCTTTTCGTAATTTAGGTGTAGCGTCAAATCAAATGCACTGTGACCTTCATTTTACAAAAAGAATGACAAGTATCAAGTTAAGCTTTCAGTTTGCCAGTCAAACTTTGGGTATACGAAAATCATATCCAGAGTCCCCATACGATTATGCGAGACTCTTCCTGAGTAACTACAGCTTGACAAACAGACTGAAAACATAACTATTACAATACAATACAATACAACACAACACAACACAACACAACACAACACAACACAACACAACACAATACAATACAATACAATACAATACAATACAATACAATACAATACAAACTTATTTTTTACTTTTGTAATACATAAATAGTGTATATTCTATGGCTTTAGTGGCTTACTTACTTGTAACAAGAAGATTGTTCATGAAAACAAACTGTCCAGGATAGACCATGCCTCCCCCTTTGAACCGCTCTCTGACCACAACTGTGCAAATCCCACTGTCATCTCGAACCTTAATCTGATATTCCACCTTACTAATCCCATCACCTTCGAGCAATTTCGTAGGGCCGACAAACACAACCTGACCACACAACGTTAGGTTTGTCATTTCGGCTTTGATGTCACGAATGTCGAGCTGCTCGGGATACATGCTATAGTCCAGCTTGCCTTTGCTGTCCTTAAAAACATACAGCATCCTTGAACGGTCGCTCTGACTTGGCACTAACTCCGGCTCGTGGATAACTCGATAGCAGTATATGATAGTCTCTGGTCCGTAATTCAACACGAACGTCTCATTTGGGTCTGGCACCAAAAAACATCTTTTCATCAACAGCGTGTCGTCTTCTTCCAAAAGGTTACCCATAAGCACGTACTCTTGCCAAAACACGAATTTCGCATGGACACCGAGATCATCGACCACGACCATAGTCATCTTGTCCACAGTCTGACCATTTGGATTATGGAATAATTCTGGTTTACCAATTTCAGTAACTTTTACTTTAATTTTGTCCAAATAGTGGGGTTTCGAATGGTCAAGCCCTAACCAAAATAATTGTACAGTAGATTAGCTTAATTATTTCTCTACATTTTCTAGTGTTTTACCACGAGGCCCTATTACCTCGTAATTTTCATTGTTCTCGAGTGTTTGTAAAACATGAGAGAATAATGAAAATCACGAGGCTGCAGGCCGAGTGATTTTTATTGTTTTCGAATGCTTTACAAACACGAGAGAACATTGAAAATTACGAGATAATAGGCCGAATGATTTTTGTTGCTCTCCAGTGTTTGTAACCTCTGGTACACAAGTTTATGAAATAGCTTCTCAATCGTCTATTACAGTAAAAATCCACGTATAAGAACCTATGAATTAAGAACCATTAGGCCAGTCCTAGATAAAGCATTTTTCTTCCTGGCAGCAAAATCCAAAAATAAGTATTTCCTGCTAAACTAAATTAACGATTTCTTGCCTGATAGAATTTTTCAATTTTATAAGTTGTGATACCATGCACCAGACTTGCAAGTTTGTATCTCAAAACCATAATTTATCTGAATGTGGTATCTATACATACTTTGAAATAGCGAACTTTTCAATTGAATACTACGTAATACAAGTACTAGCGTCAAATATCGAAATGCTGAAACAGTTGAATAAGATAAAAGCAGTTTGCATTCTTGCAAATGCACAATGACAGCTGCAGCCTGCAACAGCAACACTATGGGCTGAAATGATAAATATTTCATTGTTTCCTAAAACAAATCGTTGCGTCATTTGCGTAAGGATATACGAAACTTAGACAGGTTAACGTCATGTAATAAACCTTCAAAACACTTTCGAATTGTTTACAAATCGCCGCTGGGGTTTGGCAAGAATATAGAAAGATGAGTCATCGAATATGAAACTAGATATTCGATCAAAAGTGATGTCCATCAAAATTGTGTGATTGTGTGACCGTGACGCTTTTCGATTTTTTGAAGAATAGGAAATTTATCTTTAAACTTTGACTTGGATTAAAAAAACTGACAAATATTTCCTGCAAGATACAAAAAATTTCCTGCGAACAACTCTTACAAAACATTTCCTGGCAGCGGCGCTGCCGGACATTTTCCAGCAATGCTTTAGGCTAAAATTTGCCTTTTAGACCCCCATTTTATAAGAACCTTTTTAGCCTAAAAATTATAACAGGTTCTTATTTGAAAAACTTCAGTTGAAATAACTGAAAATAAATGGACAAAAATTGGTTGTTAAAGTACGACTGTGCAACTGTCAGGCGGTTCCATTGTTTTATAAACATTCTAGTTTTGTTGCAGTTTAATTGTTACATAAAGGCCCTGGATATAAATCAGAGCCAGGTTCTTTTTGATTATGTGGTCATATTAGTTATAATTAAAGTGTTTATTTTACAAAAGCAAGGGGCCACACCCATTTTGAGCTTGTTGTTTTATTTTATTTTTATTTTTCTATTTTTTAACGACTTTATTGGATATATTTACATAAAATTACTTAAAAATACCCAAACGGAAAAAGCGCGAACGGGACCAACAGCAAGCACCGTTACCTCGAAAAAAATAAGAACCTATTTAAGAACCTAAATAGCCGAAAACCCAGTAAATACCATGCACTTATATAAGAACCTTTTTAGGCTAATTCGAAAAATGGTGGTTCTTATACGCGGGTTTTTACTGTATAGTAGAATTCGCGAGGGACTTGGTGATATTAGTGTGGTATGAAGTGTCATGAAAACAGCTCCCGTAGGATTTTCGTGCTAAAGTTGACTTTTTTTCTTTTTTGAGTTGACTAGATGTCAAACTATCAGAAAATTATGGGGTTAAAATTTCCGACCTCTCGACATACAGGGGGGTTGAGAGCTCGGAAAATTTGAACTGCCTTTTCTGATAGTTTGAAGGCATAGTCAACTAAAAAAAACTGGGAAAAACCCCCCAAAAATCAACCGTTTAGCATGCAAATCCTACGAAAGCTGTTTTGACGACACTTCATACCACACTATTTGGGGTAGGACTAGTCAGGGTCAGGAAAGGTCTTCGAGTCACACTTAGACCCCGTTTACACTAGAGCAAAAGTATCCGGATTCACATTGTTTTTTTTATTCCCATGAGGATGAAAAACAATGTGAATCCGGATACTTTTGCTCTAGTGTAAACGCGGCCTTATTAGCCATGTCTCCGATCCCTCGACCCCCCCATGTATATCGTAAGGTCGAAAATTTAAACCCCATCATTTTCTGATACTTTGACATCTTACATCTAGTCAACAAAATTCTAGCACAAAATTCCTACGGGATTACACTTTATACCGCACTATAATGGTTCATATTATATTACACGATGGTGTATATTAGTACCCAATGCGTGGTCTCATGTTGAATTTATAATTAAGAAATGTGGTAATAAACGGTTGTTTTTTAATGTTTGTGCCGTTTATTATCTGATTTCTTAATTATGAATTCAGTTGCGCGACCTTTACCGAGTTTCAAAATTCATGTACATGACCAAATATTTTTCTTAACTCATGAATATTATTAATGAGTTTGAGAATTTATTTTATTATATTGCACGGGTTACTTCCGGTAAAATCACGGGCTGTGAATGGTTGCTGACGTGGCGAGATTTCTCCGTGATGCCCACGGGCATTATAGAAATTGTTAACGCCCAAAACAAAAAAAATCTAAAACTTTAAAATAGAAAGAATTCAGAGACGTGCCTCCAAGTATATCCTCAACCTTCCTTTCTAAACATCCTTTTAATACCAAGAAAGAATATTAATATATATATATATATATAGACGTCCGACTTTGTATTGGCACCTTTGATGCAAGTGTCCTCGCACATGTTGCCTCGCGAACGTCAAACATCGTCATTCTACGCCATCCTGGTAAGTTCCACCGGCACTTTTTACCTTCTAGTTAGGCACATCGATTGTCGTCATCGTGTCGCCATTAGCGAACTTAAGCAGCTGACGTTTTTGCACAGCAACACGATCGGAAATCGCATCGAAAATCGGCAACTCTCATGGGGTAGTTCGCAGGCCACGTGCGTGGTGGCTCAAGTGAGTTGTCGGCCGAGCTTGATGAAATTTACTAAATTATAAAATAGACGGCCGGCCAAGGCTTCAAAATATTACTTTTGATGGCATTTTTTGTTACAAGCAGGCAACCATGCCAAATCGTATCGGACAGCCATAACAAGCAGCCAACTTTTTGTTACAAGCAGGCAACCACCATAGAAATGTAGCTTAGACATTGATCAAGATGACTAGACCGGTTGCCTTTCGTGTATCACAAGATAGCACTGTTGAACCGCCAGAACCGGTTGTCTAAGGACACAATATAAGTAACACTACACTGTAGTACAAAACCTCAGCTTTATAACAGTAGATACATGGCGGTATCGGCAAATTATCAAAATAATACAAGGTAATTTACGAATACGAGACTTTCCTGTAGCTGCCAGATCTAATAAATTTCTGATTCTTTGCAAGCCTAGGTTGTTGTAGCTTTTCTTCGAAGTGTTATATTTAGGTGTATTTACGCCATATTTCTTGTTTGTTTCTGATTGTGAATTATGCGAATTAGGTTAATCATAACTTCACGCACGCTGATTGGATGCATTCTGAAGGGAGCCATTCAAAATAGAACACCAACGTAGTTTGCATGACTCCACAGAAATCCCATCCATTCCAATGTGTTTTTAAAAAACCATAAATTTTAGTATATAAATTCAAAATCACGGCTGGCAACCCCCCTCACGTTCAAAGTATGTACTATCCGATACGATCTGGCATGGTTGCCTGCTTGTAACAAAAAATGCCATCAACGGTGTTTTGAGACACTTTTATCGAGGTTGGCCGGCCATCTAAAACACACACACATGCAAAACAATAACTATAGTGAACTGTCCGGATATAGCCAAAAAACAAAATCAAGACAAAGAAAAAATCAATAAAAGTTATCTGATAGTTGAGATCTTTATTCACTGTCCATAGTCGATTGGGTTTGTTTTATGTCAACTCGTTCCTTCGTCAGTCGTCAAGTATACTTTCCACGACTGATTCGAACTTTAAAATCCGTTTTAAAGGCCAATTGGGTACACACATCTGGCAAAAAACCAACCCGACTTCTTTTGGGGGTAGTAAACGGCCAACAAACAACATATTTTAGTCATTCAACATGGAAGTTTACGATGCTATATCGCACCTTGTTCTTCGTCTAATTTTCCCGCCATATTTGATTTCAAGTCAGCAAATGCTTCTTATCCTACAATATCCCTAGTATCCTCTTCAATCGTTCCATTATTGTCCTTTATCTTCTTAATTTTATCGTATGAACCCACATGTACCACAACGCTTGTATTGATGACGTTTACACGCAAGATATTCGTTCTACGCATGCGCAGCTAAAACAGGCGAGCCTGTATTTCGCGAGCCACGACAGCCGCAATTTCCGATCGTATGGCGACGCTACTTAACCGAATAAGATACGCCGATGATATAATTTCAGACGATGAATTTGTGCTTTTGTATGACTATTACTCTAAAAATCCTGACTTCAGCTACGAGAACTCCAGGTTCGACTTTGACGCAATAGAAGAGGCCGAATGTAGAGCAGATTTTCGAGATCTCCAAGGCTTAGCCGATGCTTTGCAGATATACCTCCTGTTTTCAAAACACACCAGAGAAGTGTTGCCGATGGACTGGAAGGGATGTGTATGCTGTTGAAACGCTTCGCCTACCCCAGCAGGTACGGAGAGTTGATACCGCTATTCGGCAGACCAGTGGCATAGCCAGGATCAAAATTTTGGGGGAGCAACGGAAAATTTGGGGGTGCAGTTTTAGATGAGAATTATCAAGCATTAGATGGTGTAGAATCGTGGCTTTAGCCGCGACCAATCATCAATGTAGGGGGTATGGGGGCATCGTCCATCCCCGAAGAAGATTTTGAGTTTTCGAAGCCCTTTGAGGGCATTTCCCGCGGTCAAAAGGACCGAGGGCTCTTGGGAGCGTAATTCTGCGCAGTTTAACCAATGAAACTTCATGTGACAGTGTATCAGCATCACGATTATCATTAGCAACAGAAACAAACTTCAAATTTCAAAGAAGCAAATGTCTAGTTGGGGGGCCCAGGCCCCCTAGGCCCCCTTGGCTACGCCACTGCGGCAGACCGGTACCAGAATTATGCATGATAACAAATCATGTAATGAACTACATCTTTGACACTCAATGCCATCACGGCTGCCATCCTACGCAGTCCTGGCAAGTTCCCCCGGCAGTTTGGACCTTCAAAAGAAGGTTAAAACTGCCGGGGGGAACTTGCCAGGATTGCGTAGGACATTGCGTAGGATCGCGTAGGATGGCGTCGGATGGCGTAAAATATCACGCCTGCATGCGCACTGAAGAAATGCGGACAAGTTGTCACTCGAGTTGGATTTCTGGTTGTATTTCTATTCTGTGCTATTGAGGCGGTTAAGCCCGACTTCCGATGCGAATAGCAATACTAATATTCGACACATCCGCTTCCGATTCATTGTTATTTATATTCGAAATCCGATAAGCTTGCTAATCCGAATGCGAATACTGAAACTGTAAAACATGGCGAGTAATATAAACTTCGAAAACGTCTTACTTCTGCGAGCATATGATGATGACATAATATAGACGAGGAAGAGCTTCTTCTCGCCCTAGAGCTAAAATTAGAGCGACCAGATCCCATATTCAGTCTGCATCAAGCAAGCATACCCCTGGCCCCTCTCAAACATACTCCATCCCCCAAGCATTAACCTCCCCCAAGTACACTCCCTCTTCCAACTATATTCCCTTCCATGAGCATACCTCATCCCCCAAGTACACACCCCCCTCTCCCCACTTTGTAAGCAACTTCTGCAGAAACAGGGGGAATTTTGTTGAACTCACAGGTGCTCTGGGCTTTAGGGGCTGGTAGATAGAGAGATAACGATGACTGTGATGAGAACCAAGAAAAATAAAAGATCTTGTGATGACATCCACCGTCCATGAGGCCACAGAATAAAGAACAACCAGAAGTCCAGCTTGCATAAAAACTTGTCCCATTTTTCTCATGATCATTACCTCATCCTACGCCATCCTGGTAAGTTCCACCAGCACTTTTGTAGGGTCAGATCTGCAGCTGAAACTTACCAGGTTGGCGTAAGATATCGCGTAATAGCGAGGTTAACTTCGACTTCCGATGCGAGTATCAATACTGAATATGGTTCTGACCATGCGCAGTAGATCATTTAACGACGGCGTATGGGATTTCGGTAGTCAAATGTACACTACTGAAGTAGACCGAATTTCGGAAGTCAGTTTGATGGGGGAAGGAGGTATACTCGGGGGGAAAGGGGTTTGCTGGGGGGAAAGGGGTTTGCTTGGGGGAAAGAGGTATACAGTACAGTACTTGGAAAAAAGGGTATATGCTCAGGAAGGGAAGAAAATGCTCTGGGATGGTCACAGCAAAAATTAAATCATGCATAATGTAGTGGCACAAGCTGTTAGTGCACTCTCACCACTGAAGTTAAGCACGATCGAATAGGGTTAGTACTTGGATGGACTGACTTCATGTGAGTAGAATTGTTGATTCTCTCCTGTGCTGTGAGGGTTCTGCACTAGATTCTCCAGTTTTCATAAAATCAATACGAGGGATAGAAGTGGTGCTCACCCCAGTGGCAGTGCTGTGAGTAACTTCATTACAAGTAACTAGTTACATTTTTAAGTAACTGTAACTGAAACTAGTTACTTTTCTGAAGAAGTAACTGTAACTATAACTAGTTACTTTTTGAAGAAGTAACTATAACTAGTTACTTTTTTAAAGAACTGTAACTAGTTACAATATTTGGTTAAAAAATGTGACTAGTATAGTTACTGATATTCAGTTGAATATGTCATTCTTTCTTGATAAAAATGGTTTTGATATAATAATAAAGATACAGTATGTACACATTTGACTATTTCTGCTTAGTGACAACTATATTTAGGCATTTAGCTGTAAAAACATAATTATGGTACTGGCATCTAAAAACCAGAAATTTCTTTGTTGATTCTAGTAACACGGACAAAGGAATGTAACTTTGTAACTAGTTACAAAATTTTTGAAGTAACTTTGTAACTGTAACTAGTTACTTTCTTTTCATTGTAACTTTTATCGGTAACTAGTTTCTTTTCTAATGATGTAACTGTAACTGTAACTAGTTACAAAAATTATGTAACTTTTACAGTACTGCCCAGTGGTGTACCCTACTGTAGGTACAGCATTGATTAATCCCAAGCTATCAATAAAGAGAAATCTGTTGAACACCTAGCGTCGTGCTTAACCTTTGCCATCTTCGTTCAATATTGCAGACAGAAAATGGAATTTTGTGTGTTGTAATTATAACTGTTGGCTTCTACACAATATATACCGTATCTTGTGTTTGTAAAGGAGTTTCATTTCACTATTAAAGCATTAATTACCAGTGACTTGTCTGGCTTAATCAGTTAAAAAAGTTCTTTGTCAATTGTTAAAAATACAATAGATATTCAGGGACGTGGCAAAGGAATCACGATTGGGTGGTGTCATATGACAATGACCAACTTTTTGCAATGATAAATGAAAATTTTCATATCAGAGACATAGTGTAAAAAAGGTGAGAATTGATCGTAAAACTTGTAATGTGTAAACAGGTATTTAGGGGCTGGGCAAAACAAGACAGAAACATTTTATTTTTATGGAAACAATCAAAAGTCACTGAAACTCGACTGAAAGTGTTCTGAACATTAATCTAAAAGTAACCAATAAAGCGGATTACAGTGGTAAACAATTACAGTGGTAATCAGCAGCAGCAATTCCTCATTTGACCTAAAGTGGTGCACCCCCCCCCCCCCCCCCCCCCCACACACACACACACCCAGTCATATTTTTCTTCCAGATCATTCCCTGACAAATCTGTGAATTTTCCCCAATGGAGGGGCTAGGGTTCCCTGACAGGGGCACTGTAGTGTCCCCCCTGCCCCCCCCCCCCCTCTGGCACCACCCCTACCTTAAGATAATAGTCATCAGAGGGCCATCCAACTTTCAATATATATTTCACTACATACCTTCCATAGTTGTAAAATCTTTGCTTATTCGTCCCATCACTTTGTCGTCGATGAGTATCACTAAACTTTCAGCAGGAAGCAATGTGATGAGATTTTGCTTTCGTCTCTTCACCGGCCCAGAGCCCCCTATCCGTCTCTCGGTCTGCTTTGGCCCCTCGACAAACCGGCACCCTGTAAACCTGAGCTTATAGTTGTAAGCCATTATCTCATGAACCATACCAAACAGCTTCTTATGCAAGTACATTTTCATGCTAAAACATTTCCCCTTCCTGGCGTCCCATTCTCTTAAAATACCAATCTTTGTCCGCGTTCCTTCAACACGAATAACCTTCTGCAAAGAAACTTCAAAAACTGCTTGAGGCGAGAGCTTCTGGGTCAGGACAATCGACCGTAAATGTTGAACGCCATGTAGCGGCCCGTACGAGGGGTTTTTCGCAATTTTGATCCACGACGTTTGAAGTTCAGCGAGCAAGATGGCCTTGGTCACTCCAGTTGGGTATCGCGATAAGAGATTTAATAGCTTTTCAAACAGCCAGCCCCATGGAACAGCAACTTCTGCGCCAAGGCGATATTGAAACTCCTCGAGTAAATCGTCTACTGCTTCAACGAACATTGCAAAGCACTATAAATAAAGTCTAAAACAGAATCAGTGACAGAGCAGCACGAACCGCCATCTTGGCCCAGCCCCCACAAATGGCCCTGGGGACGAGGCAGCCTGGTTCCCAGGCCTCTCTTTTTAACGTCGAGCGGCAGACCATTCTCGTCCCCAGAGCCTCTCCCGTGCTGGCGCGCTGAAAAGGCTCTGGGGGAATCCAAACCGGAACACCAAGATTCTTTGGTGTTCTTTCTAAAGCGCATGCGTTTAAGTTCGTGCTTTGGGAGTTGGACACGAGATCATCGGCAGTTGTTTGCAATATAATTTTCCTTTCGTTTTCGATTCCGGAGGGTTGTGGTTAGGTTTAGCTTCACCGGGGGTTTTGGTTAGGTTTAGGGTTTCCGGGGGAGTTGGGGTTAGGTTGGGGTGGTGGGTTGGGAATTAGTTTTTTAAAATTAACGATTATTGGTAATTCTAGGGATTTCACACTTACTGATTATTGGTAATTCTAGGTAGGAGGATATGCTGAATTGTGAGAGGCCTGGAATAAAATGTTTTGCTTGGCCCCAAAACTGGTTATACGTCCATGTCCTATTTACACGAATTGCCATCCTTAGGTTAGGTTGTGTGTTGGGGTATGGCTTTCATGAAGTACTTGGGTTATGTAGGACATGGAATTATTACCCCAAAACTGGCCCCAAATTATACAGGCACCAAACGGCCGTTTGGCGGAAAACCAAGGCAGATAACACTCACGTCGGTCTGCACAATTCTTTATAACATTATTTAGCAAGGTTGGTCTACTTAAAATAGCATATTGTTGCGGTGACCCTGCCATAGGTTTAAATTTGTGTTTATTTTGTGATACCATACATGTATTTATAGTCAAGTCTATGGCGAAGCTAATAAAATTAAATTAAATTTCGATTTGTATAAATGTGTTTCAACACAATCACTTTCTACGCCGAACACTACTTTATAAAGCCTCGTATGTAACAACCTTTTAACGTAATGTAAAACAAAGAAACCTACTCGTTTGCTGTCTGCTCTCAAGAAGAAGTTTGTTTAAGTGCCCTCGTTCATAAAGATTAAAGAATCCGAGCTCCTGCAGGATTCATGATAGATAAAGATGAACATTTTCCGCTAGTCCTCTCGCTCGATCCCTATTCTGTGACGTCACCAAAATAAGTTCGAAAAGAGGACTAGGAACTAATCTGGGGACGAGGATGGCCATTAAAGACTTCGAATTCTGCTTTCCTATTGGTTAAAATTTCGCGCGTTTTTAGTGGCTATGAGTAAAACTGCAATCGTCATATATAAGTGGATTTAGCCGTGATGACGAGAGAATGAAATTAGTGGTTACCTTGGGCACCAGGCTAGGTTGAAGTAACCCCCTGTTTCTCCACAGCGGCCCAAGCTCACGCAGGCTCGTTTCAACATAGGGGACGTCTCTGTCCCACATCTTCCCGGTGGGTTGTGATTAGGTTTAGGGTTTGGGGTCAATGGCCAAATGGATGTTGGAGAAACAAAACTCATTTCATTGATGATAATGATTTCTATATTGGCAGTTCAAAAATATGCATTGTAGGACACATGCACGTGTCCAACAGCTGCAACACTAACAACAGCTGCGAGGACGACTATAGTTAGTTTTAAATGAAATAGAAAGTTCATAAGTATATACATATATAACACCGCGTTTGTTTTTCCGTCGAGAAAAAAGGCCAATGCCTCACAGTGACTGATGTCGGCCATTTCGATTTGTTTAACTCGATCTACAGTATTTGAATGCTTAACGTTGGACGATTTATTCCTCTTTGAAAATCACCAATTCTAGAATTTCTTATCAAACAACGCCGTTTTGCTTCCATTACAAATCTTTGTACTGCTGGGCTGCTGGAGAAATACACCACAGCCATCAATGACAACATTAAGCATGCAGAGTTGCCAAATGAACTAATGTTACGTTGCGGCGAAATGATTTAGACAGCCTTGCTTCTTGGCTTTGATACGAGCATTGAATGATTATATTAGGAATACAGGCGGATCACGGTAATCACTACCAAACGAAGAAATGAGCGATATTCCTTGATTAAACTTTTGTGTTGTCCTGTCAGGACAGCCCTGTTCTGAGATTTGATGATCTTGCGATGGTCAGACACTTTCTTAATCATGTAGCCATTTAGTCCAAAGATGAGTATTGTTACCGTGCAGTGCTGTAGTATACAATTGGAGCATATAAAATAGTTTGATAATCATCTTTAGTATAATTTCATAGTGGAAAAGAGGCTTTCCAGCTTTCTGATTGGTCCGCTCAGCGGTGAATCTGAATCGGTGAATCAAATGAGTGAATATATATCGTTTCAATATTGTACATCAAAACCGACGCTAAATTATGGAAGAAAACTTTACCTACTTTTCCATCAGTTATACGGCACGGGACCATAGAAATAATATACCTAGAATGCGGGCTCCTATCTCCTGTCAGTCAAAAAATTGTCGCCACAAAATGGCGGATTTATAAGGGCAAAAGGAACTCGCCCTAGGACTTTTTAACAGTTTTTTACACGGCCGCGGTTGATAACCGGTGTGGAGTGACCGATGGATGTATTTCAGCACTGAATTTCTTTGTTTTTTACGCCGGGAAATTTACTGGATTAGTGAATTTAAAGATAAAGGCATGTGAAGTGCAATATCCTTCGCCAAAACATTTCGAACATCAAACTCTGGATGTAGAAATGGCGACGATAGCGGCCTTTTAATACGAATGTCGAATGGTTTTAGTGTTTTTACTGTTTTACATTATATATATTTTAATGATTCCCACTTGCCAATCTGTTGTGATTTATACTGAATGTGGAGGATTAATCCAGTAAGTGTTTTGTTCTTTTTTATCCAATCTAATAGGGATTCTAGCTTGTGATTTTTGAAATATAAAATGTTTATGCACCTGTCATACTTTTTATACATCAGTCTTTTCGACATCTATTTAATATATTGACATCTTAAATCCGTGTTTTTCTTAAGATTTTCTCCTAGTTTCCATTACGTATTTGATTATTTTCTTTTCTTTTAAACGGGCTTCCTTTGATGCAGACAATTCCTGAGTTTCAAGTTTAGCATGAGCCTATCTTTTTGTTGCTTTTTGTTGCTTTTTGTAATTGTGGTGAATTGATCGAAATATAATGTTGAGCTTATAGTTTTTAGTTCGTTTAACAAAGCAAGTGTCTTGCAAATTGTTTTATTTTATGCTAATGTGTATGTGGCTGATTTGTTGTCATGCATGTATCCAATTTATCCCTGAAACGTCCTCCAATTCTTTATTTTGAGGCGATCATTGTTGTATATATATCCCACGCCTAGCGCGGTGACTATTACATCACAAGAAATTGTTCTTCAAAAGTAGTTTTGGAAAAGAGACTGGTACTTATTCAACACTTCACTGACTTTACTCGTTTCAGTCTCCCCCTCGGAGTTGTCATTTTGAAGTATAAGATTTTAGAATTTGTCGATTCATTGAAGTGTTGATTTTTTTTTCAAAATGGGGTCTGTAGTTTTTGAGACAAACTAAAGAGCATAATACTGAAAACATTTATCACTGAGATGTTGTACATATCAAATATCGTAAAAACAAAACTTTATAAAGGTAAGGAAGTATATTTTCTATATTTCTTCGTATTTTTTGTATGTTTTGGCTAGATTTTGGTCGTAGCGATGTTTTCGAAAAATTCGACATGAGTGAAGAACATATTGAATATGAATTAAGTGCAAAAAAGCCGTAACACAGGATCCAAAACACCAGATTAAAAGTCTTTTTAGCATATATTTGAATGTATGTACAAGTTCAATTCCAAAGTAGGATGTTGTTTACTCTTTTTTTGAAATTATTTACTGACAAAGACTGTGGCTTGCTAACATCGTCTGTGAATAAACATAATCACCACTGTTAAAATGAAAGCAGTTGCTTAAAAGTTTTTGTTTCAACGTTATTGGTTTTTTATCAACCTCTGAAATTATACTAAAACAATTAGTCACCTCAGTCTCGGTGACTATCGGTGTATTTACCTCGCCGCTTCGCGGCTCGGTAAATATTCACCGATAGTCACCTCGACTTCAGTGACTAATTGTTAAATATAAATCGAGACGGCTGTTATGATATACACTAACACTGCCAAAGGCGGTAAAGACCAAACCTTTGACCCATCCAAGAGTCATACGGTTTTTTTAGCGAGTCAAAAACAGACAAAAATCTGTTCATGAAAATAAAAAGATTACTGCACCTGCTTAGGGAAACAAAAAAAATAATGTTCCGAGAAACTAAGAACGTAGATTCAGGCAACGTAAAGAGTAGAAATACAGATGCAGTACAGTGAATCCGGATACTTTTCAGTCCGCAGTCATATGATCAGCTTGCGGTGGAACCAACATGCGAACATGCATAGAGCTGGATTTCCACTAAGCGTAAAATATCGCGCGCTCGACTTTTCTATTGTGCAAATTAAATAGTTTTCTATTTCGTTCCACATGGACACAAGACAAAAGAAAAAAGTCGAGCGCGCGACATTTTACGCCTAGTGGAAATCCAGCTTAAGGAATTCCGATGCAGTGTAGGCTAAATGCAGTGTGAACGGCCGAATCCGAATACTGTTGTTGTGTGAACGCCAAACAAATCCAAATTTTCGGTGCGAAATGAATTCGGAAACATTTACAAATCCGGAATAGTTTGAATTGTTTTGAAATTGGAAACGATTTTAAAGTCATAACGCGTACTCCTTAGTTTCATTGTTATGTCTTGGGCATCATCGGCTGTCCGTTGATTCATGCATTCGTTCATCAGTGCAACTGGCACAGCAAACCGTGTCCACCGAATTACCTTGTCTACTCAATCAACAACTTATACCACAAGCACCGCTATGCTCTCGAAAATAATTTTCAAGCGCCTTCTCCCGGCCACGGCCATATACTACGTTTCTCTACAAGTCTACCTCATGGACCATATTCTCCGCTCCTGTCAGACCAAGATCATTCCAGAAGCTGTTGCCATATCAAACGAGACGTTAGCGGTAAGGGAAAAGATCCTTCGGGATTTCTTTGATATCTTACAGATCAATATCTCGCCGAAGAAATTCGATTGCTTTACCGAGAACGCAACAGTGGAGGACCCATCAATTCGCTTCGAAGGAAAAGCGGCCATTAAGAACGGTCTCTACTTCATGGGTTTGGTGATACAAAAGAGCGAGACTTTAAAGATGGAAGTCACCCACACCAAATCCAAGATTTTTGTCGATTCTGAGCAGCGATATACGTATCCTCTTGGAATACAAGCTACCTTGCCCCAACTTGTGACCATGGAACTCGTGAAAGACGACGAAGGGAATGAGAAGATTGCCAGGGCAACCGAAGAATGGAACAGCAAGCCGTTGCTCAATCATGAGAACACACCGACTTTATTCATTGGCTTGGCCTTGTCGTACATACGAGGAATGACTGGCAAAATGCTGGAATTTGTTCCGGCCACTCCATCTAGCTCTTGAACAATGCGAAACACTTAACACTGTTCGACCTCTATTAACGTATGCATTGCTGAAGTAATGTAGTGATCGACATACAGTATTACAGTTAATAACACAATTTAGCAAACAGTTGTTTTCTTTATATGTGAACTATATATATACTCCCTAATTAAATTTATCAACTCAATTTATGTTTTATTAAATACTCTATACAATATTTGTCTATAACAATATCTATTTAAATTTCTGCGATTTTATGTTTTATATATGTTCTTTGAAGTTCTGGGAATAAATGTTTGCAGGACGCAATCTCCCTAGTATATACTACTAAGTATAGTGGCTTGAGCACTCTGAAGCTGCATTGATGAGCTGTTGTACAGCGAAACGTACGTCTGCAGATTGAACAAAAATACATATACATGCATATATACATACATATATAATAATATTTATAATATATATATATATATATTTATTATCAGTACCGGTTGGGAGGTCCATACAGGATAACATTTAGTGTCTGAGGTCTCAGAAACTGCCCTATAGGTCTTAGCCAAAGGCTTGGTTTGGGGACACTGACAGAGGGCAAATATTTTTGCTGACCGACCAAAAACGGTAAATAACACTTTTTTAAGTTTGGAAACATTGCATATATATATATATATATACAAAGTATGAAGTATAGTTTTACCTTAAAGTCTTCGCTACCAGAGGTTTCACCCTAAACGGGATCATCATCGTTTAGGGTGAAACCTCTGGTAGCGAAGACTTTAAGGTAAAACTATACTTCATACTTTGTATTTTGCTCTATCTATATATGGTATTGAGCACTCTCTAACATTTCGTGAACCAAAACTCACTTATATCACTGGTATCAGTTCCGTAGCAAGTCTACAGACACTTCGTATTCAACATCATGAGTAAGGTACGCTGGTAGCGTCCTCATACACGATGAAGATGCAAACAGTTGTTGGTCCTCATACACGATGAAGAAGCAAATCAGAACGGCTATTTATGGCGCGTCACTTAGAATATAAAATGTGGGACTAATACTAAATCAAAGCGCATGCTCACAACACTAATTTAATAATCGTAGCCTATTAAACCTTACCTCGAAGATTTATCAGCTCTTAACATGATATATTTTTCGCTAACTTAATAGACGTTTTAGAAGTCATTTACAGAATTCGTGTCCGTTCTGTATCGGGATACAGGCACTCGGCTTCGCCTCGTGTCTGTATACCCCGATACAGAACGGCCACTCATTCTGTAAATAGTACATCTATATATATATATATATATATATATATATAGATAGATAGATACATACACAAACGAGCACGTGTGATTTTGTTCACGGAATGTCGGAAAGTGCTCAATACCTTAAAGGTAGAGGGAATATAGTATAGTTTAAGTGGGCTTACCTCAAAATGTTGAGTGTCGCAACTGTCGGTTTCACGCGGGGCGATCTTCAGGCGACTGAGTAGTTTCGATTCGTGGGCCGCTTAAATGGTTTTGGTAAGAAGGTGGGCGTGTGGGCGGTGAAACGATGAATGCATCCCTCAAATGGTTTTGGTCGAAAGGTGGGCGTGTGGGTGGTGAAACAGTGAATGCATCCCTCAAATGGTTTTGGTCGAAAGGTGGGCATGTGGGCGGTGGATTCCTCAAACTCCTTTCCTTGTTTTGATTGTTGTTTAGATTGTTGATATTAAATTTGTGTTTGTCTGCTTTCATGATACAAGACAAACACTTTCTACTCAATAAAAGATCAGAAATCATTTCGACATGCAGGCATAAAAATAAGTTTAATATCAACATTCTAAACAACAATCAAAACAAGGAAAGGAGTTTGAGGAATCCACCGCCCACACGCCCACCTTTCGACCAAAACCATTTGAGGGATGCATTCATCGTTTCACCGCCCACACGCCCACCTTCTGACCAAAACCATTTAAGCGGCCCACGAATCGAAACTACTCAGTCGCCTGAAGATCGCCCCGCGTGAAACTGACAGTTGCGACACTCAACATTTTGAGGTAAGCCCACTTAAACTAAACTATACTATATATATATATATGCAATGTATACCTTGCAACTTGCAAGAGTCTAACCAAATAAAGCTATTTAAATAGAAAATAGATACTAAGAAAACTGTGTCATATAATACATTGAGCAGTTGGATTTCTAAGAAATGTTTTTACAATTATATTTTTTAAGTTAGATTCCAGACCATTCCAAATATCGACTCCTTTGTTAGACTGAATATGTTTTACATAATTTGTTCTTTTATATGACTTATGAAGTTGTGCTGCATTTCTTGTGTTATGTTGATGAATTTGATTGTTTGTTACAAAATAATTTGTGAAAACTTCTGGTCAATTTTTAATATAATGGTATCGAAACATGAATAAACTAAAACTAGTCAAATGATCATTAATTTTATAAATGTCTAATATTAGCAAGTCTCTAAAAATTGGTTCACTATGTTCCAAATAAGACTTAAATGTCATGAGGCGTACAATTTTAGGCGTGCAAATAATATAATATAATATAATATAATATAATATAATATAATATAATATAATATAATATAATATAATATAATATAATATAATATAATATAATATAATATAATATAATATAATATAATATATTATTATATGGACATCGATGAAATACCAGGTTTTCTTTTGTTGCGAAAAAGTGATATCTCCACATGTGAAGATATAAATGATATCTTCACATGTGAAGATATCGATGGCGTCAGCACTATAAAGAATCCGCTTCGTAACTCTTTACTGTAGCGTAAACAAAATTGTATTCATTCTAAATTATTTACCTGTGCTACGCTTTGTTCTACAAACTACGGAAATTCTTGTGAAAAATGCTTTCAAAACTTATGGCTTATATGTTGTAATTTGTTGAGTATTTTGCAAATAGAAGTGTTATATAACCTTTGCTCCATTTTACGTATATTTTTTATAGTTTATCGATATCAATATAATAAACAGAACATTATATGGCCGTGCGGAGATACGAATTCTATTTTCGAGTGTTGTCAATATCTTTCACGAATGAGCGAAGCGAACGAGTGAGATATAAACAACACGAGAATTTCCGTAGTTTGTAGAACAAAGCGTAGCACAGGTAAATAATTTAGAATGAATACAATTTTGTTTACGCTACAGTAAAGAGTTACGAAGCGGATTCTTTATAGTGCTGAAACCATATTGATGTTTTGATAAGATTTTGTTTTTTTCAAGGAATTTAGTTAGCCTCTTACACATAAGTCTTTCTAACAATTTAGAAAAGCAGGAGAGAACAGATATTGGACGATAGTTTTTAAATTTGTTATTTTCAATTGTTTTAAAAATAGGCGTTACCAAGGCTATCTTTAATTCATCAGGGATAACTCCACTAAGAAATGTCAAATTAAGTATGAATAACATATAAATCAGAAATTTCCTTTGTAGTTATTTTTATTATACTTGAACTAATGTTATCATATCCAGGACTTTTATTTCTATCAGGTCCAATGTTTATAAAATATTCATTGAATTTATTACCCTATTTTTAAATGGATCGTTTATTATCTCTGTGACATTATTTCCAACAAATTCTTTTGGTAGTTCTTTATTATTTTTTTGTTTATTCATAATTTCATTCAGTGTTTTCCATACCATCCTTGTATCATGTATATATTATTTTTTGCTATTTTTATTAAATGATTTAATTTATTTTTATACTTCTTGTATTTGTTTCCATTTCTTTCACTTGTGGTTTTTAAGTAAGTTTTATAAAGTTTGTTTTTCGTCATTACCGAATTCAAAATACATTTGGTCATCCATGGACTTCTATTTTTGTCAATGTTTCTCTTTATTAGCTTTTGTTTTAATGGAAAGTTTGTCTCATAAGCTGTTGAATATAATTTGGAAAACTCATTAAAGGGATTTTCATTATTAAGCACATTTTGCCATGTTATGTTTTTAATTGTATTTGTAAACGAGTTAATATTTAACTCATTAATTATCCTTAGAGAGGTTAATGTAGTTTGTTTAATGTTTTCTTTGTGTGTGTTTAAATTACACATGTGTAATATTGGCAAGTGATCAGATATATCACTAAAAATTACTGCGTTTGTGCTGGATTCTATTTTTTTCTATATGATTAGTAAAAATATTGCCAATGAGTGTGGCAGTATGTTGAGTAATTCTTGTTGGTTTTATTACAAGTGGAATGACGTGAAAAGTTGTTCAGAAAATCTATTAGCATAATCACAAGATTCTGATTTAAGTAGATCAATAATATTAAAATCCCCCATAAGATAGCATATTTTGTTTTCTTTGTCAACCTTGTCTAGTATCCCATTTATTGCATTTTCAAACACTTCAATCTACTATTTGGTGGTCTATATGTTACAACTTGTATATATTATATATATATATATAGTTCAATCTACACTTGGAACAATCTGAATGAATTTCATCAATTACTTATACACATGCGATCCTCGGTGACAACCGCATGTGGGACAGCATTGGTGAAGTACATTCAGATAGCGTGAAGTGCGCATGGGCCCAGAGTGCTCAAACTGCCACAAGGGTAGTGAGCGTTGCATTATCGCTAATAGGTACCCACGGCAACTTCACAGAGTGCTCAATAACACCGAAGTGAAGGAGCGTACATAGTTCAATGTACACTTGGAACAATCTGAATGAATTTCATCAATTACTTATACACATGCGATCGTCGGTGACAAGCGCATGTGGGACAGCATTGGTGAAGTACATTTAGATAGAGTGAAGTGCGCATGGGCCCAGAGTGCTCAAACTGGCACAAGGGTAGTGAGCGTTGCATTATCGCTAATAGGTACCCATATATATAGGTTGTATCTTACGCTCACTGTGATTGGTCAGTTACCGCGTTTAGATCAGGTAATGCAAACACGATTGTGACATTATGGCACATTTCGTAGTCTTAATTTATACACCCTGTGTTCATATAATCTGATGCAAACACTCGAGTGCAACATAGACTATACAAGCACAGTTCTGACGTCAGAGCATATTTCTTAATGTAATTTCATAAAATACCGTGGTTGCTATTTATGTCAGACACTGCCCGTATAGACTAGTTGTCCGTTTGCTCAGGTATACCCATGCAAAAGACGCATACTGATTATATATATTATGTATTATGTTTTATATATTATATATTATGTGCTTATAGCAGAAGTGGCGAAGCAAGGCATATCAACTGGTCTTGCTATTGAAATTCATAATTAGATTTAACTAGATCCCAAGGATAGTGCAAAGTTTCTAGTCAAAGATAATCACAATTTTTGCAAGTGTACGGAACCCGCAACCTGCCAGCATTTTCTAAAGTAAAGTAAAGCCAAATAATAAAATAATACAAGCCAAAACTCAGACAAACCCCCCAAAAAATTATAAACTCTGACAAACATGAATACTGACGTCTTTTGTGCCCTTCGCTATTGTTTTCCGGTCTGTTTAATAGCATCAAGATCTTTTTGGACTCCTCGAAATTTTTGCATAAAATACTTGGCGTATCACAAGAATTGCGATACTAATACGTATCGTGTGACGTCCAGTCGATCCAGATCAAAATTGACTAAAATCTGCCAAGTGGATGTAAAGATACACAAGTTTTTGTTGCTTTTACAAATTACCATGGTCTGGTGATTATGTAGTCTCCTTCGCAGCCGTCAGTTCGGGTTCGTTCTCACTCCCCTCAACTACCGGCTGCTTACCCGAGCAGCAAATTCCTTTCCAATTGTTGACCAATCAGAGTCAGACTTCCAATATCTGGAAACCTGACCTCCGACCTTGAGGCTTGAGCTGACCGTTTGAATGTTTGAACCAATATTTCGAACACTATTGCTTATAGTTTACTAAAAAGTTTGCGTAAATAGAATCAATAAGATGATGTTGTATTAACTGTGAATTGCAATATGAATACATGTACATGAAATAAAGTTAAAAGCACCACTGCCTGGAATATGAAGTTGAACATCGAGGTTGCTAGACATGGCCAGACATCCCCGTAAAATTTATTATCCGCTAGCTGGATACATGTCGCCGACACTTGTAGCTTTTTTAAAGCTTTTCGCACAGATTTATTTACACAACCAGCAAGAACATATTCATAATACCATTCTTCGTAAATTTTGTAAAGCTCTGAGCTATAGTAAGCGAAATATGAGCTTTCAAGTAAACTGAATTCGGGCAGTCGCTTCAGAAACACCTTTGGGCTTTTGTTTACAATCTTAGTTCCTCTTAACGCTCTTACGCTTTACACTGACTTTCATGCTTATTTAGTTATTTGTTTGCATACGCAGCAAGAACATAGTCAAAACAATATTCTTCGTAAATTTCGTGAAGTTCTAGGCTAAACTTTTCAAAATATTAGCTTTCGACTAAACAAATTACACATAACACCAGCCCAGGACGGCTTTATTTGGCACGACAATGGTGTAATTTCATTGGTCCGTGTACACAAAGGGAATGGAATGTAGCTCTCGGGTGAGCAGACGTTAGTTTGGGGAGTGTTGAGCGAGCCATAAGAACGTCTGCGAAGGAGGCTAGTGATTATGTTGCTAGCTTCACGTTATTGCCTTGCGAATCGTCTGCCCAACCACGCGCTAAGTTCACGCAGGTACAGATACATGAAGTTAAACATTCATCAATTCATGTTCAAGGTGGCTCCATACAGTTTCTTGTAAAATGGAAAATACAAGTTCGAGAGTCCAAAACACGTCCATAAACAATTCGGAAAAAGAATAAAACCAAATGTTATACATAGTTAAACATTCTGACAATCAAAAACTGTTACCAAATAAATAGCAACAGTTGTTGCTATGGCAAAAATGACGTTTCAAAATGGCTGCCTGGTGACGCCAATTATTATTTCATTAAAATTTTCTTGAAGTATGAGTAATCAATAGGCCGATTTTAAAAAAATTCTGTAGAACGAATAATTTTTTTTCTTGGAGAAATCATGTTTGTTAATTTTTAAAAAAATTGGATATACAGAATTTTTTTTAAATCGGCCTATTGATTACTCATACTTCAAGAAAAGTTTTAATAAAAAAAAAAATTGGGGGTCACCAAAGTTTTTCTCGAATTAAATTAGTTTAAAGGGTAATTGGCAGCCATTTTGAAACGTCATTGTTGCCATAGCAACAACTGTTGCTATTTATTTGGTAACAGTTTTTGATTGTCAGACTGTTTAACTAAGCATAATATTTAGTTTTATTCTTTTTCCGAATTGTTTACGCACGTATTTTGGACTCTTAAACTTGTATTTTCCATTTTTCGAGAAACTGTATGGAGCCACCTTAATTAATATAGGGCCAGGGTTCTTCGTACAGTTGTTTATTGAACGCCAAATCAAAATGCGAAGACAGTCTACAATCTCCAGTCTTCAGAATTTGTTATTGAGCTGACGTGCAAAACTGCTCGAGCGCCACACGTGTAAAATATAAGACAGGAACCAACAACATTCTACAAACCGACTTCACAACATCGTCAACATGCCAGACCATATCGAAGTTGAATATAAAGCTTTTTACATTTATTCGCACCTTCCGCTAGGCAGCCAATACATCCTTTCGTCCAGACCATATTTAATTAACCACGCAACAAAGCCTAGAAAGTCGTTGTTTCGAGAAGAAAATTGATCGCTCCTTTACGTTTCTCCGCCATTGTTGTATTCGCCAGTCGCAAACAAAACCACGCGTGCGCAGTGCTATTCTAATATATTCCGGGGGGAAACTTCTTTCATTCTCGATATATTAAGATATATTAATAATGCACCATGTGGGATTTTACACGTCTTTCAAGAAATACCCATAGATAAGGTACAAACCTGTCTGTTATCGCTCTTTAGGACTTACGAACTTTAAGCGACATAAATATTTGTCGTATATGAAAGACTGATACTAGTGTCTCACATTTCCACTAGTTTTAGCCTTTCAGCTACGACAAGTATGTATGTCGTTAAACATGGTAAGTTCACCCCCTGAAAAGTTTACACTATCTATGTATCTATGTATGTATCGTGTGAATTTTCGCCACTTATCACAATACTGCAAAGTTTCTGTGAAACTTTGCACTAAAAATGCATCGACTTAAAAGCCTTAATAATGGTCAAGCTAGAGATCATGCTAAGCATGACCGAAAATTTCTTCAAAAATGTCTGTTTGTGAATATATTCTACTTGATGTCTGAACAACGTTAGGGTCGATTCCAGCCGTTGTGAGCCCGCGTTCCTGCGCCCACACACCATAGGGATCATAAATAAGTACTAGAGTGGCCATTCCAATGCTGAGTCCAATCAAATGTGAGAGGAATATTGAACGGCGTCATTAGAGGGGAAAAGCTAGTATCCAGGCCCTTTGTAGACTCGCCTATAAGACTAGCCTGGTACCCTGGCCCAATTTCAAAAGAAATATGGGCCAGGTAACCACTAATTTCATTCTTGCGTCATCAGGGCTAAATCCACTTATGACGATTGCAGTTTCACTCATAGCCACTAAAAACGCGCGAAATTTCAACCAATAGGAAAGCAGAAGTCTTTAGTGGTTACCTGGCCCATATTCTTTGATTGGGCCAGGGGCTGGGTACTTCAAAATGGCGGCCACAATTTATATCCAAGGAGTGGAAAAATTCAACAAAGATAAAGAAGCCTCAATACAGAACTAAGAATAAAGAACTTTGTTTTAGACGAGTTTTAGACGAATTTTTCTCCTTTAATGGCGGCCGTCAATATTCCTCGCATTTTGGCTCGATGAGTCTCCAAAGGGCATGGATACTAGCTTTTCCCCTCTAATGGCGGCGCCCAATATTCCTCGCATTTTTGGCCCCAATGCCCCGTCTAGTACTTGTATCATGATCTCTACGCCACACACCGGCTGGATCCATGGTCGACACAATTTGTCCGTGACGTCACATTAAGCGCCTTTCCGTAAATACCAGCATGTCCCGACGCTGGAAAGTATTTCTATGGCACAAGTCAATTAACCTAACGAAAATAATCAGTGCATTGGTCTTGCATTAAAGACGATAGTGGAGAAATCACTAAACAAATACTTGAAGGATTCGTAGGTTTTGCATGAATGATGTCAAAGACGATTGGGAAGCTCTGGAGAATTAAAGCACAGAACTTTCCCAATACAGTTGGTAAGATTATGAAAACATTCTTTTTTTAAAGAATGCTCTTTATCATTTCTTCTTGAAATTCTGTAAGATTCTATTGAATATCGATTTAATTTTACCTTTTGCTTTTGAATAAAGTCCCTCGTCAGTACGAACATTCGCTATTTTGTCGAACATTTAAACATGTGACAGCCTTAACCATTCACCACGTTGCCTGCGGCTAATTCTTGACTAAACTTTTACACGTTCGGATCTCATCAGATTCGCTTTTGTCATAAAATTAACTTCACTAGTTGTATGCACAATATATGAAGGTTGCATAAGATTATTATTGTATATTAGTTTTTTTAAATCTATTTGTTCATTGGTTTTCTTTTTGAAAAGTTCGCGCAGCT
This sequence comes from Paragorgia papillata, assembly GCA_035771165.1. Taxonomy (NCBI): domain Eukaryota; kingdom Metazoa; phylum Cnidaria; class Anthozoa; order Scleralcyonacea; family Coralliidae; genus Paragorgia; species Paragorgia papillata. Next base: position 856,776 of record JAWNZC010000252.1, on the reverse strand, counting down.
ATTGCCACGTATATCGGCTGTTTTAATTTTTTTCGGATCGGATCGCATTTGAGAAGCTGTTTTCGGATCAGATCGGACTACGATTTTATAACTTCGGATCGGATCGAATCGAAAGTTAGGGCAAATGCTTGGATTATAAGGGGTCAATCCGGTCCGACGCACACCTCTAATTTCTATTGGTCTAAACTAACAATCGTGTCGACCATTGATCCAGCCGGTGTGTGGGGCGCAGGAACGCGGGCTCACAACAACTGGAATCAAGCCTAGAACAACGTGGATATATAGCTTAAATTTGAATAGCTTGGCCTGTTGCTATGCTTACATTATTTTAAATTTGCAGAGCACGAGCAGTTGATCTGCTTAGCTTTGCTACTGTTAAGGTTACATTAGATGATGAAGGTATGTTTTGGGATATTGACTAGTGCGCTGCGAATTTTAGCGGTGTATCTTAAATTTCCAGTCAAGAAAGACAAATAATTGCTGATTGTGAAAATCTAAATTTGATAAGTATTCATTTCAAATTTTCCCTATTTTAAACGAGTAATGAGTAATGAGTAATGATTTATTTAACGTCGTAAGCACAGGATGTGGTCGCCCAATCATCCGAGCCAGAGGCTCATGTTAAAAGTGCACGACATAAGCTAAGACCTAAGTGTTGATTTTACGGAGGGAGGAAAACCGCAGAGTAAACGAAAATACACACTCCAGGAAAATTAAAAAAAATAAATTTACCGTTTAACTAAACATTTTCCTGCATACGATATTTTCAATCTTGAATAGTAATCGCACAAACTAATACTACCAAAATTTGAAAAAAAATCTAGTAAAACCCGAGATTTAAAAAAGGCGAGTTTTGTGCGCCAATTTTGTGGAAAAATCCGTGGTGGAGAACTCCTTATAAACGAGGGACGTTTACAATACATTCTCACGAAGTTAAGATTTTCATAATCAGCAACCATTTGGCTTCGTTGACTGAAAATTTGAGATATATAGCCCTAAAATTTGGTGCACAATGGCCAACTTCCCAAAACAATGAAAACTATGATTTTATCATCTAATGTAACCTTAAAGGGGATTGGCAACAAAAATTAAGTTTGTCTAATTTGAAAGAACTCATAAAATTGTAATAAAAGATACTTTACAACTTTTTCGTATCTTTCTGCGTTTTCAAGATATTTCAATTTGTTTGATATGTAAATGAGATGGTCTCTGACGTCAGGAGTGGGGTAAAATATTTTCATACAGAGCAAAATCACTTACATATCTAACATGAAATGCATGTTCAGCGTCGCAAGGAGTTTTTATTTGCACAGTTTCAAATGATTTGCTGAACAAACTTCTGGTTTTGCTACATGTGAAAATATTTTACCCCACACCTGACGTCAGAGACCATCTCATTTACATATCAAACAAATTGAAATATCTTGAAAACGAAGAGAGATACAAAAAAGTTCTTTCAAATTAGACAAACTTAATTTTTAGTGCTATTGCCCTTTAATCGCAGTGTAGAGTACACCCCACCGTTCCATCTTCCAGAGTTGCAATTAATGCGCTTTGCCCTTATCGTGGTGCGTTTTATGCCACCATATAATAAATAACATAATAATAAATATAACCAGTCTTCGCAGCATTACTCGAACATCCTTAGCAACCAGCGCCTCAGATAATACGACCGTAATCTTGTTCACTTCGTGACATGCGCAGACGAACACAAATGTCGTCACCACCATATTTAGAAAGGGTTGATCTGGGATGAGAACCAATATGCCCCTGGTATCGTTCGCCAGCCAAATGTGGTATTGCCCCACGAAGAGCTACAAAACGACACGCGAATTAATAATCTGAAGACACGAGTCCTGTAAGCAGACTTTCTCCCTAATGACTTCGAACTACTGATCTAGTCAAAAGCACTTCGAACAACTGCTTAGCGGGGTAGGCAATATTCTAGTGGATATGAAAATATCCTGATGAAAATATTGTTGGCAAATGTTTTTGCATAAATCTAAAGATGTTATGGTACTTGGCAGTTGTGCAAAGTTTCATTTCAAAATTCTCAAAAATCAAAGTTGTATTTTACGTGCGAAGTTTGAATTTTGGAACGCCGCCATCAAAGTGGCCGTGTTTGAGAAGAATGAATCGAGGAAGCTTATGATGTCATAGACCCTTTTGTTGACAACAACGATGACCTTTTGTGTTTTTGCTGAGTCTATGACGTCATAAGTTCTCCTCAACTCATTCTTCTCCTCAAACACGGCGAATTTAATGGCGGCGCTCCAAAATACAAAATTCGCACGTAAAATACTGTTTTTGAATTAAAAAAATTGTTTTTGAGAATTTCGAAATGAAACCTTGCACAATTATCAAGTACCATAATATCTTTAGGATTATGCAGAAACATTACCAACAATATTTTAATCAGAGAACCACTTGAAGTATACTATTGCAAATGCTGCAATCTGAATGACCACTCTACTCGATATCCATTCGTCGATCGCTAGATAGATAGATAGATAGATAGATAGATAGATAGATAGATAGATAGATAGATAGATAGATAGATAGATAGGTGGGTGGGTGGGTGGGTGGGTAGGTAGGTAGGTAGGTAGGTAGGTAGGTAGGTAGGTAGGTAGGTAGGTAGGTAGGTAGGTAGGTAGGTAGGTAGGTAGGTAGGTAGGTAGGTAGGTAGGTAGGTAGGTAGGTAGGTAGGTAGATAGATAGATAGATAGATAGATAGATAGATAGATAGATAGATAGATAGATAGATAGATAGATAGATAGATAGATAGATAGATAGATAGATAGATAGATAGATAGATAGATAGATAGATAGATAGATAGATAGATAGATAGATAGATAGATAGATAGATAGATAGATAGATAGATAGATAGATAGATAGATAGATAGATAGATAGATAGATAGATAGATAGATAGATAGATAGATAGATAAATAGATAGATAGGCTTTCACGCAGAAACAATGGCTATGCTTCGCCCTTGAAATAATCCCGAAGAACTAAGGTACACAAGTTACTTTCTTATAAAACAATTCGCAGACTTTGTCCCTAATCACTTCGAACCACTGATCTAGTAAAAAGTGCTTCGAACAACTGCAAGAAACTTACTAGTATACTATTGCAAATGTTACAATCTGATTGGCTACTCTACTCGGTATCCATATCCGCTCGATCAAAGAGTAAAACACCATGGAGGCGTCGAGAAAGGAAGATATATAATTGAAATAATAGTGGGCTAAGCTATTTCATCTTACCTCGAAAGAAATCTTTCAATAACTCCATTGCTACCTTAACCATTCAAATAACAGTGATAAAGCTAACTCATCTTACCTCGAGAGAAATCTTTCCAACCCAGGCATAGAACGTGCTAAAATGCGACCTCATAAAACCACTGACATTGCGTAACATGAGAAACGCTGTGATCTGAAAACATAGAGTACCGAAGGACATGCCGTTATAGAAATCCGAATGTCGGGGTAGGACATTTTAGCAATCCATGTTACATTAGACTGGTAGCCAAAATTAATGAGACCCCAAAGGATATAAAGACATAGTAGACAAAATCCATTAAAAACCACAAAATAAAGTACTTTTTTTAAAAGGTTAGGAAGATATCATGTGGGTTATTTTGAAAAAGAACTGGACACTTGATCTCACTCCAGTCACCCTTGTTATGTGTTTGCATAAAAAAATATTGCTAAAAAAATACTGAAACAGGCTAGAAACAAAAACCTTTGTTGTTATCGTACATTTTGAGATATACAGGAATTCAAATCAAATATTACACCTCTTGGAACTTTCTTAAATTCTTAAACCATTTCAAGAAAGTTAAAAGCCTTGCAGAAGTATAAGTGGCTCTTTAATTTTGGCCACCAGTGTATATACAATAAAATAAATGCTTTCCCACACAAACTTCATAATTTAAGGTGCTATTTCACGATGAGATTTTTCTTGCAACTTGCAACAAATAAGTTGAATGTTACAGGTTGCAAAACAATCGCATGCACTGTGTAACACTCCGTAGCAACTTGCGATTTTGTTATTTTTGCTGTGTTGCAAGTTGCAGAAAAAGTTGGATGGGCTTCTACTTTTTGCTGCAACTTGCAACAAAGATTGCAAGTTGCAGAACGTGTAACACCCTTTTTCCAACTTGCAACATAACCTTTTTTTTCAATGCTAAACAAACAACATGGCGGATCAGCTTGACAATGACATATTCGAGGAAAATGCGTCTGCGTGTAACACCCCTCTAGGCAACTTGCGGGTTTTTTCCAATGGCAAAATATTTTGTAAGTTGCAAGGAAAATCGCGTAACAGCAGCTTTAAAGTGCCTACGAAATGAAAATTAAGTTTGTCTTATTTAAAAGAGCACTTAAAATGACAAAGTAACATATTTTGCAGTTTTTCGTCGCCTCGCTTCGTTGTTGAGATATTTCAGTTTGTTTGATATGTAAATTTAACTTATAAGATAACTTTACGTCACACTTTGCATGATGACTTATCGCAAAAGATTATATATCTTTGTTATTGTCAAACAAAACCCCTTAAAATTTACAGATTCTGCTGTAGGAGAAACACTCGCACATGATTCTTAACTTGCCAAGTGCTTTTGTTCGATAATAACAAATATATAGAACACTTTGCGATAAGTCATTATGCAAACTGTGACGTAAAGTTATCTTATAAGTCAAATTTACATATTAAATAAATTGAAATATCTCAAAAGCAAAACAAGGAAACCAAAAACTGCAAAATATGTTACTCTATGATTTTAAGTGTTCTTTCAAATAAGACAGACTTAATTTTCGTTTCATAGGCACTTTAAACATTACTCATAAAAATAAAATATTATTATTATTAAGTTTTGTCGTATGTTTTTGCTGTACAAGCTGTCGTAAGTTAAACGCAGAGAAAAACTCTGAGCTCCAAACGGGACTCGAACCCACAACCTTCCGAATGCCAGCTGGACGCTCTCACCATTGAGCCACTGGAACTCAGATGGTAGACCGAGGTTGTTTTCAATATTTATACCTGGGAACTAGTCAAACCGTACGTGTGTCACAAGTACTTGTTGGGCTACAAGTCATCTGAGTTGCAGTTGGTAGAGCGTCGCACTGGTAAACCGAAGGTCGCGGGTTCGAATCCAGCCGTGATCAACTACCTTTTCTACTTTCCCGGTATGGCTTCTTTCACTCGGAGAACAACCTTTATCATCATTAATTACCCGAGTATTAATTTCCACATCGCATTATACAGTCTGAACTGAGTACACTTCGATGCTGACTTGAAGAAACGAGATAGTTTCGGAATTCAGTATTTAAACCCCATTCCCTCGACCTTCTCCGGCGTTGACTGCGTAGTTCAGTTGGTAGAGCGTCAGATTAGTAAACCGAAGGTCGCGGCTTTGATCCAGCCGTGGACAAGTACCTTTTCTATTAATTACCCGTGTATCAATTTCCACATCGCATTATACAGAGCGTCCGGCTGGCATTCGTCAGGTTGTGGGTTCGCTCAGAGTTTTTCTCTGAGTTTAACTTACGACAGCTTGTACAGCAAAAACAAACGAAAATACTTTACCAACTTCAAGCCGAAACACTAATAACGTTATTATTATTATTATTGTTAAATGTTTGGTTTTTTAAGATAAAATAAAGGGAGGTATTAAAAGAACTCTCACCGGTAGAAATGACACAATAGAATGGACAGCATTACAGCCCACTTTATCTGGACAACCGAAAGCTTGAATGGTGTATCCCTAAGGTAAATGAAAAGAGATAGAAAGATTATTGACCACATGTTTCCTAAGTTAACTACTCCTAAAAGCTCATTCAAACGACCAAGATATTTAATATACACCTTCAAAATTGATAAAATCAGAAATTGACAAATTGACATATTTTTAAATAGACAAAATTTACGAATTTTTTAAATTGACAATTTGACGAATTCTTTAAATTAACAAATTCCATAAATTAACAGAGGTATAAATTTTATAAATAATAAATTAATATATACATTGATAATTTGATAAACTAACAATTTTTATAAATTAGTAGGTAAATTAATACATTAATTAATACACATTAATACATTAAACATTAATACATCAATAAATTAATACAGTAATACATCAATACATTAATACATCAGTACATTAAACATTACTAAATTACTACATTAACACATCAATACATTAATACATTAATACAATAAACATTAATACATTAATACAATAAACATTAATACATTAAACATTAATACAATAAACATTAATACATTAAACATTAATACAATAAACATTAATACATTAAACATTAATACAATAAACATTAATACATTAGTCATTAATACATTGCTACATTGACAAATCGATACATTGATAAATAAATAAATAGATAAATTGATAAATTAACGAATTAATAAATTATCGTGTGCCAATTAAGATCACCTAACTTCTTAGTGCACGACTCACCATAACAGTCATAATGGAGATGAAATTCACCAGATACGATACAGCCCTGGGAAACAACCTTTTTGTGTTATTATCAGCAATGATACCATAGCTACGAGCTAGCTGATACACTAAAGCCAGTAGCATGCCGTATGTTACAGTCTAAATACAAAAATAAAGAAATAATGTACAAAGATCATTAAGAGGAGCACGGGTGGCGTGTGCTATTAGGGCGCTGCCTCTCACCAATAGTTAAGCCCGGTTAGATGGGGTTAATACTTGGATGGGTGACCGTCTGGGAATAGCCCCGTTATCGGTGTGGGGACTCATGTGAGTAGAGTTTAGTTGGTCTCTCCTGTGCTTCGAGGGTTTTTCGCCGGGTTCTCTGGTTTACCTCCCTCCGTAAAATCAACACCTATATGTCTTAGCTGTAAATGGAGGACCCACCAGCTCTGCTGAAATACTTATCCTCCTTAAATAAAGAATAATAATAATAAGAATTCGAAACTAGTATCTTAGCTTACACAAGCACTCTGACTGACTTAGGTCTATATATTTTACTATAGCACAGATCATGACAAAAAGAACAAACAAATGAATATAATGGAAATGAATAGAATAGAATTGAATAGACAAGAATCGGATGGAATAGAATAGAAATAAATAGAACAGAAATAGAACGGGATGGTAAGGAATGAAATGAAATAGAATGGATTAGAACAAAATAGAAAATAGGAAAGAATAGAAAGAAATAGAATAGAATGGAATGGAATAGAAGAGGATAGAAAAGGGTAGAATAAAATAAAATAAAATAGAGTAGAGAGGAATAGAAAAAAATAGAATAGAAGAGAATAAAATGGAATGGAATGGAATAGAACAGAAGAGGATAGAATAGAATAAAATAGAATAGAAAGGGATACACAGAATTAGAACAGAACAGAATAGAATAGAATAAAATGGAATAGAAAGGAATAGAATAGAAGAGGATATAATAGAATAGAATAGATTAGAATAAAATAGAAAAAAATAAAATAGAATAGAAAGGGATAGAAAGAAATAGAATACAATAGAATAGACTAGAATAGAATAGAATAGAAAGGAATAGAATAGAATAGAAAGGAATAGAAAGAATTAGAATAGAATAGAATAAAAGGAATGGAATAGAAAGGAATAGAAGAGAAGAGGATATAATAGAGTAGATTAGAATAAAATAGAAAAAAAATAAAAATAGAAAGGAATAGAAAGAAATAGAATAGAATAGACTAGACTAGAATAGAAAAGAATAGAATAGATAAGAATAGAATAGAAATGAATAGAAAGAATTAGAATAGAATAGAATAGAATAGAATAGAATAGAATAGAATAGAATAGAATAGAATAGAATAAAGGAATGGAATAGAAAGGAATAGAATAGAAGAGGATATAATAGAGTAGATTAGAATAAAATAGAAAAAAATAAAATATAATAGAAAGAAATACAATAGAATATATAGAACAGAATGGAATGGAATAGAAAAGAATGGAATGGAATAGAAACGGGCTTAACTTTTTGGTGAGAGGCAGCGCGCTAACAGCACACGCCACCCGTGAATAGAATAGAATAGAATAGTAAGGAATATAATGGAATGGAATAGAAAGGAATGGAACAGAAAGGAATGGAACAGAAAGGAATAGAATAGAATAGAATAGAATAGAATAGAATAGGATAGAATAGAATAGGATATAATAGAATAGAATAGAATAGAATAGAATAGAATAGAATAGAATAGAATAGAATAGAATGGAATAGAATAGAATGGAATGGAATGGAATGGAAAGGAATGGAATGGAATATAATAGAGTAGAGTAGAGTAGAGTAGAGTAGAGTAGAGTAGAGTAGAGTAGAGTAGAGTAGAGTAGAGTAGAGTAGAGTAGAGTAGAGTAGAGTAGAGTAGAGTAGAGTAGAGTAGAGTAGAGTAGAGTAGAGTGGAGTGGAGTGGAGTGGAGTGGAGTGGAGTAGAGTGGAGTGGAGTGGAGTGGAGTGGAATGGAATGGAATGGAATGGAATGGAATGGAATAGAATAGAATAGAATAAATGGAAAAGTTATTCTTCAATCCTTACATAACGGTCCAGATTTGATCTAAATATCCATTCATTCACGTTGTCTTGCTGATCAACAAAGAGCTCCTTGATTGCCCATTGAGAGAAAATCCATCTGCAAACAATCTGTTTAACGCACACAAAGATAAATTATAAACATGCAAAAAATCAGACGCGGTTCCAGGGATGGGCACACACCACCGTTTACGTAGCAATAGTGTGAAAATGCCAAAATATCTTTTTATAAATAAATATTTTTATTTCAATTTTGTAACAAATAAATCATCTTCTATCAGTACAACCAATCAAAATATGTCTTTTACAACGTGAAAATGAGATTTATGTTAGATTATTATATGGCACGGATTACTTCCGGTAAAATCACGCGCTGTGATTGGTTGCTGACGGGGCGAGATTTCTCCGTAATGCCCACGGGCATTATGAAAATTGTTAATACCCTACGTTTGGAAACAAAAAAATCCTAATAAGAAACTTTTTTTTAAATTGACAATTTGACAAATTCTTTAAATTAACAAATTGTATAAATTAACAGAGGTATAAATTTTATAAATAATAAATTATTAAATTAATATATACATTGATAATTTGATAAATTAACAATTTTTATAAATTAATAAATAAATTAATACATTAATTAATACACATTAATACATTTTATTATATGGCACGGATTATTTCCGGTAAAATCACGCGCTGTGATTGGTTGCTGACGGGGCGAGATTTCTCCGTAATGCCCACGGGCATTATGAAAATTGTTAATACCCTACGTTTGGAAACAAAAAAATCCTAATAAGAAACTTTTTTTTAAATTGACAATTTGACAAATTCTTTAAATTAACAAATTGTATAAATTAACAGAGGTATAAATTTTATAAATAATAAATTATTAAATTAATATATACATTGATAATTTGATAAATTAACAATTTTTATAAATTAATAAATAAATTAATACATTAATTAATACACATTAATACATTTTATTATATGGCACGGATTATTTCCGGTAAAATCACGCGCTGTGATTGGTTGCTGACGGGGCGAGATTTCTCCGTAATGCCCACGGGCATTATGAAAATTGTTAATGCCCTACGATTGGAAACAAACAAAAAATCCTAAAAAGAAACTTTTAATGCCGAAAAACGGCGAAAATAGATGAAATAGACGACGATGAACATTATAAAAGTAAATTCTATTATCCAGAGGAGAAAGAAACAGAAGAAAATAACGCTAGTTCGGTGTTTTGACGAAGTTAAAGGAAGCGAAGACGAAGAAATACAAGATTGATTTTGAAATAAAAAGTGCCATATAATAAACTACTTAATAACCTCGACCGTTCGGTCTTTACGGTAAAATATTAAACCTCGGTCTTGAGCGTATTAACCTCGCTATCGCTCGGTCAATACAGCAAGACCTCGGTTTAATATTGTACCGTAAAGACCTCACTCTCGGTTATTAAGTAGTTATTAATTACTTAAATGTTAAATTACATGAAGACTTTTCAGGTCGTTTTTGTCGGCTTATCGGCTTTTTGTCGGTGTTTTTGAAAAGTTACAACGTCGCAACGATTATTTTTTGCTGAAATTTTAGTGGGTTGCTAAATACATACCGTCATGCAAAAACGGAGGTACACCTGGCTTTCCCAAAGCCAATGGCCGAATTAAGAAATGGTTAATGGTTTGGCGTGCTCCATCGAGTTATACGTGCATGCAAGATAACCTAGTTTCTAAGCCTTTCGTTTCCGCTATGAGCTTGGCCGCGTAGTCGGTTTGGGTTCTTGGGAAGACTGGGGAGAGGCTGGAAACGAGAAGGCCTAGCAACATTCGCAAAAAGTCCTGCCCAGGATCGTTCTGGCCCTTCGAGTGTTCCTGGGATCTAGCGTATATTATATAAAAAGCATAAGGATGTCTGCGAAGATTTTACCAAAGATCTTGGCGATCGAAAGAAGGAAATTATGGAATATATTCCAATTGGAGCTCGAAATGAAAATTTAACTGTTTAACTTTCAACTTTTGGCGGTTGCAGAAGGAAAGCTAGTGATAACTGATAAGAAAGCTAGGCCAGTGAACCTTCGTCGATCCGAGGTGAGTAGGCTTGTATTATTTTATACAGATGGGAATAGTAAGTGTCGGGAAACACTTAGGACGTCATAACATCACAATTCTTCACAATTCTTCCTCAATAAGCAACCAAGCTGTAAAGTGAAAGTGTTTACGAATTTTGCTAGGCCTTCCCCAGCGGGTCCTTTCGGATCACTTCCGAAACGTGTCAACCGAGGAAGGCCTAGAAACTAGGCTACATGCAAGATACACTTCTCTTCTCGGAATAGAGATATATTATGTACTATAATGTCTCCTCTTACCGGTGAATTCCACACCAAATACGTGGTGCCAAATATGAAGATAAATTTCATTGCAATCCAAGTCATGTATTTCGGATCGTCTACAAGTCAAGAAGAAGCACATCATCACACAAGCACCGGTTGACACTGCCAGTGTGCTGCTCCCGGTGGGCGATGGAAGTTAGTGGGTTGCGTCATTAGTGCAATCCTATCTATAATCCTCCTATAGCTCGGTGTACTCACTATTAATCCAACAGACATTTTTAAACAAAAATAACCGCAGGTTAACTTTACTCTGAAAATCAGCCTCAAATGAAATGGAAATTTATGGAAAAAATCAATTTATGTTGAATTTCGCAACGTTATGGAATGAAATGGAAATGAAAAGTGAGAAGAGAAGAGGAAAAAAGAGAAGAGGGAAAAAAATAGAAGAGAAAAGGAAAGAGAAGTGGAAAGAAAAGGAAAGAAATAAATAGGAAAGGAAAGAAGGAGGAAAGAAAATGAAAGAAAGAAATAGAAAGGCAAAGAGTAGGAAAGGAAAGGAAAAAAAAGGAAAGGAAAGAAAAAGAAAAAAAATATGAAGAAAAGTAAAGCAAAAGAAGGCTAATCATCCTTACTTGCAGGCTAAGGTGCAAAAGACGCTGGTAGTATATCAAAAGAACTCGCCGTGCGATACAGTTAGACCACGGAGCTCAGCTAAGATGCAAGTGTTGATTTTATGGAAGGAGAGAAATTGGATAAACTAAAGTAAAACCCTCGAAGCACGGCAGAGTCCAACTAGGTTTCAAGCTCAAAAATCAGAACGGAGTTATTCCCAGGCAGAAACCCACCCACGTGCCAACCTCATTCGACCAGGCCTAACTTTGGATTTAACCATATATCGACTTAACCACGCGTGCTTCCCATGGTTATGGAGGGATAGCACGGTACATGAACACATATATTCAGGTTGTACACAGGCTAATGAACATTTTAAAACTTGAAAAATCAAAGATTTACCTTGCACTAACTTTGCTGTTACTGTAGGGTATATGAGCAAGACCAAATATAAAACCAAAAACCAGAACGTGACAAGAGGAACAAAATAATAGAACTGATATGGACGACCCATTATTAAACAGAGGACGACAACGAATATATTCATACGAACCAGCACCTATAAAAACAGACACAAAAAAGACTCGTCATATCTCTCCTCACTTCCACCCACTCCCCCCCCCCCCCCCCCATCTTTTCTTCGCGATCCCCTTTGCCCTCCGTCCTTTCTCTCTCTCCCATCAACAAAGCATATAATGCATGCATGCTTGATTTAGGGTTAGCCATTGTTTGGGGGTAGAGTTATTTATTTTAATGTAGTCGATTCTATTTAGTGTATGAGCCAGACGGATTGTTGGTACCGGTGCTGGAAAATGTCCGGCAGCGCCGCTGCCAGGAAATTTTTTGTAAAGTTGTTCGCAGGAAATTTGTATCTTGCAGGAAATATTTGTCAGTTTTTTTAATCCAAGTTAAAGTTTAAAGATAAATTTTTGATCGAATATCAAGTTTCATATTCGATGACTCATCTTTCTATATTCTTGCCAAACCCAGCGGCGATTTGTAAACAATTCGAAAGTGTTTTGAAGGTTTATTACATGACCTTAACCTGTCTAAGTTTCGTATATCCTTGCGCAAATGACGCAACGATTTGTTCTAGAAAACAATGAAATATTTATCATTTCAGTATAGTGTTGCTGTTGCAGGCTGCAGCTGTCATTACGCATTTGCAAGAATGCAAGCTGCTTTTATCTTATTCAACTGTTTCAGCATTTCGATTTTTGACGCTAGTACTTGTATTACGTAGTATTCAATTGAAACAGTTCGCTATTTCAAAGTATGTATAGATACGACATTCAGATAAATTATGGTTTTGAGATACAACCTTGCAAGTCTGGTGGTATCACAACTTAAAAAATTGAAAAATTCTATCAGGCAGGAAATCGTTAATTTAGTTTAGCAGGAAATATTTGTTTTTGGATTTTGCTGCCAGGAAGAAAAATGCTTTATCTAGGACTGGTTGGTACTACTCTAGGGGACAAAGGCTGATATCATCCAGACAATCGCCGACGCTCGCCGATCAAGGCGGGGAAATTTTTGATTTTTTGTCAAAATGGGCGCCTCCGAAACAACAGATTATTGCAAAGCTTTTACAATCTCTATACAAAGCTTTTACTCGTCATAGCGCTGTTACTGAAAACGAAAAGGCTCCGGTGGCGTAAAGGCCGGTTTACACAAGCTATTTTTGGTGCGATTTTTCTCATTCTGACGCATGCGATTGAATGGATGTCTCACGATTGCATTGAACCACTAGCTTTGTCCAAATGTCCAAATGCATTCGTAAGTCAATCCACTCGATCGCATCAGTCAGGAGGAGAAAAATCGCAGCAAAAATCGCCTGTGTAAACGAGACTTAAGAAATATAGAAAGAAGAGGTTCTGGGTGCGAAAAATATCCGAGACAAGGGAAGAATCAGGGCAGTTTCACACGTTGGTGCGCGTTTGAAGTGCGTGGTTTTTCTCTAGAGACTGGGTCCTAATTTGTCTTATTTCGTCGGATTTCGGTTTTCATTTGTTTTGCTTGTCTTAATTCATTGGCGACAGTCGGCGATCATGGGGGGAAACTTTTTTTTTTGTTCTTGCGATGATTGCCGATGATTGGGGATTGTCTCCGATTGCCGGTTTTCATAATCCTATTTCGTCGCAATTCATTGCAAAGCTGTATCGTCAATGAAATGCGACATATGAAAACCAGGCTTAAGAAATACGTAATTGTCTTACCTGACAAACTCTATACAGACTGAAGTCGCCCTTCTTCCAGAAGTACGTAAAATGACCATAACCCGACATGAACAGATACGAAGCCACGACGAGTCGAACGAAAACATAAATGGGTAGGACCTTAAACAAACCACAGAGATATTTGAATACAACCTTTTTTCTCGCCATTTCTGTGCAATACAATACAATACAATACAATACAATACAATACAATACGTTTTAAAATATTATAATTGTAGCCAGGCATAGTGAACAAATAAGTTTTTATAAAAAGGTTTGACTCTGGCTAAAACTTTTATTTAAAATAAGGACGTTTCGGCTAAAATACTATAGCCTTCTTCAGCGATGGCAAAAAATACAATAAATTGAGGGTTTAAACAATAATAGAAAATAGAAACAATGTATGTAAATTTATGCAAAGAAATACATGAACTGTCCATAAATTAAGGATTAAAATTAAAATTAAGGACTAAGGTTTAAGGTTTAAGAAGTCTATATACATATGGGACATGTAAATGTTCGTTAATAGAATAAGGATGCTTAACAGAGTGCCAAGCTTCGAGAAAGGTTTGTTTATGTCAGTCTGTAGAGCGGTCAATAATTTGTGCATGTTCAAAATCAAATTCATGGTCGGTAGAATTATGGTAGGGCAATTAGGGAATTCTTGTCGTTGGTCACCAGCGCTCTTTTATGTTATTCTTTTGTTCTAGTTTTTAAAGCTCGAGAAGTTTGTCCGATGTAAACGTCGTTGCATTTTTTACAGGCAATTTTGTAAACAATTCCGGTGTTTTTATCCTTTTCAACTTTGTCCTTAGGTTTTTTGAATATAGAACCAACCGATTTTATTGGTTTATAAGCAACCTTAACGTGTTCTCTTCTTCAACACTTTCTGATATGCCTTGAATATAAGGTAGGCCCACATACAATACAATACAATACACTACACTACACTACAATACAATACAATACAATACAATACAATACAATACAACACACCACAACGCACCGCACCGCACCGCACCGCACCGCACCGCAACGCAACGCAACGCAACGCAACGCAACGCAACGCAACACAACACAACACAACACAACACAACACAATACAATACAATACAATACAATACAATACAATACAACACACCACAACGCACCGCACCGCACCGCACCGCACCGCACCGCACCGCACCGCACCGCAACGCAACGCAACGCAACGCAACACAACACAACACAACACAATACAATACAATACAATACAATACAATACAATACAAGACAACACAACACAACACAATACAACACAACACAATACAATAATTGGATTACTATACATGCAAGTATCAGTTATTTTACCTTGCTGGCTCCAACGTAGTGATAAAGAAGAATGATTAACTGTGCCCATCCCTTCCATTCGTCCGACTGATTTCGGTTCAAGAATGCAATCTACAACAAAATAATCATATGCACCAAACAGTAAAAAATTCACCATTGTAAAGTAATACCCGAGTTCGACTGCGTATCTGACACGTTCCAAGTCGAGACAGAACATACCGTAAAACTATAATTTCCAAACGAGGAATACCGGCGTTTTCAATTTCTCAAAATATTGTCTCGTTCTCGAGATATTTAAAGGTGATATATGAACAGTCCGTTCTGCGCATGTACGAAACTAATGTTTACATCTAAATTTACAAAAAAATACTAATACCTTATTCAAGATTGTACACTTTTCTTGGTTCCTATTCATTACTTGTACCCAAAACAAAACATTTTCACGAGAAATAGAAGAAATCCGAGTAGATATCCTCGCCGAATCGCTTGGTTTTCTGTCATGTTGTTCCTAACGGTTTACATTGAGTTGAGTACTTCATGTAATTATCTACGAATATGGACTTTAAGAAAACACAACGACTACGACTACGACAACGTGTTTGAACAATTAGAATTTTATGTCATATACAAAGAACGTTTGCAAATGACGGTCCCAAGAGTACTTTTTACGCCGTTGTGACTCTGTTGAGAACGTAGAAAAAGCATTTTTACGTTGTAAGGACAACGCGGAACCTGAGTCACAACAGAAGCCTTGGAAATGCTTACCTTTATTCTCGCGACCAACATTGATTGAACAAGTGTTTTTCTTCAAGAATTTAGGAACAAAACGAATCCGTGCGATTGTGTATCTTGAAATTTTAATGTATAAATACACTAATACAGCACCATTTTCTACCACTTTTAAACTTTCTACCGTAGTCGTAGTCTGTTGCCTGAATCTTAAAGTCCCTAATGTTTGTTTTGGGGGGACCACATTGTGGTCATGCGCAGAACGGACTGTACGTCACCTTTAAGTTTCTGAAACATGTAAATTAGGTGCCTCGTGATGTCATTTACTCACACAGGCTAAATAAGATTTACAAAATGGGTAATATACCTGAACAAGAACAAGAACAGTTATGGGTAAAATACACTCAAACGTTCACATTATGTTGTTTCCATTTATACCGTTTGCAAACAGGCGCCTTCCATTTCTATATTTTTGCTCCATAAAACAACTTTTACTGCAATACATTGACTTGACATGAATATTTGTATAGACACACAGATATTGTATTTCGAATGTTTCAATCATCATATTCTTGTAGTAAAAAGGCTCGTGTTTCTAAACGGCTTCCGTAGCAACAACATGATGAGCACAGTGGAGTGTACTTTTATGATAACTATACTTGTGCAAAGTTTGAATTATTTCTTCCTGCTGTTTGCATAGATATTAGTCATTTTGTTAATCTCGTTTAGCCTGTGTGAGTAAATGACGTCACAAGGCACCTAATTTACATGTTTCACAAACCTGAATATCTCGAGAAAGAGACAATATATTGAGAAACTGAGAACGCTGGTATTCATCATTTGGAAATTATATTTTACAGAAATCAAAATTAGATATACGAATTTCCCGTCGTAGTACACACTTTAAGACTTACTTATGACGCTCTGTTTTAAGGATATGAGCTGATAAAAGAAGCTAACGTAAAGAAGTCTTATCAAACATTGTTCTAAATGTTCAGATAGTTTTACCTTTTTGTTTGCAGAAGTCTCCCCACCATACATAATGCAGAGCAGTTTGATGGCGTATGGTAAACAATCGCTCACAAAACACAAGATTGTAACTACTTTGTTTCAAATTTGGTGTAGATATACTCCATAGGCATAAGCGAATTAATTTTCTTATTCGAAAATGTCAAACTGAATATATTTCCATTACTTTCGACCCAACGTTTTCTTCACTCGTACAAAAATTTAGCAGACGCCATGTTTGATTTTTTAGCCTAGTTTCCATGTTTTGTTTGCGGCATGAATATGCCGTGGCTTCTGATAGGTAAGAATAGGAGTATTCCAGCTATAAGAAGGTTTATCATTGGATAACGCTACTATGGTCTATCACCAATAGACCATGGTAGCTCAGCCAATCACAAAGCTGGATTTGTAATAGACCACCAGTTGGTTGATACTAAATATATATATATATATATATATATATATATATAAAGTATGAAGTATAGTTTTACCTTAAAGTCTTCGCTACCAGAGGTTTCACCCTAAACGGGATCATCAGGCGACTGAAAAATATCGGTTAGTGGGCTGCTTAAATGCGTTGGTTGGGGCGTGGGTGTGGGCGTCGAAACGTCCGGCGCATTCCTTTGAAGCCTGGGTGTGGGCGTCGAAACGTTGCGCGCATTCCTTTGATTGTTTAGGTTGTTGATCCGAAATCTGTTTTTGTGCCGACAGGTCGAAACTATTTCTGATCTTTTGTTTAGTAAAAGTTGTTTGTCTGCCTTCATGATGAAAAGTTTTTCGTCCAAACATAAATTGCATCATTCAAATGAGACGGAACTTTCGAAATACATTTGGAATCTAAAAGAAAAAACCCAAAGTTTCGACATAACCTGGTCTATACTAAAACACTCAATTTCTTACACGGGAGTATCAAAAAGATGCAATTTATGTTCACTTCATTTTCATCATGAAGGCAGACAAACAACTTTTACTAAACAAAAGATCAGAAATAGTTTCGACCTGTCGGCACAAAAACAGATTTCGGATCAACAACCTAAACAATCAAAGGAATGCGCGCAACGTTTCGACGCCCACACCCAGGCTCCAAAGGAATGCGCCGGACGTTTCGACGCCCACACCCACGCCCCAATCAACGCATTTAAGCAGCCCACTAACCGATATTTTTCAGTCGCCTGATGATCCCGTTTAGGGTGAAACCTCTGGTAGCGAAGACTTTAAGGTAAAACTATACTTCATACTTTGTATTTTGCTCTATCTATATATGGTATTGAGCACTCTCTAACATTTCGTGAACCAAAACTCACTTATTATATATATATATATATATATATATATATATATATATATATATATATATATATATATATATATATATATATAACCTTTTTCACGGGCACAATGCAATTTTATGTTCCTGAAAAAGTCGGATTTGCTACTACTTAATTAAGCTCATCGTGCTATTACTACCTTTCTCACTACGCCACAAAAAAATAAAGTAGCACAACGACTTGCTGCTAGTAGCATAGTTTCTAAGCCCTTCGTTTCGCCGTGAGCTTGACCGCGTAGTCGATTGTGTTCTTAGAAAGGCTGGAGAAAGGCTGGAAGCAAGAAGGCCTAGCAACATTCGAAAAAATGCCCTGCCTGGTTTTGGTCCCTTTGAGAGCGTGCCTGGAATCTGCCATAGAAACAAAGCCATAAGGGCGCAGGCGAAGATTTCGCGGCAATCGAAAGAAGGAAATTATTGAACTAGTAGATACAAGTCTACGCATGGGTTAGTAATTGCGATGCATCACACAAAATTTTGAAATAGCATACCTGGGAAACCGGTTCCCACGTGAACGCTCCAAGGAAAAGGAAGATAAGCAAAGTTATCAGAAAAGCTGTATTACTGTATTGCTTCTGCTCCTTCATAAACAATGTGGTTCTAAACAAATTAAGAAAGCCAAATATCGTAAAATGAAGCATGAAGCCGTTTTCAACTGATCTTCACTTGCATTGTATTACATGGCATAGTAACGTATCGTATCGTATAGGATTGGATGTGGTGTGTTGTGGGGGGATGTGATGCGAGGCAGCACCGTGCGGTGCGGGGTGGTACTGTACTGTACTGTACTGTACTGTGCTGTACTGCGCTGTACTGCACTGCGCTGTACTGCGCTGCACTGCATTGCACTGCGCTGTAATGTACGGCACTGCACTGTACTGCACCAGACCGGACCAGACTCGATAAACTTACCTGTCACAGATAAAAAAATACGACATTATCAAGGTTAATTTGGCCATAGATTTCAAAACACTGTACGTCCTTTCAGATGAAAGCCACTGGCAAGATGACTTCTGCTGTGTACCATTGCTCTCGATATCTTCTGAGGAAAAGTAAAAAACCCCGATTTAAGTCAGTTATCGGTTCACGCAGGAAAGCAAGAACAAACGGAGAAATGGAGAAATGCAAGAAAGAAGTAAGGAGGGCAGGAAAAATATAGAAGAAAGGAAAAAGAGTTGTGAGGGAGAAAAAAGGCAGGCGGGAAGAAAGAAGGGAGGAAAGAAAGGAAATACATAAAAGCAAAGAGATAGAAGAGAAGACTGAAGGCATGAAAAAAAAGGAAGAAGGAAAGAAAAAAAGAGAAAAAAAGGAAGAAGGGAAAAGAAAAGAAAGAAGAAAGAAAGGAAGGACGAAAAAAGACGGAACTTAAATGGCGTGTGCTGTTAGGGCGCTGCCTCTCACCAATAGTTAAGCCCGGTTAGACGGGGTTAGTACTTGGATGGGTGACCGTCTGGGAACAGCCCCGTTCTCGAGCTTGAGACTCATGTGAGTAGAGTTTAGTTGGTCTCTCCTGTGCTCCGAGGGTTTTTCGCCGGGTTCTCCGGTTTTCTTCCCTCCGTAAAATCAACACCTAGGGCTTAGCTGGGATCCGTGGTCTGAACTGTGTCGTATATATGGCGGCTGCTTAATGCGCCTTTGATATGCCTCGACACGGCCACGTTGAAAAATCCTTAGGAGAAATTTGATTGTAAAGATACACGTTTGATGTATTCTCATTAATAAAGACCAGTATTATTATTACTCGGGCTACCGCAGGTAGACGAGGAGTCTAGGTTTCGGTCGTGTTATTGGTAATGTTTTTTTTGGGTCGCGATATTGCCCCAGCAGACTTTGCGAAACCGAGATTTCATTTTCATGGCGAGTTGTCTCTTGAACGAAGCTTTTCTTGCGATTTTATCGATGTTTTTTAATATTTCCACGACATTTCTTGGCACACTACCCAGCAGTCGCCTCAAACAAAGATGTCAGAGTAGTCGGACTGTCAGTGAATCAAGGTGTATATAAAAATAAAAGGTGTGAATAAAAATAATTGGAAACTTTAAACTGAAGGAGTGAAGGACGTCAGAGAACAGTCATGTTTAATAATTGCGAAACCGAGGTTTGGCCGAGTTGTCTCCGGATGATCAGTGGTTGTCTCTTTTGAACGAAGCTTTTATTGCCATTTTATCGATGTTTTTGAATATTTGCAAGACATTTCACTGTTTCTCAGTTGTTTAGTTGTTTGAATAGCTTTGCAAGTGACCGAGTTATAAACATGCTTACAAAGGCTTTCACAATGTTTACAACTGCACACGCCGGCGATCGCGGTAGACGTAGTACGTAAAAGACGACGACTAGCAATTTCAAAACAGGTTTGGTCCTGGCCTTGCTGCTTTATAGACCGACAACTAAAAAATGCAAGTATAATAATAAGCACCGAATAGAGCAAATAGCGGTAAGATAATAAGATATCAATATGTTGAACATGTTCAGTGCATGTCTAGATATCGCGTGTCGTATTACATTTGGAAACGTGTGTTTTACAACATGTTTAAATATTTTCTTTAAATAAATTCTATATCAAAATGATCGCTTGAATTTGCCGAATCCGACACTATAGGTTTTGTCTACTAAACATATTAGATCCGTTGTTTAATTTTCAGAAAAACGGCCTTGTTTACATTTATACTATTAGCAAACCTTCGGTGCTTCCTGCACCGCAGCAGTTAATATAGTACCATAGATTCTATATATTTGTGAAAATCTATGCAATTATGCATTGCCATTGTCAGGTAGTCTTGCTAGAGTACGCACAGGCTACGCGAAGCGTTCTTATTTTATTAAACTAAAATATAACTATAAGATGAAGAAAAAATGAAGCGAGAACGGGCAGAAAAAAATTCGGAAGGAAAGAAGAAAAAGAAGGAAGGAAGGAAATAAGAAAAAAAGTAAGAAAAACAAACGCCAACCTTAGCACGAACTGAATCCAAATAAATAAGTTTACCTTTATCTGGTACTGGTGCTGGTCTACACCACCGACAAAAAGACATCACCAAAAACAATAAAGTGCTAAAGCAACAAACAAAATACAAACTTTCAGACGATGCAAATAAACAGCAAGTCGTTCGACTTGATCAAGATTATTCCGTCCGCTTAAAAATCTTCCTCCCTTTTTGATTATTTTCCTGGTTCAGATCTATAATTTCAAACTCTGCAATATGAGCAAGTCATTCGTTACTTCCGTCACAAATTTGAAAAAAACTCTTAGCTTGCGTAAATGATAAAATAGATTATGTGACTGTGTCACGTGAGTAGTCTTAACGCGACTTTCCTGCAATTTGATTGGTTCCTGAGCGGTCTTTACAAACTGGTAAAGACCAGTCATTAAAAAAAATAAAGAACAAAATCAGAAAATTAAACAAGTCAAGCTAAAATATAGTCTGCGCCATGTTCTATTAGAGGACAGATACACAGACTACGTCACTAACGTGGTCTGATTTTTGTAAACCAATCACGGATCTCACCGCAATACCACGAACCAATGACGTTGCTTGATTTGTATAGATAATGGATCACGTCAGCTGACGCAATTCATTTTTTTCAACGCCCCAAAAATTCCTCAGCAAGATTCAGTGAGTCTTTTGAAATGTTTTTTTTTGTATAAAACAAATGGATTCCATTTTTTGTTGTCTGTTCAGTTATAGATGCACAGAGGACGTCACAACGTGGTAAGAACATCTCGCCCTGGCGACTCGTGGGCCATTTTTTTGTTCTTACCACGTTGTGACGTCATCTGTGCATCTATAACTGAACAGACAACGGGCCAACGGCAAAATGGAATCTATTTGTTAAAGGTGAGTGTCCAGCTAATGCATTGCGCGCTTGTGTTTTTGTTTTCATACAGGAAACTGGCATCTAACTGCCGCAATATATTAAGTTTCTCATTGTTTGGTTCTCTGCCGATGATATTATAAGCTTCCAAAAGTCGTTTGAATCGATTTCTAGCGATGTTTGACTCAGAATCTGTCGAAAATAATTATAAAGGACACTCCACGAATCGGTCAGCGTGTTCTATTCACAACGGCTTTGATTACAACGGCCTTTCAAGTACATATTTCGCACTTTACAGACTGTGCATAACACTTCTGTATGCTGTATACACGCTCCACGTTTCTGACGTATTTCTGTTCGTCTGCTCATAGAATATAGGGAATAAAAGGATCTTATAGGCTTCGCTAGGAAACTGCACGTGTCGAAGAGAAATATATTACTTTTGACGCTCCGTGTGAAATTGACATTTGTCTTTGTCTGAGAACTCAAAAATATTTGGATGGTCTTCACTCTTTCGAAGGGAAAGGAGCCTACAACTACAAACAAAACACTGCGATAAATTGCAGTATTGCACTTGAAAATTAAACGCCACAGAACAAGAGCGCCTAATCAAAACAAATCCTAATCGAAGATGCAATCCAACAGGTAAACCACTTGTAAACAACTAACAGCAGTATGAATGCGTCTTATTGAAATGACAAAACTTTGAGTCTAGCTAGCTCTTATTAAATGGCATCTAATTTAGTGTCTACGTTTAGTTACGATCTCTTGTCTGTCCTTCGTTTGGTTTTGTAAGAAACGCCGATCAACTAATACTTGTCTCGAAATACAACTCCACGGCCCTCTGAGTGTAATAAAATATTATCAAAAATATGACAATAACTACTTACTAAATCATCTTTGCTCTCACAAAAAACATAAATTGAGTAATTTACTGCAAGGATTGCTCAGATATCGAGGGATTGCTTCACTTGTTGAATTTCGTGGCAAGGTTGTGAGCGCGCAATGCATTAGCTGGACACTCATCCTTTAACTAGACCGCGGGCCCCGTTCAAAATGTGACCAAACAAAAATTGCGGAAATATAGGTCCTTTACATCATGACAGCAACTGTTGACATAATTCTGCTGACTGTTTGACTGTAGGCTCAGCCGCTCGCGCAATCTCATCACATGGCCAGAAATCGAGGACAGCCAGCGGCAGTGGCCTGTGGGCTCAGATTTCGATGGAAATATTATTTGAAGATTCTGATGGCTAAATGCCGATCATTTCGGCTATAAACAGAAGTCTATAACAATAAATGAAAGTAGAGTTATTAGAGTAATCTTATTGACCCATTTCTTACCCAAATATCAAATTACAAAAGGTTTAATCGTCTAGACAGGCCTGTACACTCATACTCACAATAATTGCCGCATAAATTTTGGTTATTATTTCCGAATCCACAGTCACATTTAATAATAATAACAGCGGTTAAGACCCTGGTAACCTAGCAACAGCTCCATAAGAAATGGTGGACAAGAACCCGAAATTATCAAGCAATGCATTGCTTCTTCACGCCGAGTTCAGTATTTATCTCGGCGCTTGATGGATTAAATTACAACGACTCGGCTGCAATAAATCGTACATTTTAAGGTGTTTGGGAACTATTAAACAACGAAAAAGTGGAACGAACAACTCCGCAAAACAAAGTAACGTTCATCCCGAGCAAATTCAGACGTTCGCATCGTGGACAAACAACACAGAAGCAGCCAAAATTGGAGCTCCAAAATAAGTGCTATAGCAGATTAATGGACTTTAAACAGCGAATAAGAGGTATGCTTACGAGGGGCTCGGGAACCTATTTAGGACACTCCAAACTTAATAGAAATTGTAGTGCTCAACGATTGTTCAATTTGGTGAAGTTTTGGACGTTCGCATGTCAGAATTTACAATAGTAAATAACCGAAAATGATTGTTCTTTATATTTCCTTCAGAAATCTATTGAAGGACGCCATATTGAATTAATTAATAAGGGATTCAGTGCGCATGCTTTGCCGCCATACTGTCCTCGATTTCTGGCCATGATCCAGAAAAAAGTCAACGGTTATACTACTACGACGAAAAGGAGACATAAACCGCCATCTTGGATATGTAAGTGCACCCCATCCTTCGACAAGATGGTCCAGGTCCTTATGGCCAACCGTTTGTAACACCCGCCTCTTTACCAGTCAAGCCAGGAATAAATACAATACTTACCAAGCAACAAAGACAGCAAATGAATTGTATTGTAGCTGTGTTGTGTGTTCTCTTGGCACGCAACAAGTCGCATCCGCAGGCCTGATGTAAGCATTACAAAAACGGTTTAACAAAATATCCAATTCCTGTAAGCAAAAAGGAAATCCATTTGTTAAAAAAAGATCCAGAAATTTTACAATTCCGTCTCCTGATATACAGAAACGTGCCAGTTACGCATTCATTTCCCACAATACTATCAGCTTCCAATAACAGATCGTCAGTAAAAAGGACTACCATTGATCCCTATTTAAGCTTGATAGAGCATTTCCTATGACTAGCATGCAGTCATAATTTTCCCGCCAGTAGTCGTCATTTTACGAAGTAGAACGTATGACGCATTGCGGCCTTAGAATTGTACCAAATCCTAAAATTGACTGGCAAACGCAATCTTTGACGACAGTAATTATACGTTTCACACTATATTTCCGTTATCGTCCCAGAACACAACCAGCCTATTTGTAACAAATAACCGGTTATAAAAAACATGCACTAACCCATTGCAAGACTTCGTTTAAATAGTGAAGACCATCCACTGTGGAAGAAGACTCTACGTTCTTTACTAAAATCGCTGGTTTGAAAATCTTAATCGAGGTATTATATCTACGAAAAAATACAAAGACAAAATGACATATTATATGGCACATGTTACTTCAGGTAAAATCCCGCGATGTGATTGGTTGCTGACGTGGCAAAATTTCTCCGTTCATCCAAAGTAAATTTTAGTATCGAGACGAGAAAGAAACGGCTAAAAGTAACCCTAGTTCTGCATTTTGACGAAGTTAAAAGAAGCAGAGACAAGAAAATACATGACTGATTTTATAATAAAAAGTGTCACATTATTAGACTACTCAATAATCTCGACCGTACGGTCTTACGGTAAAATATTACTAAAGGTCGACCTAAAACGTAATGACCTGATAAGAAAGTAGAACAATGAAACAACAAAACAACGAAGCAACGAAAAAATAAAACAATACAATAACAAAACAACGAAACAATAAAACAACGAAACAATGGAACGGTAAAACAATGAAACAATAAAACAATAAAACAATGAATCAATGAAACAATGAATCAATGAAACAATAAAACAATGAAATAATAAAACATGAAACAATGAAATAATAAAATAATAAACCAATGAAACAATAAAACAATGAAACAATAAAATAATAAACCAATGAAACAATAAAACAATGAAACAATAAAACAATAAAACAATGAAACAATAAAACAACGAAACAACAAAACAACGAAACAATGGAACGGTAAAAGAATGAAACAATAAAACAATGAAACAATAAACAATGAAATAATAAAACAATGAAATAATAAAACATGAAACAATGAAATAATAAAACAATGAAATAATAAAACATGAAACAATGAAATAATAAAACAATGAAACAATAAAACAATGAAACAATAAAACAATGAAACAATAAAACAATGAAACAATAAAAGAATGAAACAATAGAACAATGAAATAATAAAGCAATGAAATAATAAAATAATAAAACAACAAAACAATAAAACAATGAAATAATAAAACCATGAAATCATAAAACAATGAAACAACAAAACAAAACAATGAAATATTAAAACAATGAAATAATAAAACAATGAAACAAAACAATAAAATAACAAAATAATGAAACAACAAAACAATGAAATAATAAACAATGAAATCATAAAATAATAAAATAATAAAATAACAAAACAATGAAATAATAAAACAATAAAATAATAAAACAATGAAATAATAAACAATGAAATCATAAAATAATAAAACAATGAAATAATGAAACAATAAAATAATAAAACAATGATCGAAACAACAAAACAATAAAATAATAAAACAATGAAATAATAAAGCAATTAATAATAAAACAATGAAACAATAAAACGAGGAAACAACAAAACAATCAAACAATAAAACGACGAAACCACAAAACAATGAAACAATAAAACGACGAAACAATAAAATAATGAAACAATAAACCAACAGAACTACAAAAATAATATAGAACATAAAAAAAAAATAATAATAAAATAGTAACAAAATTATATTCAATCCCTAAATTCCTAAATTTACGTTTGTGCACTGATTAACAATAATGAAACAATAAAATAATAAAACAATGATCGAAACAACAAAACAATAAAATAATAAAACAATGAAATAATAAAGCAATTAAATAATAAAACAATGAAACAATAAAACAATGAAATAATAAAACAATGAAATATTATAACAAAGAAACAATAAAACAATGAAACAAAAAGAACAATGAAACAATAAAATAATGAAACAATAAACCAACAGAACTACAAAAATAATATAGAACATAAAAAAAAATAATAATAAAATAGTAACAAAATTATATTCAATCCCTAAATTCCTAAATTTACGTTTGTGCACTGATTAACTATTAAGTTATTAACTACAATTAAGTATCGTAATACTCACAAAGCTTTCTCCGCTACTTCGTTGTATTTATAAATTTTTCCGATAGTAATACTTTTTCGTGATTCCTTAAGTTGGGATTCATCAACTGGCTCTGCATAGCAAAACATAATGTACAATGTAAAACAATTTCAAAGGAAACACTTTCAACGTAACAAAATAAAAACGACGAAATTTACAGAAATACAGAAACAAATAGATAAACAAAAAAACATACATCTATAAAATACAATAAAATAAAATAAAATAAAACAAAACAAAATATATAAAATAAAAATTAAAATAGAATAAAAATAGAAAAAATGATAAAAAAAAAATAATAAGTAAATAAAAAATAAAAATTTAAAAATAAAATAGACAATCAAATAGACAATAAAAAACTATAAGAACCTTGCATTTTCCAGACAACCACTGGAGATTTAGGAAATTTATCACGATGCACTTTAATTTTCAAAGCCTTCGAAGCTTTGAGCATCTTCTCAAATTCACCATCGTTCACTGTGCCAAGAGCATTCATCACATTTTTCACTCGTGTAAAATTTTCTACAGAAAAACATTGATATTTTTTTTCATACATGACATTGAAAGTTTAGGTACAGCAATAGGGGGAAAAAGCCAAAATATATATAGAAAAAAAAAATCTATTTCTAATATTATTTAATAATCTTTTAAGAAAACTTCAGAGATGAAATTTTTGCGGAACAAAGTACTTAAATTTATCATCACACCAAGACCATTCTAGGCCAATTTTCGTTAAGTTAGATATTTCATATATTTTATCACGTTTTGAATTTAGGAAATGTGTAAGTTATTTGTTCAGCAAAAAAGATATTTCAATTAAACTTTTTTGATCTCATAGAAATAATTTATTTGTTACAAAATTGGAATAAGAAAATTTTTCTTCATTCTTCTCCGTAGAACAACTCACAACTCAGAAAAAAATGTTTGATTGCGCCATTATACCTTCCTTATGTTATGCAAACCGTTAACTGAATATTTAGCTGAATTAACAAATAACAATGAACTTGGCTGGGTTTTTTTAGCAAAGTGGTACGATTGCAATCAAGCATATTCATACATGTGTAGGTCTGGTGAGCTAGCTTGGTTAGCGGAATGGCTCCTTTCTTTGTAAAGATTCCTAATGGCGGAAGTATGCAGTGCCCTCTAGTTTGTTGTAATTTTGATATTTTCTTCTGCATGCAAATCTCACCAAAAATATAAATAATAATAGATGGTTTATTTAAAATATTTTCGCACTTAACGTGAATTGCCGTATTTTTACAATGGTAAAACAATAAAAGTAATAATTAAAAAAGTTTCGAGGAACTGGTATTACAATATTAAATAGATGTATTAAATACAATGTTAAATAACTAATTCAGCTATAATACAAAGGGAAAACTATTTATAAAAGCTATGCTAAAAATATTAAGTCAATCAGAATTATTTACAGTTCGATGAACACATTGATGGGAAGAAACTTTTATATCGGAACGGATGTCGAATGCTGATACTGTGTGTAAGGCTGGTACACTGATATCCCAATACCAATTTCGGCGCAACACTACTTAATTTCAAACAAAAATAAAGATCGTCTCAAACCTTTGTATTCGTGAATAGCTTCACCGTTGTTCTTTATCGTCCACTAAATAAATACAGCAAAAAAAGTTCCGATAACGAAAAAGATTTGTGTTTGTATTTAACAAATAAAACATAAAGCTCCGTGCATACGCACTCTTACAAAATAACATTTGACGTCATTTCAACATGACAGAAGTTGAGTAGAAGCGCGATGGGATAGAAGAAGAAAGAATTGCAAAAGAGTCAATCAAGATATGGTCTGAAAACACGGACAACTCCAAAGCGCCTTAATGAGCTGCGGTGTTATGTTCCACAAACATTTTGCTTTTTGCGATTAAAGTGCCTATGAAACGAAAATTAAGTTTGTCTTGTTTGAAATAACACTTAAAATGACAGAATATCTTATTATAGAAAATTAACGCTCGGGTTAAGGTATTTGAAATTAATGCGACTTAAATTAACGCGAATTGAAGTTAAAACAACTTCCTAATGAAGAAAATTAACGCGAAAAGGAGGTAAGATTTCAAAACGAAGGAAATTAACGCGATTAACGCAACGCAGTTTGTGGTGACAACAGGAACATATTTTATTTTAACACTGAATATAAAAAACCTGAACAAAACAAATCTATACTGCATGTAAAACCAGACAGACTGGCGATTGCTTGAGAACCTTTAATAGCTAAATGTAGGGGTTAAGAGAAGAAATCTGGCCACTTCGAGCATTATTTACAGCGTCTGAACAGGATCCAGAATTTAGGGTTATATTAATAGAAATTAAGGTCGCGGAAATTAACGTTCCACTTAATTAATGTCGCGGAAATTAACGCTCCACTTAATTAAAGTCGCGAAAATTAACACGACTTAAATTAACGCGAATTTTGGAAATTCGCGTTAATTTCATGGAGCGTTAATTTCCTATAATAAGGTGACATCTTTTTCAGTTTTTCGTTTCCTTGCTTTGTTGTTGAGATCTCTCAGTTTGTTTTATATGCAAATTAAACATCTTGACGTCACATGTGACTTGTCGGAAAAAGTTATATATCGTTGCTATTATCAAACCAAAATAATTCGTAGAAAGCATGTGTGTGTTTCTCCCACAACAACAACAACAACAACAAACATGTAATTTTTCAAGTGATTATGTTTCATAATAGCAAAGATATATAACCTTCTCCGGTAACTCGTTATCCACATGTATCCACATGTAAGGTTTAATTCGTATATCAAACAACTTGAAATATCTCAACAACAAAGCGAGCAAACAAAAAACTGCAAAATATGTTACTTTGTCATTTTAAGTGTTCTTTCAAATAAGAGCAACTTAACTTTCGTTTCATGTGCACTTTAAACCCAAAAGGGCTATTGGATGATTGCTTCATTATACCGAAAATACATTGCCCTCACCGTGCACAAGCGGGCAAAAACGTGAACAAAACGATAGAGCAAAGGCTTTTGCTGAGTTTCCAGACCATCTCTCGATTAGACTATGATTGCAAGAAATGAAAACGAACTTGAAAAATATCCTTGACATACTAATGAGAAAAGCTAATTTACAAAAATAGACAAAACAATTATACTGTGGAAATTACCAAAGAGGCTCCTGCAAAAATAAAGCTTGGTCGGCCCACTGAATTCTAAGGATTAATAAGAAATAACAAAAAGAGAACGCATTAAAATATATGGCAACGAATTGTTTCAGAGCCATTTGAATAACATGTGCATCATATAACATATTCTGTCATATGTGATAATGTGCCATTATATACCATGATATACTATGTTATGCCATATTGTGCCATCATAACATTATATAATATGCCAAGATATTCAAATAACAATATGCCAGAATATGCCAAGGAATAAAAATAAGCCTGCATGGATCGAGTAACTCGTTGTTCGCAGTGGCGTAGCCAAGGTGGGCGACCCCCCCCCCCTCCCCCATGGTCTCCAAGATCGTTCCCGTGAAAAGTTTAAATCCGTTGAGAAACTTGTAGGGGGGGGGGTTACATTGTTTTAAGGCCAAGTGAGTAGACTAGTAATGTGTTATATATATTGCAGGCATGCATATGCTATACTTAAATTACAATACTATACAACTTGTTTATAAATAAATCTAAAGATATTCTGACGTCGTATTCTACGTTCTGGTTTGATTCAACAAAATTATGTAATTTATGGCTTTCAGATTACTCTTAAATACTTGCCTCAAAATGCAGGAAACAGTGATTCAGAGACCCTAGAAATCCAAAATTTCCCGGGGGGCATGCCCTCGGACCCCCCTAGGAGATCGAGGTTCTTGCCCCCCCCCCCAAACTCAAGACCCTGGCTACGCCACTGGTTGTTCGGCAAGGTACAAAAATGAAGGGATTAAGGAATAATTGTGTACGTATAAGCCAATGCCAAGATAGAAAATTCGGAACACAATGCTGTGTTTTTGTTTGTAAAAAATACCTCTCCCCTTCGTCGCTTTTCCGTACAGATCTCGTTCCCGGTTAATACGTCTTTATTATTATATGGCTGGGTTTGATTTCTGGTCCGTACGCAAAACGACGCACGCTGATTGGTTCCTGAGAGGTCGGGATTTTACGATATTGACCTCCGGTCTGTGTCCGGGTCAATACGCTTTTTTTCTCGGCCCTGCAAGTTTTGGCGAGAACATTTCTGAGTTGATTTGAATACAAATAAAGGAGAACTGGTTATCTTTACTCAAATATTCTGAACAATAAAATGTGCTAGAACATTGCTGCTGGTTTTCTTTAAAGCTGTTTATCTAAAAACACGACAAATAAAGGCCGAACTGGTGTAAACAAGAAGGCCAAGTAGCGACACGAAAAACTTAACAGGTAAGGTAAACAGCATACTCCGAAGACAAAAAGAACGCTCGAAACTTAAATATAAAGTGAACCAATAGCCATATAATAAATTCCTTATTAACCTCGTTTGCTCGGTCTGTACGGGAAAGTATTTGCCCTCGGTTTTATCGCACAAACCTCGCTCGTTCGTCGCTCGGTCTGTACGAAAACCTCGGGCAAATACTTTCCCGTACAGACCTCGCACTCGGTTAATAAGTCCTTATTATACCATGTTTTTTAAATCATTTACCTTCAACCAGTTTTGGAATAAATACTCCATTGACAAATTGACTTCAGGTGCCCAAAAGAAATTCTAAAATTCACACAAATATCTGTTATAAACTGTTAACTATTATCAATACATACATTTAGAAAAATATTGAACAAATAAAATATTTTGCCTTACAATTGATATATTCTCTAATTCTGTGTACGACAAGTTGCTGTGCTATAAAAAGTTAGAAGAAATAGATTAAAATTTTGATAACTAATAATAAAAACATTTTACTACTTTTAGTATCTCAAAATATTATTTTTCTCTTCTACTGTAAGTCCAATCGCTTATAAATCAACTGGTAAACAGTTTTATTATATGACAATGGCGTAATTTTTACACACTGTTTTATATTAAAAATCGTCCATTCTATGATCATCGTGCGGTGTCAGCCTTCGAGTGTTTGGGCTTCGTATTATTTTTCAAACTTTTCCAACAAACATACACAATCCTCTGCGTGTTATTACCTCCGCCAGGAGGTTATGTTTTTATTTATTTATTTATTTTTATTTATTTATTTATTTATTTATTATGTTTTTGCCAACAGTGTTAAAAGAATATTTATACCTATACACAAATAAATATATACATAATTAAACGACAGACAAACATGCACATATACAAACTAAAATTTAAGAGAAGTGGCAAGGGTAGCCGCGACAGCGTGTACCAGTATATAAATAGATTAAGAGGGAAAAAACCCAAAAACAAAGGAGTCGTTGAAAAGGCAAAAACACATTATTTAAATAAGGAAAAAGCTCAATTTGAGCCAATGGGTCCTAATTAGTATGCTGTAAGGCTATGTGCACACGGTAACGTTTCGGAGCGTTTTCGTATTGTTTCAAGTAATGAGCTGATTGTTCTCGATTCCCTTGAGAACAGTAAACAATACGAAAACGCTCGGAAACGTTACTGTGTGCACATAGCCTAAATCTGATACAGCATTGATGTTTCATTAATCAATGCTGTATCCGATTTACAACACCTGTTTAAAGTGTGGTTTAATCATTCAAACATTTGGTCGAGGATAAAAGGAATGCCTCAAAAGGACTCGTCCAATCCTTTCGCGGCTTTTATGTCGTCAAAAAATTTTTCTCCCAAATTTGTCGTTAAGCTTCAGTGAGTCTCAAAATTTTAGCAATCTTTACGATACCCTATCCACAACAAAAACCCTAACCAGAAATCTGGTTTATCCCCTATCTTTTTGAAAAAACATATATTTTGGAAAAGCCGCGAAAGGATTGGACGGGTCCCTTTCAAAAGTCATCCCTTTTAGCCGAACCCGGTTAGCGGGATGGCTCGTTTTCTTTTTAAACATCTCCAATAACCCGCTGGTGGAGGTATATGCAGTCTCTGACTGCCCTCTTGTTCAATTTCAAATCAACTCAGAAATTTCCCCGCCAAGACTTAAATGAAAAGAGCGTAGAAAATCTTCAAATATGTCGTCTTACAGAACACTTAAAATGATAAAGTAACATCTTTTGCAGATTTTCGTTTCCTTGTTTCGTTTTTGAGATATTCTATGAATATAATAACTTGAAAATTCCAGATGTTTTCGTGTTGTGGAAAAAAAAACCCACCCACGTGAATAAAATTGGTTTGATAACAGCAACGGCGATATATAACTTTCTCTGCATGATAGGTCGTCATACACATGTGCATCCTCGTACCCAGGGTCTTACCTCCGCTCCCCCGCCCCCGCCCCCCGCTGCGGAAAGACCCTGGTTTAGGCTGGTCACGTGTTTCGAGGGCAAAAATATAACTTACTGGGGGTGGGATATTTAGAAACGTGGCTAAACTGAATCACACAAAGACAATGTTCTTATGTGATTATTTTATTGTGACAAGACAAGGTGTGCGTTAATAATTCTCAAGAAAGCCAGACTGCATGCCTAAATCGATGTTTATTCACGTCGGTTTCCTCAGTGTTATGCGATACTGTAAAACCGTGTGTACATGTAGAAACAGAATTCGCCGTCCTGAACTTGAAGGCCGCTTAAAAGTCTCGATTGGCTCTTTGGAATAGTAAAATAAGACGTAAATCTCTTCAGTTTATTAGCGCCTTCATACACCGTCAATTTTTCGTTAGCCGTTTTGTGTGATTTGTCATTTGTGTCCCGCCGCTTCGCCTTTGTTGTTTTTAATATTGTGCCAACTGTCAATGTTTTCAAGCGTTTCGTTGCGCGTTGTTTGTACGAAATGTTTGCCTAAAAAACAAAGAGTAGATAGTATCAGTAAGCTCTGAAGGAATACAGGAGCAAAGTAATATTTAAAGGTAATACAAATGTGCCTGAGCTGTTTATAAAGTCTCAAGAACGATGTTGACTGAAGCGAAATATAAACATATTTACTAAAATATACTAGTTGAACGGTGGTCATGCAATAATTTGGATCTTTCGAAATTTAACGTTCATAACGAAGTATTTTCCATAATTTAGGAAACATAGAACGGTAACATTCGCGCTGGTTGAGTGGTAAGTTCTGTTTGTATTATTAATACAGACATGAGTGACAAGAAAAACATTGAACAAGCAACAACGTTCATGCAGCGAGCGATATAATAATACTGTAAAATGTTAACACGTACGAGTAAGTAAAACGCGATACTGAATACTGATAGACAACTTTAATAAAACTGAGGCTAACAAATAACAGTTGATAACATGAACTTGCATGTGGCTCCTTTTGTGATGAATGTTATTAAAGGGTTAGCGTTTTAAAAATCAGCAATACAATTGAAATATAAGTGCCGGCTACTTTATACACCCGCCGCTGCACGAAACGGCACGAAACTGTTGCATTGATGCGATTTAGAATAGTAAATGTAATGAACAACTAACCTCTTGGAATTTCTAAAGCACAGAATAAGAATCTAAAGCTTTGTTGACAACTGCAAGCAAAAGGTGTTAATTGAATCTGTATATGTATTCTCAGCGAGTGTTGGCCGTTGCAAGAGATGCAGTGAGATAATTTCCACTTTCTTTCGAATGGAGGTTCAAGCGATTGTTAACCAATATAATTTGTGAATTTCGCATAGTCTTGATAGTGAGGAAATTTAAACCCACGTACAGTAAAATTTGAAACTCTCTGTTCCATCTTCAGGCGGCTATAATTTATCAGATCACTGATGACTGTAGAAATGCGTTCGAAGAATAAAATCTCTTTAAATTTGCTGCTCGTCGGATTGAACGACGGAAGACTTTCGGTCGAAGTTCAGAATTGTTCCTTCACTAATACCAGATTGCAATTGTTCTCCGATCCATGGAGTGTTTAATTTTCGCAATGAGCTTTCCTCGATATTTTATTCTTGCCCCCAAGGTACTGCGACAATTTTCAAAATAACCACCCGACCCTGACAAGAAAAGTTTGTTAGCACCCAGATTCTGGGAGCCACGTGACCAGCTTTAACCAGGGTCTTTCCGCAGCGGTGGGCGGGGGCGGGGGAGCGGAGGTAAGACCCTGGGTACGAGGATGACACATGTGACGTCAAGAGGTTTAATTTGCATATCAAACAAACTGAAATATCTCAACAACAAAGCAAGTAAACGAAAAACTGCAAAAGATGTTCACTATGTCATTTTAAGTGTTCCTTCAATAGGCCGTACCCACTATGACGTCAGTGGACAAAAAGCGCGCGAAGTAGTCTGGTCTTGGTAGTTAAATTAGCTAGTTTCAAAATGGCGATTGCTTCAGCTGCTTGTGACAGCTCTAACACTTCCTGTGATGTTTTACATTCTGAAATCATTCTTGACGACCCTAGTTTTTTTTCAAAACTCTTGCACGGGTCGTGAAGATGATATTGGGAATGTTGTAAGCGCTTCTGGTGATGTTGTTTATTATCCTGACGCTGTTGAAGGCGAGCCAAGTCTGGTGTTTACAATGGACAGTGGAACAACACAGCAAGACCGAAGCGAGACAAACGATGACAGTGCTTTGCATGGCGACTGCAAAGGCTGGAAAACAAATTGGTGAATAACAGCCAAACAATGCCCGACAATGTTGCTCCAAAGGCCCATCGCAACTGAAATTGCCGCCATTTCAGGGCTGTCAAACATCTGTACACCCGGACAAGAGCTTTGACAAAAGCTGGGGTTTTCGTCTGTTTCAACAGTCTCTGAAAGACTACAAAGTGCTTTAGCACACTCTACTTTAACAACGTCCATGTTCATTTCAACAGCCTCTGAAAGGCTACAAAGTGCTTCAGCACACTCTACTTGAACAGCGTCCATGTTGAAAATTTAAAATGCCGGTATGCAAAATTTAACTACTAAGGCCAGACTACTTCGCGCGCTTTTTGTCCACTGACGTCATAGTGGGTACGGCCTATTAAGACAGACTTAATTTTTGTTTCATAGAAGCACAGTTTAACTCAAGAAAGCATACCATTTTTTTCTCATTATATCCATCCGGTGTGATTTCCCTTAGTTCATGAACTAGAAGATTGTATACATCTCTCATCCTTGAATCACCAACAATGGCGAAAGGTTTATTTCTCAGACATTTTCGAACCTCGCTAAAACAAAAAGATATAACAACAAATTAATATTCTTGTAGAACACACTGCGTTCATACGTGTAGCAGCCCAATTCTGTTTGGGAGGGCAGAGATTTTTGCCCGAAAAATTTAGGGTTAAATATTGATTTTGAAGTCGTATTTTTCAGTCTTAGCTTAACGTATGAATTTTTCTTGAACATTTCACAGCAATACATGTCAAAATTGCCCGATATTCCTAGCAGAAAGTGCCCGAATTTCCTTTTTTTCAAATACTTTGGGAGGGCAATTGTCCTCCTTGATTCAAACATCAATGTTGGATCGAACTTTATCAAATTCAGTAATAATTCATAAAAAAAAACTCAAAAGAAATGAATGTTTAATCAATATTAGTAAATACATTCTCATAAACGTTTTGTTTGATTTTCTCAGCTAAAACAGTTCTCCTTTTTAAAAAATTGATAACAACGAACATTTGTGTGTAATGTTTAAAACACGAACAGCAGTGTTTTATCAAAACGTTCCGTTATTGGTTGTTTTTGCTTGGATTCATTAACTAAGGCTCGTTTACACAGGTGATTTTTAGCTCCTTCTGACACATGCGATTGAATGGATTGACTTACGAATGTACTGAACATTTGTGCAGAGCTATTTATTTATTTATTACGTTTCGCCATATTTGTATACTATAGATAATAATTACATAGGTGTATTGTGTGAGTGAGTGTGCTTTAAGTAATTAGATTTCAGTAAAGTTAATAATAAATAAATAATAAATAAGTAAATTTACAATTAAATCACAATAACAAATTTACAATTACGTGGCAGGGTGCCCACAACAGCTTAATGCCAATTACTGCGGTCCCAGGTAAACAAAGTAATTAAATAAATAAATAAATAAATAAATAAATAATAATATAAGTTTCAGAGATCAGATGCAGCAACGGATCGTTTCGTTGAGACCTCGGGTTGAGTTGGATTTTGTGCAAATCGATTTCCATGATCTGGGGTCTTCAGGGTTGTAAATT
Organism: Paragorgia papillata; assembly: GCA_035771165.1. Classification (NCBI taxonomy): domain Eukaryota; kingdom Metazoa; phylum Cnidaria; class Anthozoa; order Scleralcyonacea; family Coralliidae; genus Paragorgia; species Paragorgia papillata. The sequence goes on along the minus strand of JAWNZC010000252.1, from coordinate 819,883 downwards.
TGAAGTACTGCTGTTTTGTAGTAGGATAGGAGGTTGCTTTTAAAACTGGAGAAAGTGGTCACTTTGAAACGTAATTAGGACGGTAAAGTGTTCCAAGTCATGCACATTCTTGTAATATAGGAGCGTTGGAAAGTAAGAGTTTTACATTTTCGCGGGCGAAACTGTAAAGCCCCGCACAGACGACCAAGTTTTTCTTGATAAGTTCCTTGGTAGCTTTCCTTGCTCGTGTGTACGATGAACACGTTTTTTTCCAACAATTTTCCTTGACAAGTTATAATTGCTCGTGTGTACGGTTGGACAAGTTTTCCTTGACGACAATGATCGCGTAATGCTTATAGGAGATGATCTTGTCAAGTTTTCCTTGACGACTATACACACGAACAAATTTCCTTGTTCAAAAGCTGGCATGACCAGCTTTTGAACAAGGCTCCTTGTCAAGGTAAAACTTGTCAATTTGTGTCGTACACACGAACAAATAAAATTTGTCAAGGAAAAACTTGTCAAGGAAAACTTGGTCGTCTGTGCGGGGCTTAAGATGTCAGGAGTCGAGCTGTTTCTTGTTGTTCTGATAGGAATGTACGGAGCAGGTAAGATTTTGGGGTCGATTATAGCCATGTTATTAATCATTTTGAAGAAGAAGATTAAGTCCAGGCATTCGTGCCAGTAAGAAACTGGGAGTAGGTTTAATGTCAGCAGTCGTTGTTTGTAAGTTACTGATGATTGGAATGGAAGATTCAGAATTACTTTGGTAGCGCGCCGTTGAACCCGTTCCACGCGTCTGATAAGTTCCACAGATTGCGGGGACCATACCTGAGTTGCATACCCGAGATGTGGACGTGCGATTGCAAGGTAGATTGTATGACGGCGGACACAGGGATCTGTGACCTCTCTTAAGAAACGACGGACCAAACCAAGTACTCTGTTTGCAGCTGTGGTTTGGACTGCAACCTAGTGTTTGACCATGTTAAATCTTGCGTCATTCAAATACCAAGATCTCGTCCACATTTAAGGCTTCCGATCTCTTTATTTTTGAGATGGTACTGATGTTTGATTGGTGCCTTTCTACGGGTAATAGACTGAGATTTTGTCTTTTTTTCATTAAAGCAGATTCCAGAAGTTGTTGTCCGTTTTTCCAAACTGTCAAGATCTTGTTGGAGGAGCTTTGCATCCGAACAAGAGTTGATTGTTTTAAACAACTTTGTGTCGTCTGCGAAACACGCGACAGTCGAAGATTGAACAGAATCTGCATGGTAGCTTGTTTATATAGAGTAAAAAAAGCATAGGTCCAAGAACAGATCCTTGTGGAACGCTTGAAGTAACGGGAAGGGTAGAGGTGGTTGCTCCGGGGATGACAACGCGCTGTTTACGCCCTAACAAATATGAACAAAATCAGGCATGTATGTTTCCGTGAATATTAATATCACGCAATTTCTCAAGTAATACGGAGTGTCGCACTTTATCATGCAAAGGCTTTGCTCATGACGAGGTAAATTACATCTGTTTGTTTACCATTGTCCAGTTGGTGACCAATATACTCAAGAACCTGAACTAACTGAGTAGTACAAGACTTCCCAGGAATAAACCCATGTTGATCTGAATTGATGTACTGCAAGAGATGATCTCTTATCTTGAACAGGGCACAGCGTTTCAAAAGTTTAGATATATTCGAGAGTAGGGATATTGGCCGATAATTTTCTGCGCAATGTTTGTCTCCTTTCTTATAAACTGGGACGATGTTACCAATTTCCCACTCATTAGGAAGGGTTCCGGTTTGCAAGGACAGGTTGAATAATGAACACAACGATGGAGCAATTTGTTCAGCTGTTTCTTTTAGTAATCTGTTGGGTATGCCATCAGGGCCTGTAGCTTTATGCACATCTAAGGATTACAGAATAACTAGGATCTCTTCAACTGTGATTTCGATATTGGTCTGAGCATTTTCATCAAGGATTTGAGACGTGTTAAGAACTGGAATTGTTTCTGTGTGGAACACTGAAGAAAAGTATTGGTTAAAGAGCTCAGCGATAGGTTTGGAAGCAACGATTCTGTTTTGATGGCTGGTGGTGTTGGCCATTGAGAGTTTGCGGTAGACTGCTTTTTTTCGACGTATGCTTGAAAACCGACCATGCAGAAGCGTTTAGGATTTTGTTTTAGGTCTGTTGATAGACAGTTGAAAAAGTTCTCGCGGGCAGCAGAGAACATTTGTTTGACAGTAGATAAATGAGTTTCAATCACCGATCTCTATATAGAACTGGATTGCTCATCCGGCTCCATGCCAAAAATGAAGCCACTGGAGAAGACAAATTTGGAGTACCAAAGATGGCCGCCACAGAAACTTTGTATGTTTTCGTAGCACGAAAAGACGAAAACACTGCAAATCCCTAAAAACTTGTTTTAAGAAAAAAACCCAACTTGTTTTAAGATTTTCTTGTCTCCTCTGCAAGATAATCTTACTGGGTTTTCTTGACAAGATTAAATATCTTAAAACAAGAAAATATATCTTAACAAGATTTCTGGGTTTTGACTCATTTAGAAAATCTCTGCTATTAGTATCACAAAGAACATGTACAATGACTAAGACGCGTAGTTTTTGCATTTCTTGGTATTATTAAGCAGCAAAACGTGTTATTTTGCGCTTTTTTACTCTGCCTGGTGATCGATAAACGTATCTATATTACAAAACTCGTAAAAACCCCCAACGAAATCAGTCATTAAATTCATTATAAAACTATTTATATACCTTTGGTAGCAAAACATATGCCTTTACAAGCCTTCAAGTATGAATTTGAGACTTTCGGACTGTATTTGCTTGTATTTTGCTTCTGTTTTCCAGTGGTATTTAAAAACATATCATGGCTTTTTCGACTCTCGGCAAACTAGCTCTTACTACTCTTAAGCAAGGTACAATGGACCTGGGGTAACAAAATGGCCGCCAGTGGCTTTAAAATGTTTACTGCTGATCATAAACGATGAGCAATTCAGTTATATAGAGATCAGTGGGTTCAATACTTTGGCGAGTCATTCATTCAATCGCATGCGTCAGGAGGAGAAAAATCGCAACAAAAGTCGCTTGTGAAAACGGGCCTTTAAATTGCAAATGAAGATAATAATAATAATAATAAAAATATTTTAGCAGGGAGCCCATGTCATCGAAGTGTTTTTCGATGGGGCCCTGTGTAATATAAATGAAATAAGTAAATATAAGATAGTAAAAAATAGATATGATTACATATAGTAGCAGTTAAGAGGATAATTTGCCAAGTTTAAGTTTGAACAATGACAGTGACTTAAGGTCAGGAGTTAAATTGTTAAAATCGTTCAGAGCGTGATAAATTAATTTATGTTTTCCCCAGTTCGTCTTAGCTTTAGGTAAGTGGAATTTGGCCTTGTTTCTAGTATGGTATTGGTGGAAATCAAATCTTGAATAAAAAAAATTGTTCAATTGTTGAAATTGTCCAAAAAAAAATTTAAAAATGTTCAATTGTTAAAAGATGACAATTTTATATAAAATTCTATGTTCATAGCAGTCTTTCTGTTGTCAATAAGTTTTATCAGGTATAAAACCACCGTTTTATCAGGTATAAAACCACCGACATGGTACTGATTTCCTTTGTGTTTTCCTCATGAATTATTAATGATTTTCTAGGTGTTAGGCGCTGTTTACATGAAGCGGATGGACAGTTCAATCGGATCGAAAAGTGCAAGTGAAGTCAATCCGGGCACATGTTTACATGGAGAATCCGATCTGCTTGGAACATTGTTTTCGGTGTTAGAACACTATTTTCGGCTGTGCTTCCCTCAATGTCTGCCATTTAGCACGACACGTACCAACTTCACTCATGCGTATCAAGTCATTTTCAAGTCAAACCGTGTTTAGATGAATCAGATTGGAGACATTCAAGTCGATCCTTGCTTGAATCTCATTCAGCCATTCGTTTCGATCAGATCGAAAACTTTCAATCTTCTTCATGTAAACACAACAAGAAGGAACATGGGAGATTTGACTTGAACACTCAATCCGTTTCATGTAAACAGGGCCTTATATTAGATAAAGATCGACTGCTCGGGTTTAATCTATTACTTACAGACGCTATAGTGGCTCATATTGAAGTTTTTGACAGTTAAAATTATTCGTCTTTGCCTTTTCTGTACGACTTTCAAATAAAGTCTTCAAGATATAAAATATTGATAGAATATTACTTTCGTTTAATTTTTCTTCATGAATATTTAATGCCTTTGCTAAGTAATATATACAATATGAGCGGCCGAAAATACAAAGCAATTAAGAGAATTTTTTTATGACACGTATTTTCGGTAAAATTCAAAACCATCCTTAACAAATGTACCATTCAAAACATCCTTATTTTAGCATTATTGTGTAGCTTGTAAAATCAAGGAACTTTTTCATAAGCATTTGTGGGTTGAGAAACATAACCAAAGATAAAAAAAAAAATCAGAATTATGAAGGTGTAGGTATGATACAAAAATGTTGAATCCGCCATATTTAGTCATGCTTCTCAAACTCATTAATAATTCATAAGATGAAAACAAAGGAAATCAGTACCGAGACGGTGAACTGGAAACCCGGTCTTAATTAGTATAGAATTTTGCCAACTTTCAACCTGATTTTTTCATAAAATACTGAGTTGTTTGAGAAGCTAGATCAAACACTCGAAAGAGTGTTTCATCCTCTATCCAGTCACCTCGAAATTGGTTAAAAAACTCGGCCAACGGCCTCGTTTTTCAACCACTTCTCGGTGACTGGATATCGGATGAAACCTCTCTCCTCCGCAGAGGATTCTATTCGCAGGCGCGCGGGCAATCGTAAAGCGCGCGGAGAACGTCGGGAAGGTGGAAAAAGAGGCGAGAAGCCTCTGCCAGATAATGTGCGGTTCTCTGACACGATTTGCGGTTCTCTGGTAAATGGCATAAAAACCCATTAGCACTCCCTTCAAGATCTACGTATCAAAGGTTAGCATGACGATTTTCATGAAGAAATAGTGCGATTACATGAATTTATTTGATTCTTGCTGTTATTTACGTGTCTGCCATTTTAAATCAATTTAGATGTAAACTATATTTCAATTAATTTAGACTTCTTTATTCTCTTTACGATAACCATAATGCTGAAGAAGATATAGAATGCTTTGCAATAAGTGCAAGTACGCCGGAGAAGGATTTTTTAACACCGAATTCGAAGTCGGCAAACGAACCGAATACTAAGAGATTTCAGTCAAGTAACAAATCTGCGGTTCTCTGGTCATGGGAGATAGCGACGATATTTTGCACGAAGTACAATGTTTTCTTCAAGATCCAAGTCTGGAATGTTGTTCTGGACGTTATTAGTTCTGAATTCTTCTATGGAAATCACCTGCGGTACGAATAAAAAAAATCGAAACGCTGCCAGACTGACAAAAGTTTTAATATCGAACGTTGAATCGTTGATAAACAAAGCCGACGAACATGCAGCGCTGGAATATTCTCAGCGCTAACTTTCTACATTACACCAAGCTCGCAAACGTACCACGTGCACTACGTGTATACGTGAAACTTATCATAGGTATGATCTATGTTTACAACAGTTCAGTGTCTTTTGATTTAAACTTCTCGGGTAGCGTTTGTTTACATTGCATAATTCAAAACTGGAAAATCCTGTCCTTGTGTAACAATATTAACATTCTCGAGTTGAGAATCGTCTGCCAGCAATTTAAATGTGTCTTTTGTTCACAATTTATGGATTTCCAACTTTTCCGTAAGTTAAAGTTGATTATATATTGAAATTCCGAGTCTGGTGGCTAGTCCATCACGGAATTTGGGCGCCATATTGACAACATTATCTGGCAGAGGCTACTTTTCTTTCCCTCTTCCCATCATTCCTCGTGCGTCTTCTTCCGTACATGTGGGGAATGAGAAATAATCCGTAGAGATCAGTTTTGAGCACATGTTACGCGATATAGACAAATCCTCTTCTTAATATTTACAGTGCCTACGAAACAGATTTTTTTTATGATTGTCTCATGAAGAACAGCAAAAATAATGGAAAATGGTTTTTACGTGACTTTCATATCTTATTCCGTTCTGGAGTTATTTCACACAATTAATGAGATTTTGAGTTATGACGTCATTACCTTTGCATGGTGTTGAAGCAAAAGGGAACAAGGCATATCTTCAGAATACTTTGATTAATTTCGCTGAAACTTTATGACAGACTTAGTCAAGCAATAACACTAAATATTTATATTGTGCTTCTGCGGTCACCATGGTAACAAATTAGTTTCCAGGCCACCTCGGTCTAAAAACGTATTTTTTATTTTGAACTGCCTTCTTATATTGCAAATTAGAAGGAAAGTACACTAACTGGTTAAAACTTCCCTTTACATCTGGTTGAAAACAATGAATTACATAAAAGAAAGAGAAAAGCCTGGAAACTAATATGTTACCATAGCAACAGTAAAAGAATGCCTACTTTTATCAGTGACTACGTCTGCAAAGTTTCAGCCGAATTAATCAGATTATTATGAAGATATGCCTTGTGTTCCTTTTTGCTTCAACACCATGCAAAGGTAATGACGTCACAGCTCAAAATCACATTATGTGTGATAACTCAAGAACGGAATAAGATATTAAAGTTACTTCTCAAACTCATTAGTAATTCATGAGGAAAATTCAAAAGAAATCAGTATTTAATCAGTATTTAGAAATCGGAGGAAGATTACGGTCAAATTTAGCAAACTTTGAGGTCGATTTTCTCTTAAAATATTGATTCGTTTGAGAAGCTATATCCAACACTCGTCAGTGTTCATCCTCCGATGTCTAAATACAGCCAAGCGGGTTGAAATTAGGGACCTTTAGCAAACACAACGGGAACGTCGTGATAACGTCCTTCGTACAAAAGAAATTTACATCTAAAACAAAGACAATGAACAATTTGAAGTCCCAATAGTAATCCCTGCACCGTCCTCGTTGTGCATACAACGTCAACTGATGCATCTTCACGTATTGAGGACGACCTTGACACATTGAATAGTGAAAGCTGTTGGGTGAATCTGACGTTAACGTATATAGCGGACTGCGGACAGTATATCTTTTAGGCCCTAAATCTTTTTGAAGGTCGAAACATATACATCAAGCCCAAGAAATTCCGTGTCAGTGATGCATGATTTCTTTTAAATGTCGTAATTCAGATTGCTCGCTTCATTCTAGCTTTGTCTAAAATCTTTGAAAGGTGGTGTTTGAAAAAATAGTTAACGTCAAACTCGCCCAACCACAACTTTCACTGCATGTGTATAATACGTCGTTCTGCGTACGCTAAGATTCTTTCGTTGAGGTAACATGTACAACGATGACGATGAATGAATTCATGATATTTTGGATTTTACATTGTATGAATTGAAGGACGTCGTCACTGACGTTCCCGTTGTCTTTGCTAAAGGTCCCTAATACGAGGCGAAGCCGAACACTGACTCGTGTTGGATATATTACGTAAAAGCCATTTTTCATTATTTTTAGTGTTCTTCAAAAAACAATCATAAAAAATGTTTGTTTCATAGTACTTTAAATCTGATACAGATTCTTCCCGAGAGACATAAACTTTCCGTTTTCTCTAAACAGCTTGTAGCTTATATATAAACAGCTTACGTTAACACAAAAATCTTACTTCATGTGATACTTGTGTATCATACAGCCAAAAGGCTGCCACATCAAATCTCGCCATCTTCCCTTGGTCAAAAGATGTGAACAACTACCGCTACCTAGAGTGAGATTCAATAAGATAAATATACACAAAAATATCTTTAGCAAGTGACAATCAGTTCTCTCGTTTTCATGCAAAAACAAACTAGAGATCTATACCGTAGAATTCCGAAACTAACGCCCCCCCCCCGAAAGTAACGTTGAATTTGTGACACTTCTAAAATTTCCCGAAAGTAGCGCCCCCCCTGAAAGTAGCGACCCCTTCGAATGTGGCACATTTTTTTAATGTTTCAAATACATGTTTATCCAAAAAAAAGTAATGTTCGTATTAAAACTTAACAATCAACTTAAAGCTAGTAATATATGTTTTTTTCGATGAAAGCACGTGTTCGTCTTTAATTTTTCAATATTTACAACATGCTCTCTCTTTATAAGTTGCCACCATGCGACCATCGCCGCCGACAACCATGTCAAGGTCATCATCACTGCTGTCGTAATAAATATTTCCCTTAATATTTTGTTTTGTCTTGTTTCCAACTTGAATATCAAGTCCCAAGATGGCGTTTTTCGCCAATTTTCGGTGTTCTTTATTGTGCTCAATACGTTCAGTTTTATATTCTAATAAAATCTGACAATTTGGTAATAAGGTCTGGTGATAAAAACGTTGGTAGTTTCATACAATTAATCGCTTCATAATTAAGCCAATTCAGTAGGTATTTGTTAATTACAGAATCATCCTGAGAAAAAGTTACACGAAAATAGGACTAATGTAGTAAATAAATAGTTACTGATGAACGGAGACTTTTGATATTTCTTCCTAACGTATTTCAACCATCCGAAAGTAGCCCCCCTGAAAGTAGCGGCCCCCAAGGGCTGCTAAATCCGAAAATAACGGGGGCCGTTACTTTCAGAATTCTACGGTAGCTCCCAGGCAGCTTTATATTTTGCCTGCGACTCCTGCGAGTTCGTTCGTTCGTTCAAATTTTGAGTTGGAATTTTGAGTTTTTATGTCAGATAAAGTGATAAACTGATTATTTATGGCATACTTGCATAATTATTACTGCAATTATCACTTGGGCCCAGTCCCCCACCTTAATTTTAGAGTTTGGCTTTTTTTTGCTTATTTTGAACATGCGTTTGGCTTATTTTGGCCCAGAGGCCCTGGCCGGGAGCATTCTGAAGGGTGGGGGGCTTCTGGTCCTGTTACACCGGCAAACAATTGTTTTCTGTTTTTTACTGTGAGGACAAAGTAAGAAACGCAAGATATACCAATTATAAGCACGATGTTTTGCTAGCTAATCAAATTTTCATTCCAAATGCTAGTTTTCCATCATAATTATATTAACATGGGTGCTGAAATGAGTTTTTATAAAACAACGTTCAAAAGTGTCAGTTAATGATCGTTTTCACTCACATGATTGGTGACCGCGTTGCCTGTTGGGGTGGTGAAACAATACGAAATGTTTGTCTCAGTGAATAAGAATGAAGTTAAATCCCCATGGGATAAAGATGGTGCACCAATATGGCCACCATTTCATTGTTGCACGAATATAGCCACCGTGACGTCAGATGAAAACCAAGAATATCTTTTCATGCATAGATGCCCCTTTGTAATGTTACATTTTTAGCAATGGCTTGGCGGGTCTAATTCCAAAAAAAACTATTTTCAGGGCCTTGCAAGCCTTGGGGGAGCATGTCCCTACTAGTGCAGAATGGTCAGGTGGAGGCCCCTCGAGTTACTAGATGGGTCTGGGAAGATCAGGCCCCTAGAAATTCTTTGAAGTATTGGGTCTCTGAAATTAGGTATTTCCTGCATTACGAGGATACTATTTTCATATTTCACCTGCAGTGCTAAGCTGGATTAGAAATATTTTGATCCCCACATTATACTGTATGAAGGCCTGGGTCAAATTGCCCCTCCTTTCAGAGAGGCAGCCTTGTGTTTACATGGAAACCAGCCTGGTGTTAAGCTGGTGTCAAAACTTCAGTTCAGTCCAGCAGGCAACCTGAGTAAACATACAGTATATACAAGAGTATACTGGCATTGCCCTCGCAATACTTTTTAGTTTCTAATGATGTCGTAGTACAGTATGATGAAAGCTCAAACAATGATTAAATATTTTAACAAACAGTAGTAACTAGGCCTTATTCAATTTTATTTAATTATTAAATATTAGCTAACCTAAACCTGGTTTAGGCAAATCTGATCTAAGGGGGTGTTTATATAGTGGCAAGCCAGTCTGGGTACCCAGGGTTACCAAAAGTGACATGCTTTGCTAAGGTTGTGCTTGTCCTACTACTGTATTTTTGTATTAATTTCATCTTGTATTTATATGAGAGCCAAGCCAGCTGCCTAGCCAAGATCTTGCTTTGTGTGACCTCACTCACCTGGGCTGGGTTTTTCCCATGTGAACATGATTAATTTGCATTACCCAGACTGCCACTAAAAGCTTCATACATGCAACAAAATTTGTTTTTAGAACAAATCACAAGTGAGATTAGAGGTGAATTTGATACCCTGAAATTTTTCTGGCCTTCATGGCAATATAAAGCATAAAGTAACACATTATTTAGATTTATGCAATACCCTTGCATGTTTTCATTGGTTGTTGCCCATGATCCATCGGGCCATTCCATTTAATATGCACACACCCCCCTATTGAGGGCCTTGGATATCCAGGGGGGAGGGGGGTCATAGACTAGTAATTTCCAAGGGGGACACTGAGCAACATCCAAGGGGGGCAAATAATATATATAAAGTTATTTCCAAGGGGGATGAAAGATGGAAGAAGGTATAGCAGAAATCAGAAGCATATTTCCAAAATTCAAAAATTTCCAAAATTCAAAAATTTCCAAAGGGGGGATCAGAGGTATATTAGAGATATAACCAAGGGGGGATCGGGATCAGAGGTATATCCAAGGGGGATGCTAAATTAAAGACCACAAAAAATCCACAGGGGTTATACCCTAGAGAATATCCAAGGGGATCTGGAAGCAAAACCCTCAATAGGGGGGGGTGCGCATATTAAATGGATGGCCATTAGAGGACAGACACATGGATCACTTTAAGGCTAGTTTCCACTCAGGAAAATCTTCCGCCGGAACGGACAGGAAAGTTTCCTTTGTGTTAAAGTCATTAGTTCCGACCGAGAGCTCACAAGACAAAGAAACCTTTCCTATCCGTGAACTGAACAGACAACGGCAAAATGTAACAAAAATTGAAGTTAAGTATGATAAAACTTCAGTCCAGACAGAGCCAAAACGAATGAATTTTAAAACACTGTACTGCAGTCACTTCTGTGAAATTCTAGACAAGCCGACGGGCTTAGGTTATAAATACTGTCAATATATCACAACAGAACAAAATTACAAGTTACTGTATAAACGGCTTATAAAATAATAAGTTTCACCACGGGTCCACGACTAGGATATTTACACAATAGAACGTAGACAAACCTCTAGAAAGATACACACTGCAGAGTAGAATGTAACAGCTGTGTGTAAAAAGCTAGAGCAGACATTTCACTTTACCTTCTTGTGCGCCACGTAGCAGGTGTGAAAAGAATGCAATAAGAACTACAACAACGGCAAGAATCTTGGCCAAAACCTCGTATTTCGATCCCGGCATGTCTCCCTTTGGCGAGTCACCTTTATTGGCATAATTACCGTTTTCTTTCCGCGGTGGTGACGTGGAAAGTGGCTCTGATATTTCTGGGTTAGTGGCAATCTCTCCTCCTTTGAAAGCAGCCATGCATGCATGTTTCAAAGTACAGTCGAAACTCGAAAGTTATAATTAAATGTTGTATTTTTGGGAAACCGCTGACAATTGTCAATAACATGCACCCGCAAAACTTGATGCGGCCATTTAATTTACCCCCCGGCGTGGGTAAGGCTTCGGCCGTTTACGTTTACTCTCAAAAGAGCCATTTCGTCGTCTGAAACAAGGTAATTTTTAATTTTACAATTTTGTTCCTTGGTCTATGATCAATGCTCTATCCCATGCGGTACTTTTGTCCCAACCGAGTGAACTCTATATAGGAGCAAAAAATGGCGGACATGGGGGCATTTTGGGGTAATAATTCCATGTCCTACATAACCCAAGTACTTCATGAAAGCCTTACCCTAGACTTGCTCCAAGTCCGCCTCTTAGCGCTAGTTTTTGCGGGCGGGTGGAAAGGCGGGAGGAAAGAGACGGACTTGTTTCGCTTGCAGGTTTTTGAATCTAATTAAATATTCTGGCGGGAAATCGCTGAAATGTACATCGCCCTGTTTTGACGTGTTTCGGGTTGTCGTACATGCAATGGAAAGTGGTTCTACCACTACTAAAACGTTTTCAAGAGTCTGTTTAACTCCAACTTCCAAAGATAGCACTTGCATAGCAATTTAGCCTGAATATAATTATTTCCCGAATTACGTCACCGGTCGAAAAATTCACCGGTGAATTTAGGCGCGTTGCAGGTGGGAAAAGTCCTTTTCAACGAGGAACCGAAAGGTCAAAAATGTTTGAAAAGGACTTTGAGAAAGTCTAGCCTTACCCCAACACACAACCTAACCTAAGGATGGCAATTCGTGTAAATAGGACATGGACGTATAACCCATTTTTGGACGTCGGTTCCAGCAGGTCCCTATGCGGTCATATACGGCCACAAAAACAGCCGAATTTCTATTTTTACAAAGGATACGGAAAAGAACAAGTGCTTCACTCGGTATAAGATATAAAGCCTAGCTACATATTAAGGCTCTTCTCCAGTCATCGCAAAAACCAGCTCGCTGCGAGTGTTTGCATCTAATTAAAAACAACTCACAGTGCTTGTTTTCTCGTTGTGAACTTGTGAGTTCTTTTTAATGAGATACAAGTACTCGCAGCAAGCTGCGAACTAGTTTCTGCGATGAGTGGAAAAGAGCGTTTAAGGTGGCTCCATACAGTTTCTTGAAAAATGGAAAATACATGCAAGTTTGAGGTTCCAAAACACGTGACTAAACAATTCGGAAAAAGAATAAAACAAAATGTTATGCATAGTTAAACAGTCTGACAATAAAAAACTGTTACCAAATAAATAGCTCCAGTTGTTGCTGTGGCAACAATGACGTTGCTATGGCAACAATGACGTTTCAAAATGGCTGCCAATTACCCTTCAAACTAATTTAATTCGAAAAAAACTTTGGTGACCCCAAATTTTTTTTTCATTAAAACTTTTCTTGAAGTATGAGTAATCAATAGGCCGGTTTTAAAAAAATTCTGTGGATCCAAATTTTTTTTAAATTAACAAACATGGTTTTTCCGGAAAAAATTATTCGTTCTACAGAATGTTTTTAAAATCGGCCTATTAATTACTCATAATTCAAGAAAAGTTTTAATGGGAAAAAAAATGGGGGGACACCAAAGTTTTTTTCGAATTAAATTAGTTTGAAGGGCAATTGGCAGCCATTTTGAAACGTCATTGTTGCCATAGCAACAACTGTTGCTATTTATTTGGTAACAGTTTCTGATTGTCAGACTGTTTAACTATGCATAACATTTAGTTTTATTCTTTTTCCGAATTATTTATGCACGTGTTTTCGACTCTCAAACTTGTATTTTCCATTTTTCAAGAAACTGTATGGAGCCACCTTAAACTGTCTTCAAAAACTCATTAATAATTTATTAGGAAAACACAAAGGAAATCAGTACAATACTAATGAACATACAATTTTATATAAAGAATACTAATGAACATACAATTTTATATAAAGAACACTAATGAACATAACATCCAATAACGAATCGTTTTTGAAGCCATTCAAAACACTCGCATCACGTGTTGTATCAGATCTAAAACACTCGGGCTGCGCCCTCGTGGTCCTTCAGTCATTTGAGACCACGGCCCCCTGACCCCAGGGACATAGCGGGGAATTTAACGTTTCCCAAGTGTTAAAAAACAACAATTTCCCGCCTCTGGGGCGAAACGGTCTGTTAAAAACCCCGTATAGAGCGTTTTCACTCACGTGATCGGTGGCCCCATTGGGGTGGTGAAACAATACGAAATATTTGAATAAGGAAGAGCTAATTCCCATACCGTACACCAATATGGCCGCCATTTCATTGTTTTGGACTTTTGGTACACCAATATGGCCGCCGTGACGTCAGATGAAAACGCTCTATAGCCAGGCTTCAGTATTTCCGAATTAAATACAAACGTTTTCGTTGTAAATGTCAAGTGTGCACGTTGGACAAGTTATCCCACTGTTTTGAATGCTATCGCATACTACTATCCCATATCACACTCGTGACCATTAATTAACCGTAATTGTATGTTTTTTAGAAAACCTCTTCGAGCAGTAAGAGTTTCTAAATACGATGGTGCGAGGCCGTTAACTATGTAATACGCGAAAGCCTCTGGAGGTTTAGTAAAAGTCCCTCGGGCCTAAACCTCCCTCGGCTTTCGGGTACATTTAATTACTAATCAACCGAAATGCCATAGGAAGAAGGAGAGTAACAACCTCGTCCCCAGGGCGTTTGAGTAAGGAAGCGAGCAGGCCGATCAAACGCCCCATGATCGGAAATGGCGGCTGTCGAGGCTCGCGAAATACGGGCTGACCCGTATTAGCTACGCATGCGTAGAACGAATATCTTGCGTGTAAACGTCATCAATACACGGCCGACAACTCACTTGAGCCAGCACGCATGTGGACTGCACTGCCCCATGACCGTGTGGCGAAAATATTCCAATATATTTGGAAAATTTTCCCGCCAGATTGACCACCGGGCTTCCGGTCGTATGTACGTCCGCTTAAATATTTGAATGAACTTCGTTCCCAGAGCCCACGTTCGTTCCACTGGGAAACGAGAGACTCTGGGATAATCCGTGTCAAATCACAGGATTCTTGTTATTCCGGTTGAGGTACATGTACGCATGCGTAAATATCCGAGCGGAATCTGGATAGTATGTTCTCCTTGTTTGACTTTTCCCCAAACAAGTCAATGCAGGGTTGCTGGCGAAGCTCGAATTACAGCATCTACACACATACGGCGAAGATATCGATCGCGGCAACGTCTTCACTGGAGTCTTGTCGTCCGACATCTTTGTTATTTTGGTTTTATTAACTCTACTTCCGGTCACTTCAGACCAACTCATGATGCTCACTATTCAGCCAATAACGTAACGATTTGAAATGGATTATCCCAGAGTCTCTCGTTTCCCGGGTAGGGAACGTCGGCTCTGGGAACGAGATTGGGCGGAGTCAACAACTTCAAAGTGAATAAATTATTGAGTTGTGATTAATACTATTGGGAATTCGATAACTGTTCACTTCATTGTATTTGTTAGTTATTATATGCATAAGCGAACTTTGGCATAAAGATTAGGTATGTAATATATCATACACGAGAAGCCGTTTATTATCTGATTTGAAAACACCGAGAAGTGAGTTGAAAAACGAGGAGATAGCCGAGTTTTTTAACTCAATTCGAGGTGTTTTAAAATCAGATAATCAACGGCTTTCGAGTCTTAATTTATGGGCGTTTATTACCACATTTCACAACGTCTTGGTAACTGATTGCCACTATGTTTTCCTCGTGAATTATTGAGTTTGAGATGATTAGTTACTAATCTTACCCATAGTTGATGGTTAGGAAACCAGGCAAACTTCAAATATATTGAACAAAGAACCCACTTGGAGGTTGAACAGAGTTTGACAGTGCATGTACAAAGTTTTTTAAAGCTCATTTGATATGGACAAACGACTGAACACAAACGTTTTCTATTGGAAGAACGGCTCGAAATATGTCATTATTTGTAATAAGTACTGGAATACCTCGAACCAGAAGCCAAAACAAACACGTAGTGCCCAATCTCTTTTACACTGCTATCTTAGTTCGCAAAGGTAAAACAATAGTAAAACAATAGAATTTTCAACCGTGACCGTGCACAAGGTACACAAACACCTAGAACAATCGATTTTGTGAAGTTTCCTACCCATCTCCCTCTATCAACTATGTCTTACCAAATCTTTATGCATCAGGTTATTTAGGGATTAAATGTCCGTGTGGGAACAATGAAAACCGAGGTGGCCGTGATATACTTATAATAATTACATGGTCACCTCGAAATCCTTTGTTTCAAGAGGGACGATTAATGTCGTATCTCCATTATTCATGGGAATACTGGAAAAGGACGTTTAGAACTAAACATCCCTCATCCAGTATTCATGAGGGACAATTAGACTAAACGTCCCTCATTACTATTCATGAGGAAATCTTCCCTCATAACGATCATCAGGTGGCGTCCGAATATTTAATCTTGTTAAACAACAAACCAATCGGTGGTTTGCAATTAATCCCTTGAGATTTGGAAGACAAAGAAACGGCGACCATGTTGGAGGAAAACATACTCCAAATACAGTAGCTGCGTGCTAATAGATTATTTTGTTAAAGTTCCTCCAACATGGCCGCTGTGACGTCAAGTGCAAACCAAGAATAGTGGGTTTAAATGAGCGGGTTTAAAGGGTATTGGCAATAAAAATTAAGTTTATCTTATTTGAAAGAACTCATCAAATGGTATAAGAAGACCTTTTACAATTTTTCCGTATCTGTTTTGGTTTTGGAAATATTTCGACCAAAGACAGCGTGCTGTCCGCCATCTTGGAATTATTTTCGATATGCATGTGACATCATAAGCAGGGTAAAGTGAAATTTTTATCTTGCCAACCTTATGACATTATGAGCTAGAAACTCGATTTTGTTGCGCTATTTCCATTTTAAATTGACCCACAACATTTAAAAAGCCTTCCGTGGAAATTTGGTCACCCACGGAGTAGTTTCATCACGTTTACCCTGCTTGTGACGTCACCAATTTCCTAGTTAATTAGACCCAATATTACAACAAGATGGCGGACAGCACGCTGTCTTTGGTCGAAATATTTCAAAACACAAGATACAGAAAAATTACAAAAGGTCTTCTTATACCATTCGGCGAGTTCTTTCAAATGAGACAAACTTAATTTTTATTGCCAATACCCTTTAAATATATAATTTTCTCAATTTTAGCCCGCAACATACACCACAATGCCCGATAAAATTATTATAATCAGAGTTGTAACTGCACCGACCTGTTTCGTTTTTGAGATATTCCAGCTTGTTTGATATGCAAATGATACAACTTTTTACGTCATATGTGCATAATGAGTTATCAGAAAATGTTACATATCTCTGCTATTATGAAAACATGGGCTTAAGTCAAAGGAAGCATGTGTGTGTTTCTACCTACAACACCAAACATGTAGAATTCCAAGTGATTTCGTTTCACGATAGCAAAGATATGTAACCTTCTCTCGGTAACTCAAAATACTCATTATGCACGTGTGACGTAAAAAGTTGTGTCATTTGCGTATCAAACAAACTGGAATTTCTCAAAAACGAAGCAAGGAAACCAAAAGCTGCAAAAGATGTTATTATATCATTTTAAATGTTTTTTCAATAAGACAAACTTAATTTTCGAGTCATATGCCCTTTAATAGGATTAGAAACTGACTAGAGTATCGCAAGGACTAGAGAATCGCAAAGTCGTGGGTTCAATTCCTGCCGGAAGGCCTGTGTAATTGCATTTTTCGCAACTGGTCCCCGTTTGGTCTTAAAATGTATATATTCTACACTCGGATTTTCCTTCACCAAAAATCCCTACAACATGACTAGAATATAGTCAGTTTAATAAAATGAACTAAATTAAAATAAATTAAACTTAATTGGCATAGGTAGTTATATGTCGTGGTGTTGAGCACCAGCGAAATGCTGACAACACCGACGTTTTTACAGGGTCCCAATTTTCATAATGGCATAAATACGTTATTATAAAAAAAGATACGAAAATTGGAACAGAACCCAAGACAAACATCAAAGAAAGATGAACCTGCAAGAAAAACAATAGTATAATTATTTCACAAAACGTTTGTTTCTAATTTCTCGTCTCGTCCCGTCTAATCCCATCACATCCCGTTCCGTCCCTTCCCGTCCTTCCGTTCTCTTCCCTTCCCTCCCCTTCTCCTCTTCTCTCCTCTTCTCTTCTACTTCCTTCCTTTCCTTTTCTTATCTTTTCTTTTCTTATCTTTTCTTATCTTTTCTTTTCTTATCTTTTCTTTTCTTATCTCGGGGAGCACGGATGGCGTGTGTTGTTAGGGCGCTGCCTCTCACCAATAGTTAATCCCGGTTAGACAGAGTCAAACCCGTTCTCGAGCTTGGGAGTCAAGTGAGTAGAGTTTAGTTGGTCTCTCCTGTGCTCCGTAAAGCCAACACCTAGGTCTTAGCTGTAATTCGTGGGCCGATATGTGTCGTGTGGCGGCTGCCTGAGCGCCTTTAATATGCCTTCGACTCGGCCATGTCAAAAATTATTGTAAGGCGCATTTGAAAACCTTAAAGTTGAATTTGCGCGGTATGAATAAATGTTATTATATTATCTTTTCCTTTCCTTTCCCGCTCGTTTCCTTTTCCATTGCTGTTTTCCTACTCCCATCCCATTCCATCCATTTCCTTCTCTCTTCTGTGCCTGCTCTTTGCATTTTTCCTTATTTCCTTCCTCTTGGTCTTCTTTTCTGTTTTTCTCCATTTTTTTCTTTGTTCTTTTACTCATTGTCCATTTTCTATTCTTTCTATTCTATAAAATTTCCACGTTATTTTCTCCTCTCTATCCTTTCTGATTTTCTATTCCTCCGTAAATTTACGCATTTGAATCATGAATTTTTATCATGCATTTACATAAATCATAATCAACGTATCCTTCTTCATGTGTATTGTAACAAAGAACTAATAGCATTTAGTATAGATTTACAAGTTTCTATCACAAATCCTTGAATTTCATTGGCTATCGCAGGAGTTACTATCCGCTGATAGAATCCTCTAGCGATAAGCGAATGAAAAGCCTTCTTTTAACAAAATTGACCAATGACAAAATGTGTAGTATATAACGAGCAATGATCATTAGAGCCAGCGGTTGTCCCATTAAGCAACAATGGCGCCGAAATTATAACGGAGTGGGCAAGTGAAAGAAGAAATTGAACATTTAGGCGAAGCAATATTATTGAAATCACTAGAGTGGTAAATTGTCGGATCGAAAACGAACGTTGGAGGTCCATTTGAATGTACCACGTGATGCGAAATTAATCATCACGTGACAAATCTGTGAGCATTCATTGGATAACATTAAAAATGTTGATCACGAGGTGCATTCATTTCGCATCACGTGGTACATTCAAATGGACCTCCAACGTTCGTTTTCGATCCGACAATTTACCACTCTAGTGGTTTCGATAGTACGTTCTACAGAAAACAAAAACGGCTACAAAATGGTTAGAATGGAAATTATTAATGGCAAGAACGTTAAATTGTTTATCTGTGTTCGTTTAAAACGAAATAATTGCAAACAAAACACATTTCAAAATTACGCTTGCTGTTGACAAGATTTCGTGATGTAAACTATAGATCCTATTGAGGAGGAGGAGTCATTGTCTTCTTCAGAAAGAGTATGTTGTTATATATATATATATACATATTATTATAATATACATTATAATATATATTATTGTAATAAATCTTAATAAATCTTGTCCTGTTTTGAGGAACTGTTAAAATGATAAAGTAACACCATATTCAGTTTCCCCGTATACATGCTAAATTGAATGTTTCTTTTAACTTTTTGTCACTTTTGCAAATCAAATGAGTGGATATATATTGTTTCAATATTGTACATGAAAACCCATGGTAAATTATGCAAGAAAACTTTACTATTCCATCAGTTACTGTACGGGACCAAGGAGATGTTCCGATGTCCGAAATGACTGTTGAACGTTTGTTGTTGGCAGTTAAAAAATGTATTAAACGAGCCTGAAAGAATACGTTATGGTCGAGAATTTATTTAACTTTTGTTGGGAATTTATTTAACTATTCATTTAACTAATTTTGTTGAGAATTTATTTAACTATTCGCTCATAGAAAACTCGGGCTCGTTGTCTAATAGAACAATTTTCGATATTGAAAAACAAGACATGGAAATCAATATGCCTGAAATGCCACCAGGGAAGACAGTTGTGCAGTTCAATGGACTGTTAATTGTTTCTAAATTTTGTTTTAACCAGTAGTATGAGAAAACAGTTATCATTTCTTCAGTTATATATTTAAATATCTTTATTGTTATTGTAATTTAAGCTATAGGTCACTAACGTAATTGGCTCAAGCTGTGTTAGTGTTCCTGTGCCGTTGCATATTTTTTGTTTACTTTGTTAATCCACCAACGGCGGCCGAAGTTAAATAAATAAATAAATAAATAAATAAATAAATAAATAAATAAATAGTTCGGAGGTGAATGGTGCTTTTCACGCAATCAGTTGTATAGGTTCACAATCCCTGAATATCATACACAATTCACCTACCGGCATAACGAAAACGATATTGATGTAATAAAATAACGATAAAAGTCAGCGAAATTTCGTGGAAAACTGATCACAGGGATGTTTCTTCAGCCTTTTCTATAATAATTTTCTTTCCTTTAATATACAAAAGTTATAAAAACTGCCTTAAAAACGGTTTAAAAATATCGAACAAATAAATGGACAAAACTCGTCACCTTATTTATAAGGTATATGCTCAACTAATTATTTATCCTTTGGCAGTAAATAGTGTAGATATTTAACTTCGATCTTAGTAAATATCTAGCCAAATCTAGGACTGTTCATCACCGCTTTTTTATTATTTGTAATTAAATTATTATTATTACATACTTACCCTTCCTCGAATAATGTCTGTAAGCATAGTAAGAGGCATGACCATTCCAAGTGCCAGAGTAGCAGAAAGAGATGACGTCAAGTAACACCCCCTAAACAACATTTCGAAGAATGGCATGGAGTAAATGCCTTCTAGGAAGACGTTAGAACGTATAGCTTTTTACTCATACGCCTAAGGTGTGCTATCCCACATTTCAGGATCGTCGACTAAATTAGCTAGCTTTAGTTTTCGAGTTAGTTATAGTTAGCTTAACTCAAACTCTCTAAAGTCGGCTTTCCGTTTGCAAATAAATTCGCGCGAATCGAATGTTTTTTTTCTCTAACTCTAACTCCACCTCTAATTCTACCTCCTATACCCGACCTCAACTCTACCTTACACCTCTAACTCTACACTTCTACCTCCATCTCCATCTATACCTCTACCTCCACCCCGACCCCAACTCTACCTTACACCTCTAACTCTACACTTCTACCTCCATCTGCATTTCCATCTCTACCTCCACCTCCTACCCGACCCTAACTCTACCTTACATCTCTAACTCTACACCTCTACCTCCATCTCCATTTCTACCTCCACCTCGACCCCAACTCTACCTTACATCTCTAACTCCACACCTCTACCTCCATCTCCATCTATACCTCTACCTCCACCTCGACAGTCATTCAGATTTAGGCCGGCGAACGGCGAATTTCGCCGGTGGTTGAGCAGATTTTGTAGCAAATTCGCCGTGTCTCCATCGTATTTCGCCGTCGCTGGATAAATAAATAATCCATGAACGATTTTAAATTCTCCAACGCGTGTTTTGAAACCCGTTTTGTGTGAAAACGTTCGAAGTAAACTCGCTCTTCCCGCCATATTGAATTCTACTGCGCTGGAGTCTGGGATCTACCATTACTTTACCTATATTATATCATATCCGACTCAGTTGTATGGCATTTTTTACCTCTGAAATGGCTGGAAATGGCATTTGAGAGCTTCAAAATTTCCCGGGGGGCATGCCCCAGGAACCCCTAGCAGGATGGTCCTCCGGACCATGCAGGGCCTTCGGCCCTGATTCTCCGGGTCATCTATTTCATTCTCCAGACCCTTTCACAAAAACCTGAAACGCTACCTCGACCCCAACTCTACCTTATACCTCTAACTCTACACCTCTACCTCCACTTCCATCTCTACGTCCACCTCCACTCCAACTCCAACTCTACCTTATACCTCTAACTCTACACCTCTACCTCTACCTCCACTTCCATCTCTACCTCCACCTCCGACCCCGACTCCAACTCTACCTCCTCACCTCCACTTTAACTCTCTAATTCTAACATTTACCTCGCGACTTACCATAACCATAAATATTCCGACAAAGCAGTTCCAAAAACAGCATTGAGTAATATTGATGACCAGATTTTCCAGTCTTTGGGTAATTCAAATATTTCAATATTGGTTTCATGAAGTAGCCAGAATCCAGGCCACAGAAGCAGTATGTTAAAAAGACCTACAAAACCTTGAGGAAATGATAACGAGGTAATATAATATATCTTTGAATAATATACGACAACAATATACCTTTGCAAAAAATGAGGAAAATAAAGCAAGTTAACTAATTAGGAGAATATTCTTTTAATGTCGCACAACATGCGCTCACAACTGACGGCTACTGATCACACATACTACATTCATATATAGCTATGAAAGATTTTTTATCAGATAGATATTAGTTCTTGCAGATAACCATGCATGTAAAATTCTCTATTTAGCTGAGCATTCGTCCTGTCATGCTCAAGACATAATCAGAGCTTGCAAACTGAATTATTTACAATTATTATTGGATTATCGTTACAAATAATTCAATTCGCAAGCTCTGATAATGTCCTGAGCATCACGCAGCCATGCAAAGCAGTTACAAAACTACTAGATTTTTTATCTTTGGATATGCCTTTGAATGTTTCTCAACCCCCAACTGCATTTAAGAAAGTATGTTGGCTCTATAAGCTAGATAAACAGACTTGGAGTAGTAAGACGAAAAAAGATTGTTTGAACTTAAGCGAATGTTGCACCGTCTATAGTGTAATAAATAAATAGCCTCACCTTTTAGCATTATACCGCCATTCCCAATTGTGGAACATTCTTATCTTTCAATAAACACAAAATCGAAGCTTGGCGCTGGCGTCACTACGACCGTTCATTGAGCACGCTCAACCGGATATTGTGCGTTTCAGGGTCTTTTCGGCATTTTAGTGTGAATGGCAAAAAAACTTCTGACACGTTTTCGATACCTGGTCTCCGATTTCAAACGAAAAAGGATCAGTGTGGACATGGCCTCAAACTCGTGCTTTATTTTCAAGATCTCGGGAATCACGTTGATAAAATAGCCAAGCCACTAGGACACCATTCAATCAGATTCACGATTTATGAGCCAATGGGATTTAGCCGATATTTTTAGTGGAAAAAGACGCAGCTTTTAATACAACAGTGACAATTGTTCCTTTCACACCAAATTTTTTTTAGCGCTAGTTACTAAACATACGTGACAGAAAAAATTCGCCTCTTAACTATTAATGGTCATCTAATGATCAATATCCCTTAATACCATGAAAAACGTTTCTTCTTACCAAAAAAGGTTGCAATATCAATTTGTTCCTCGTGTGGGACTTTTCGTTTTAAAAGAACAAGGTAACAGGAATACCTAAAACATTTAATAATAGTCTACATTTCTGCAAAGACGTAGTTGATTGGCTCATTGTTATTTTATACTTGTAAATAAGCAAAAGTATTCTATTCCTCAGCGGAGAAGTGAATAAACTGACTAAAACTCTTAAACTAAAACTGAAACTAAAACTGAAACTAAAACTATAAAAACTAAAACTAAAACCAAAACCAAAACAAAAACTAAAATTAAAACTAAAACTAAAACTAAAACTAAAACTAAAACTAAAAACTAAAAACTAAAAACTAAAAACTAAAAACTGAAAACTGAAAACTGAAAACTAAAAACTAAAAACTAAAAACTGAAAACTGAAAACTAAAAACTAAACACTAAAAACTAAAAACTAAAACTGAAACTGAAACTAAAATCAAAACTAAAACTATTAAAAACAAAACCATGCAAAACTAGAACTAGAACTAAAATAAAAGCAATATTTTATTTAGTAAACAAAACAATTTAATGATTTGTGGTAACACCGCGTTTATTGCTGAAGTTCCAAACTGTGGACTCGGGCCTTCTACAGAACAAATGCTAAAATGAGCAGGCCTATTAAACTCAATAGACCAAAAGTTCAGCAATAACGAGGTTTGCACATTGAACTATAAGAAGGCTGGAACGATAACTCAGGGGGGATTTTGAAGCCAGTGCCAGTCCCTTACTTAATTTTCATCCTGCCATATAATTTGTTTGGGACGATAACAAATTACTCCAAAACAACGGATTGAAATACATTGTTTTATACGTATGTTTTTAGAAAGAGCATTGGCTTCAATTTGATGTATAGTAAAAGTTTCCTCGTTATTTTAAACTTTTTAAAATGTAGTAAATGTTCGACCATATTTCGCTGGGAAATAACACTAAGAAACCTGCTGTAGTTTTTCTGAGTTTTGAGCTGAAATACTTAACGCTGAACGTTGGGCTATATATGAAACTGAAGCTATTGAAAAATGCTATTTGGTATAGAAACTTCAAGAGTTTAGCTAAAAGGGAAATAATTAAAATATATAAAAACAACTGCCACTTTGTAACGTTCGGCAAACAAAATGGCAGTTGTTTTTCTATTTTTTAAATATTTCCCTTTTAGCTAAACTCTTGAAGTTTCTATACCAAATAGCATTTTTCAATAGCTTCAATTTCATATACATCCCAACGTTCAGCGTTAAGTATTTCAGCTCAAAACTCAGAAAAACTAACATTTAAAGATTTTTGGCTTCATCCATTCATAGGGCCTGACTAATGGAGTTAGCGTTCCAGTTTACTTAGAGTTCAATGGGTTTGCATAGTTAAACTTACAATATTGCTCCAGCTAACGAGAACAAAGCACCGTAGTTAATACCACCTTTACTTTGTTGCGAGTCAGAGAGAGTGACCAAAACTATTCCTGAAATACTAAATAAACGGACATCAACAAAAGGTATGTTACGTGCAAGTATTTTTCAAATTCTTTTTGAAGATTGAGCTAATCATCTTTTGCCGAACAACCGTGACCCAGCTAACGAAGTATGAAAACATATACCTCATAAAAACAGCAACTAATTTTGAGTAAGAAAATCTGTCGTTGTTTGAACTTTGAAACATGGCTGCAAGTATAAGTGTAAACAAACCTAAAATTAAATAGAAAGTTCTAAGTTAGTTCTAAGTTAAAATTAGTAGAAAGTATAGATTGTTTTCAATCACGTCACCACTTTTCGCCCACTTTAGTGTAATATTTTCTATGTTGCGCAGATGAGTCAAAATTTGAAATGAGCCATAGGGCATTTGAATTCTAAACTATAGAGACTGAGGGGGGTTCACCATTTTTGGTCAACCGATATGGTGTCCAAAATACTGAGGCCCAACTAAAGCCGAATTTTAATCAAAATAGTCATATTTAAACTAAAAAATCATAGTATCATAGTTGTGATTCATACCGGAAGAAGATGACAAGATATTGACAGCGGCAGGCGAAGTGAAGGCCAGAGCTTCTTGATAAGAAAGAGTTGCTAAAAACCACTAGGCAAAACACAAAGAGAAAAAAAAAAGATTCGTTTTACGGCCGTTTCCCGCGCTTACACGGAAATTAGGTATGGTCATTGTGTTTTTTCCTTAGCTTGTTTGTTTCTTTGTTTCTTTGTTTGTTTGTTTGCTTGATTATTTGATTAATTGTTTGTTCAACTGTTTGCTTGGTTGGTTGATTAATTGATTGTTTATTTGTCTGTCAGCAGAATATTTCGAAACGTTGTGAACGGACCTTTATATAGAAAGTCTGATTGTCAACAAAGGACTATATTAAATAAAGTAAATTTGGGTTAAATTTAGTTGAAAATGCATGAACACTCCTCGTTTTCCCAAACATTCACAATCTTTTCCTGAAACTTAACAAGAAATATCGAAAATATTTTGTAGTTCTCAAAGTGCTTACGCAGCGAAAATGAAGTTCGAAAGAAACTCTCTTATTTGAGAAAACATTTGAATTGATAAAGATGGACGTTTACAGTTTGTCCTTATCTCACTTCGTTCTTGAGGTAAGTGATTTATTTACATTTACAAGTTTATTTGATTTACTTGCATTATTGCAAGAATAGACATGACTTTCCAACAAGTCATTATACAGTGTGACGTATAAGTGATGTTATTTGCATAGAAAACACATCTCAATATCTCAATGACGAGCTGCAAACGTCAATCTTTATAACTTCAAAAGTTCTTGTAAATAAGAGGGTCTCTCCCGAACTTATTTTTCGCTGCATAAGCCCTTTAAGGCATTACATATCAATAACTTAATTTAAACAGCTCAAATACAAGTACTTTACCAAAATGCAAAATATTAAAGCAAGTTTCATTATCTTAACCAAAGGAAGCTTTTCAATTGGGACAGAATCTGAAGCTTCTGGAAAGCAAATCAATTATGTATATTAGTATAAGTACATAGGTAATGATATTGTTTTGAGAAAAAAAATTGAGAAAACATGCACGGATAATGAGATTTTCACAAGTCAATTCATTTAGTACTTCAATGTACAATACAGTAATGACGCCAGCTTATGGGGCCTTATGGGAAGTGTCCACTTGTGGGAGAGTCATTAATATTCAATTGATAGTTAATCATTGTAATATGATTCTTTCTGTAAAAAGTTCATACGCGTCCCGGATAAACAAAACATCTTTGGAAATTACAAAATGTTCTCCAGCAAAATACTCGTCAAATTGCTGTTCAAGAATTAAGTAGATTCTACATATGAGCTTGCATGTATTAAATGAATAAACAGTATTTTTGGGACTGATACTGAATCAATGCGCATGCCTAAGGATCCCGGACATTATTTATACTGATTGTTCACGCTAATCATTCAAACAATTTCACACCTGTATGAATATATCGATATTCTTCTCCCTTTATCGGCTTTAAGCCAAGATAAATCCCTCGGGCCTCGGTATTTATCCTATACGTAACGCGTCTCTCAATTCTCGTGTTTCATTCCGATAACCGCAGGCGACGCACGGCGATGTCTTTTTTCCTCTTCCAACACGTACAGTAAGTAAGTAAGAGTAGGTACTTATTCTTAGGAAGGTCCTGCAAATCCCAGGGTAGGCACTGGCCTACCCATGGTGCCGCCCCGGCAGAATTGGAATATTCCAGTTATAAGAAGGATAACGCTACTATAGTAGATAGACCACTAGTAGCTTAGTCAATCCGAATGCCGAATTTGTGATAGTCCACTAGTTGGTTGATACTAAAAGAGATTATAACTACACGAGCCTTCAGCCAGTAGAAACAGAAGTTGCTTGAAACTCAAATGATTTCAACACCTTCTGATAAAGAAGTGCAAATTATCCACTCACTGGAGTGGAGGTTATAATGCTATATATTTGGATTTTTTGTTCCGGTGTCCCTTACAAAAATCGACTGAACAGATAAAAAACAAAACAAAAACAATACCATCAACATCAACACCACCACCACCACCACCAACAACAACAACAACAACAACAACAACAGCAGCACCACCACTACCACGACGACCACCACCAGCAGCACCACCACCACCACCACCACGACCACCACCAACAACACCAACACCAACAAGCAGCACCACCACTACCACCACCAGCACCACCACCAGCAACAACAACACCACCACCACCACCACCAACAACAACAACAACAACAACAACAACAACAACAACAACAACAACAACAAGCAGCAGCAGCACCACCACTACCACCACCAGCACCACCAACAACACCACCACCACCACCAACAACAACAACAACAACAACAGTTTCAACAAAGCCTATATATCAATCTTTTCCTATTCAAAAGATAAGTTACAGTTTAATTCTGTACAAACTCACCATTATTTGAATAATTTGGATGCTCTTGGTATGCCATTCCATGATCATTTGATTCATCCTAGCATATTAAATGTTAACATTGTATTGGTCACACTCTACATCTTGCTAGTCCAGATTAAGAAATAGCAAGAATTGACAGCAAAAGCAGCCGGGTACTTTGGGCTCGCTCCTCCCCAAAACAGCGTCTGCGACTTAACTGACTGCAAAAGACAATACGTGCATTCTCAGCGCTTGGATGCAGATTCTGCATCCAAGCGAGTCTTCTGATTGGTTATTCTGTACTCATACGAATATATTTAATTAGACCGAAAACTAACGGTAATGTTTCTGTCTTAAATTAGAAATAAAAACTCTAAGCTTTGCCAACAAAGAAAACCACATAAGCTATTCTTTCCACAACAAGTTCGGTTTGCAATAAATTGCAATATTTCTTGTCATAAAATCGAACGATTTTCTATACATTGAACGTATAACTTCCTGTCGAGACTTTAAAGTGCATACGTAACAAAAATTACGTCTGTCTTAAGGCCCATTTACACAGGCGATTTTTGCTGCAATTTTTCTGATCCTGACACATGGAATTGAATGGACGACTCACGAAAGTATTGAAACATATAGTTTGGCACAAAAAGTTCAATACATTCGTAAGTCAATCCATTCGATTGTGTCAGAAGGAGATAAATCGCAGCAAAAATCGCCTGTCTAAACGAGCCTTTGTTTGAAACAACACTTAAAATGACAGAGTAGCATCTTTTGCATGTTTTTCCTTTCTTTGCTTCGCTATTAAGATATTTCATATTCTTTGATATTCAAATTAAACCTTTTGACCTCACATGTGCATAATGAGTTATCGGAGAATGTTGAACACTTGAAAATGTCACTTGAAAATGTCACTTGAAAATCTACATGTTTGGCGTTGTGGGAAAAACACACTCACATGCTTTCTTCGAATTTAGGTAAAGGTAAAGGTCTTTAATTAGAATACATCAAACGTGTATCTTTACAATCAAATTACTCCTAAGGATTTTTCAATGTGGCCGTGTCGAGGCATATCAAAGGCGCTTTAAGCAGCCGCCATACGACACAGTTCAGACCACGGATCCCAGCTAAGGTGTTGATTTTACGGAGGGAGGCAAACCGGAGAACCCGGCGAAAAACCCTCGGAGCACAGGAGAGATCAACTAAACTCTACTCACATGAGTCCCAAGCTCGAGAACGGGGGTTGTTGCCAGACGGTCACCATCCAAGTACTAACCCCGTCTAACTGGGCTTAACTATTGGTGAGAGGCAGCGCCCTAACAGCACACACCATCCGTGCTCCCGTGCTTTATTTGATTTGATAACAATAGCAACGATATATAGCTTTCTCTGCGATAAGCCATTATGCAAATATGATATCAAAATGTTTAATTTCCAAACAGTCAGTCAGTGAAACGCCTTAACGAAGTAGGAAAACGAAAAACTGCAAAAGAAGACAGACTTGATTTTCGTTTCATATAGGCACTTTAAATAATCGTAACGTAACAACCCAAACAGTGTAATTAAAGTAGTGTGCTGCGTGGGCAGTGTTGACATACAAATCGTAATATAGTACGGTTTGAGTAGTGCCGAAATTATAGAACGTAGATTTCTGACGTTTCGAGCGAAGGCCTTTTCTCAGAGAAAGGGCCAAACGTCAGAAATCTACATTCTATAATTTCGGCACTACTCAAACTTTACTATATTTCGATTTGTAACGTAACAACGTCGCGTTCCAAATTTTACTCAAACGTGAGAATAACAAAAACAGACCAAACGGTTTTGGCATTGGTCTTCGGTCTGATTTAATATATTCTTTAGCTCACAGCATAACAAATAAGACGCGCCTGGATCCACGTTGCATTGACGTCATCAGTATGAAATTTCTGCAGTCGAGTCGCAGACTAGTTCCTAGTCCTCTTTTCTCTCGAACGTATTTTGGTGACGTCACAGAATAGGGATCGAGCGAGAGGACTAGCGGAAAATGTTCATCTTTATCTATCATGAATCCTGCTGGAGCTCGGATTCTTTAATCTTTATGAACGAGGGCACTTAAACAAACTTCTTCTTGAGAGCAGACAGCAAACGAGTAGGTTTCTTTGTTTTACATGCATTATGTTAAAAGGTTGTTACATACGAGGCTTTATAATGTAGTGTTCGGCGTAGGAAGTGATTGTGTTGAAACACATTTATACAAATCAAAATATGCTTTTTTAACGTTTCGGCAGTAGACCAACCTTGCTATATGATGTTATAAAGAATTGTGCAGACTGACGTGAGTGTTATCTTCCTTGGTTTTCCGCCAAACGGCCGTTTGGTGCCTGTATAATTTGGGGCCAGTTTTAGGGACAGATTTGGGGCAAAGCAAAACATTTTATTCCAGGCCTCTCACAATTTTGGTCTGCCGCTCGACGTTAAAAAGAGAGGCCTGGGAACCAGGCTGGTCGAGTCGCAAAGCGGTGCGCGGGGGAGCGGAGATAAGAACCTGGGAATGAGGTGGTCGCAGACGCCCATTTGCAATCTCGTTCCCATTGTCTCGAACCCAGAGCCAACAATTCCCGCGCGGCCAAGAAATAGATACGAGAGTGGACAATGCCCAAACTTTAATAAACAATTTCCCCAAATTTACAGTGTAGAAACTTACAGAGTTAAGATGCTGCAACTGACTTTTTGAACTCGTGCCTTTTACCAATTGACTTTTGGAACCACCTTTAAAATATTTGCGCCATTGCGATCTACACCAAACTGCAGGAAGGTATAGAACAAATCCTGAGGTCTTGACATAGGTCGTAAAGAAAGGTTTATCGAATCCTTCATTGTGGAATATAAACTATACAAAATTACATAAGAATACTGCATCAGTCATATAACTATTACAGCTATAATTAGTACGAAAATTGTACGCTTCCACGTTCCAGTTTTTATCCTAATTAATTACAATTGACTCCAAGCAAAGCTTTAAGGACCATATTACAGCAACACCACTGCCAAATGTTTACGCATGCGCGAGTTCACACGAGGTTTAGTTTAGACATTTCCGGTTAGTAGCCGTGGCAACAACAATCAGACAGAGAAGACTGAGCCACAGCGAAATATTCATGACTTTCTTGCAAAAAAGGGCATGAATGGGGCATTTCAGAATATGTTACAATATTGACAAAGAAGCCATCCACAAATTATCTACCTTAACGTTTTGGTGGTATATGCTTATTTTAAGCTGCTTTTGTTTGGGACTCTCGGACCAGTCTATGAGTAAATATTTCAGTGATTTCCCACTCTTTTTTTGAAGTACGAGCTCGGACGTCGCGCAGGCGCAAAACGTTTGGCAGCGGTGTTTATTACAGCTCTGTATTTGATTTTCAAATGTGACAAAATTAGGTAACCCTTATTTCCATATAACAATCAATCCTAAGCTATATGTATCCTATTTCCAGGTCAAGTTTTGCTTGTTATGTTTGTGCCAAAAGCAAGTCTGGTCCAACCTCGTTCCCAGGGCCTTTCTGAAATTGGTAGGGCGGGAAAAGGCCCTGGCATCGGCTGTTTTCTGCATTTTCATTGGTTGATTGCTTTTCTTAAACATTCCTCATGAAACATATTTATGCAGTTTTGTGCCAGTTATGATCAAATAACCGCAAACGGGACCTCCCTTACAATTAACTTCTCCCGTGGGACTGCCATTACTCAGAATGATTTTACATACTAAACTAAATTGCTAATTTATTACACCCAGTATTTCGGGGTGCTGTGACCAGCCGGTGCCAGGGCCTTTTCCCGCCCTCCCAACTGCCTCCTCCACAGGCCCTATTGCATCATGGACAGGTCACACTGTTGAGAGGGCCTGCCAGATCCTGTAAACAAAATGGTGACTGATCTCATTATGCACAGCGAGACTAGGCCCTAGAGGCGATAGTTTTGAGAGGGCCTGCAAATTTTTTCCGGCCGCTGTTCGACAAACGTACGTCCAAGTTCTTTAAACACTGTGACCCACCAGGAAATTCGGTCTAAACTTTCTTACAGATCATGACAATGAAGAAACCAATATGTTTTAGAATTACCGACCTTCTGCCAATAATATTTTTAGCGACAAAAAGGAATTGAAGGGAAAAATATCTGCCGAACAAAAGCAAATTCGGCGGTCAGGAAAGTAACAGGTTTTTCGTATTGTTTTTTGGTTTATTTAGCTATCGAAGACTGTCAACTGACCAAGAGTTAATGAGACTTAATTTTGTTAAATTGTAGGCTATAGTGTAGCGTAATTCAAGTTTCAGTTGTTGTGGAAACCGAAAAAGTATAAACCAAAGAGTCTCTAGGTAGACTAAAGTGCATTTTCGTTGATTATTCCGGCCGAAAGTTGACAAAGTTCAACCGTAATTGCTTTCTTCAACAATTCCTGCATTTTAAAGCTAGGATTCTTATGTCATAAGTTTTCAATGGCCTTCAAAATCTTCGGATATAGCCATGGCTATTAACAATGGTAGTTAATTATGCAACTTTATTCCGTGCCAAGTTTTGCCAAATTTCTTACAGGATCTTGCAGGCCCTAAATTCGCCGTGTGTGACCTGTCCATGATGCAATAGGGCCTGTGGAGGAGGCAGCCCTCCCAATTTCAAAAAGGCCCTGGGAACGAGGGTGGGTCTGGTCGTTTGTGGCACGCATGCAGCAATGCGCACCGTCACGTACTTCAAGTCCTCGAATGTTAGACATACGAAGTGAAACCGAACTCATTAATGTCAGCGGTCATTAGTAGTTAATGTATATCGTCCAAAAACTGTAAAGAAACAGGAGCAGATAAGCTACAGTCCCTTTTGACTGTAGTACAGTCTAGTAGGCGATAAAGCTGATTACTGAGAGGGAGTTTACACGAGGCCGGTCTGAACTCGGATCGGCCTGAATTTTTGTATTTCGATGCTTGTTTACATGAAGCCGACCTCGAAATCAGCCTCGTTTATGCTAGCCTGGTACCCTGGCCCAATTTCAAAAGAAATATGGGCCAGGTAACCACTAATCTCATTCTCGCGTCATCAGGGCTAAATCCACTTATGACGATTGCAGTTTTACTCATAGCCACTAAAAACGCGCGAAATTTCAACCAATAGGAAAGCAGAAGTCTTTAGTGGTTACCTGGCCCATATTCTTTGATTGGGCCAGGGTACCAGGCTACATTTATGCTTGCTGTTACTTCAAAATTCGTGTCAATGCATGGTCTTCCAGCTCATGGCAATCCGGAGGCATTATTTCATGCGGGTTTGACACCAATCTCGTTTAATACAACGCATTGAGTTTGAGAGGTAAAAATATCTTCATTATATACGTCGGTTAAAAAGCTTCACTTCGTGGTCCCAATCAGACTTAGATTCCGTTTACATACAAAGTAATATTCGGCATTTCACTCGATTACATAGCATGTTCTAGGGATTTTTGGTGAAGGAAAATTCGAGTGTAGAATATATACATTTTAAGACCAAACCGGGACCAGTTGCGAAAAATGCAACTACACAGGCCTTCCGGCAGGAATTGAACCCACGACCTTGCGGTTCTAGTGCAATGCTCTTCTGACCACTGAGCCACGGAGGGCGTTGTCGAGAGCTTGATCGCGAGTTCTGTATACATTAAGGTGGACTAGAATCGCAAGGTCGTGGGTTCAATTCCCGCCGGAAGGCATGTGCAGTTGCATTTTTCGCAACTGGTCCCGGTTTGGTCTTAAAATGTATATATTCTACACTCGAATTTTCCTTCACCAAAAATCCCTAGAACATACTATGTAATCGAGTGAAATGCCCAATATTACTTCTAATATACCCAATTCTCTCCTGGCATTACCACCTTAATGTATACAGAACTCGCGATCAAGCTCTCGGCAACGCCCTCCGTGGCTCAGTGGTCAGAGCATTGCACTAGAATCGCAAGGTTGTGGGTTCAATTCCTGCCGGAAGGCCTGTGTAGTTGCATTTTTCGCAACTGGTCCCGGTTTGGTCTTAAAATGTATATATTCTACACTTGAATTTTCCTTCACCAAAAATCCCTAGTACATACAAAGTAACCTCGTACGAAGTTGGCCTGGAGTTAGGTGAGCTTCAAAACTTCAGTTCAGTCCAGCAGGCGACTTAAATTAGACCGGTGTGAACCGAAACTCAGGCCTGCCAGACTCATGAAAACCATCCGGCCTCGTGTAAACACCAACTGATTAAAGGTTAGTTAGAGCTTTATGAAAATCAATCATTGGAAATCCAATTAAATTAATGGCAATAGATATATATTAGTTCATTACTATGGAGTAATATTTGGCAAACGATGATCAATCAATAGTCACACTGAGTTTTCAGCCCAGCTATGTGAACAAATTCACGTTAAAACGAATTTGCGATTACATGGAGAAATTTTCAACACAGGCTGAAATTCAGCCTGGGTACAGATTTCTAATTTTCAGCCGAGCTACAGTACCTGGCTATTGTACATGGCTACATTTCTACTGTACATTGTAACATGGCTACTGTACATTGCTACATGGCTACTGAGCTACAGTACCTCACTACTGGGCTACAGTACCTGGCTACTGTACATGGCTACATGACTACGGTACGTTGCTACATGACTACTGGGCTACTGTACCTGACTACTGTACATGGCTACATGACTACGGTACGTTGCTACATCACTACTGGGCTACTGTACCTGGCTACATGACTACGGTACGTTGCTACATGACTACTGGGCTACAGTACCTGGCTACTGTACATGGCTACATGACTACGGTGCGTTGCTACATGACTACTGGGCTACTACTGTACATTGCTACATGACTACAGTATGTTGCTACATGACTACTGGGCTACAGTACCTGGCTACTGTACATGGCTACACGGCTACGGTGCGTTGCTACATGACAACTGGGCTACAGTACCTGGCTACTGTACATGGCTACATGACTACGGTACGTTGCTACATGACTACTGAGCTACAGTACCTGGCTACTGTACATTGCTACATGCCTAAGTTGTACATGGCTATACGCAGACCTGGAAATAGTTGCAACCTTTCTTGAATCCTACGGTAAAGACCAAATAATTTATTCGAAAACACGGTGGTCGCACTTCATTTAGCAGGACTAAAACAGTCATTAACAAGACGCCTGGTCAGGCGTTCACTTGGGCTACTGCAAAATCACAGTGCTATATATAGTACGTGAAGGTGTTTTAGGTAAAAAGTGTTATCGAAGCTGCAATCATATACATACGCAGGTTGTCACATGCAGTGCTAAGATCTAAAGTCTAAACACATTGGTCACAGACAAAAGTCAAAACACAATCCAATTCTCCGATAGAAAACACAATTTTCAATAACAAAACACGATTGCCTGTATTTAACTTATTTCCACACATGTACAGCATTCATATGTCAAGTCTCTTCGGGTATTAAATATTAACACAGCTTCATGTTTACCTAGAAAGTGTCACTTGCAAACGTATATAATATCAAGATACTTGCCAGCGACATTACTGACTAATAACTATGTCTGTGAACACACAAAACATATCCGAGATGAGAAAGAAAGAAAGCATTTGGCAAGCATGCATCAGTTTCACAAAGCCTGATGGGATGACATAATGATTGCCATTCCTCGACATAGACAAAAAACAAAACCGGAGCCGAAACCTAGGGCGCTTTCCAATTGACAAGGTTAGACCGGTCAGTCCGGCCAGAATGGACTTGCTTTTGATTAGGACTAAATTTTCCAGTCAGACCATCCCAGGCCTCAAACGAATCGTGTTCCATTTAACCGGACTGACCGGTCTAACCGTGTAAATGGAAAGCCCCCCTAGACTCAGCAAAACCCATTTACAGTCAAAATGGAAATACCTTCCCACTTCCGCTTCTGTAGTTGGTTGTGTATTACTGAATTTCTGTAGTCACTACTGAAGCATGAGGAAAGTCTAGTGATAAAATTAAGTCACCAATTCTTGATGTATATTCGTCTGTGTGTATCAATTTGGGATTAATTAACATCCATTGTATTATGATTAATTTAAATGCCATTTAAAGCTAAATTATACTATTTTTGTACAGTTTTCAACATAAAATTTTCTCAGGCTTAGGTAGCAGCTACAGAAATACAGTAATACTCAATGAACTACAAAAGAAGAAGTGGGAAGGTATTTCCATTTTGACTGTAATTGAATTGATATTTCATCACTTTCACAGTGAATATATACATGTGAAATGCAGAATCATTGACTGAACATTGGCTGCAAGCATCCATACTTCGTGTAATTCAAGCAAAAGCGATATATACCACAGGCCAAATGGCTACCGGGCTACAGTACATTGCTATATGCTACATGGCTTCATGACTACAGCACAGTACATGGCTCCTGTCCTGTACATTGCTACTGGCTATACGACGAATACCACCTAAACCAACCCACTAACTCGCAATCATTCTATGTAATATTCTACATTCTACATATATATATATATAACCAGTGGCTACCATCCCTAATCTTTTATTAGCCAAATAGTATAAAGTTGTACTATACTAAATGACCATTGGGCAGCAGTCACACCACACACCACTGAGTTCTCAAATCAAAATGAAATTAAGTCAAAAAGCTAATAGCAAGAACGATACAATTACAACACCTGTTCACTTCTGTGATTTCCATATGTTTATGATTAAAGGATCAGTTTCAGATTGGCAAAAAAATCACCATATACAGTATACAATTATTTCGTTCTTGAAAATTACTTACATGACAAACAACAAAACAACATGGCAAGCACATACAAGTTTAAACCTTCGACTTTGTATTCAAAGAATTTTTAGGGAATCCTGGCTTGTATTTGTGTCTTGTCACTGTCTCTATAAATACCTTTATATCTTGTACATACTGATACATGTAAACTACTGACCAGTGCAAGTTAATATAGTCATAACATTGCGTTGTTCCCAAAATAAGTTAATAAGTGAAACCTATAAATATCTTGTCACCTTTGGAAAATCATATATTACTGCTGTCATGGAAAGATAGCATATGAATTAATTACGGTAGAACAAAAACAACAACAGTGTATAGATATAACTTATAATATAATATTTATACTATACTTATTAATTTATAATATTAACTTGTTATTAACTGAGAGCACAGTCATTACGGAAAAATATCAGACCGAGGTCTTGACAATACAGACCGAGCCTGTAGGGTGAGGTCTGTACATAAAGACCGAGGTCTGATATTTTTCTGTAATGACCAAGTGGACGAGGTTTATTATATGGCATTTTGAAACAACTCATCTTACATTACCTTGTCAATAGTGTGACCTCGAGCGTGTGACATAGACTCATCATTTTCAATGTTGTTGCTCTTGTTGTCATCGCTTTCGGAATCCTAAAACTCACTGCCAGATTGCTCATCATCCCACTCATACATAATTTAGTCCTCAGGTTATTGAATTCACAAAATTTTTGCAGTTTTCTTTCATTGTTTAGTTGCAAACAACATGTCTAACAAAATCCGTAATCAACTGGTCAATTACGGAAACTTATCGACTGGCACGTGATGCGTCCCAGCCAATGAGAGCACACAATTTCAACGGAAGTAACTTGTGCCATATAATAAATATATATATATATATATTGTATATATATATATATAGTGAAATAAAAGTAGTGTGCTGCATAGGCAGTGTAGAAACAACAATCGAAATATAGTAAGGTTAGATGGTCAGTGGGTTAGATATGTTTCTCTCTGACAAAGGGCCTTCGCTCGAAACGTTAGACTCCTACGTTCTCTGTTTCGGCAGTATATCTAACCTTACTATATTTCGATATATATATACATGTATACAGCTAAATCAATTAAGGTTGTCCTGGCTAAAGCCAAAAGGCTAAAGCCAAAAGGTCAAAGCCAAGCGCGAAAATGCTCGTTAATAATCCCCAGAGAGGCAAGTTTGGTTTATTTGTATGATTTTGGCCTATAAATATAGTAAATGTGTGCTTCGCTATCTAAATAGTAATTCACATCGTACTTTTCGCGCTTGGCTTTAACCCTTTGGCTTTGGCCAGGACAACCTTAATAATTGATTTAGCTGTATATATATATATGAAACAAAAGTTAAAGCCAACACATACGTCTGATAACTCAGCCGAGCCCACCCACAAGATATCCACCAACACAAGAACTACTACTCCTTTAATTATACGACTGTAGTTGGTTTGTTTTTCGGTCGTTTTGCTCTCTTCTAGGAGTCTTTCTTCTTCGTCGTTGTCGTCCTCCATCTTGACAGAGCTCGCTTCATCGAAGCCTGGTCACGAGCACAGAATAAATATTGAGCAGAAGGCCCACTCAGGGGTACGAAGTGTCCTCACTTTTTTAGTGCGCATGTCACACGCCGCCATGTTGAAAGCAAGTAAACTCCAGCGGATCAACAAGGAACAACATGGCGGAAAACGAAGTCGAGTCACCAAAACGGCTCTAGCTGGAAAAGTTTTTGGACAATTTCCATTTAACTTCACTCACTCCAAATTTGTTACATGTAAATTGATGAAGTATTTTAGTCTGGTTCAGTTCAATGGGTAAAAAATACCAATTCCGCAGAATTCCATCTTTATGTGTTTGTTTACCTTCTTCCGGTAACGTTCTTACTCCAATTGTTTGTCTGTTGTATTAAGTGAATTGTGTTGAAGACATTGAACAAGATTTATTTTTGTCATTAACCTACCATGGCTAAAGAAAGTTGATACACTTGACAAGCTGTTGAAATGTTGATTTGATTTTGTTCTTTTCTTGTAATTTTAGTAAATAATTTGTTTGGATTGCGTGTGTATTTGGACATGACAACTTACTGAATGAAAATCAGAAGCTTCCATCAGAAAAGACACAGCTTGATGCCTGAATTGATGGAGACTTTTATAAAACTCACATGTTTTTGATTCTCTTGTTTCACTTTTAAAGTGCCATTAATAGTCGAACTTTATTTGAGTATTGTTGTATTACTGGATTTAAAAAAAAAAAACTGATAATAAACATCACCTAAAACTATTCAAGTGTATATGTGTTGTCAGTTGTGATCTGCAGTACATATTAAAACTATCTGTTTCTGAAAGTCTCAAAACCCACACCTGTATTTGCTAGAGTATCAAAGGCTTGCATAGTGTACATTTAATTTAAAAGCATTATTTTAAATATGTCAAGTTGATGTGAGATGATAAATTGCAAAAATGTTGACAGCTGTTAACAGAAACAGCTGTTGGAAATGTATTCCAAATTCTTAATGTAGATTAATTTAGGTATAAACCATCCACCCTATAATAGAGGATATACTGTACATTTGAGTTGTTGTTGGTATACATTTAAGCATTTGCATTATGTATATACATATTGCATATCCCATATACCTGACTGTGTTTACCACTGACTACAAAACGTTTTTGCAAACAAGTTACAATGTTAACCAAACCCAATAAGTTTTAAACATTTATTTCACATATACAGTACAAAATGGGTAAAGGTCAGTTCTTTTTACCACTAAATGTTACTGTTACAAGCTCTGTGTACACAAGGTGCAAAATTAAGAAAATTTATTATTACCAGTTGCCCACCACAGGACAAATAGTAGTAACTGGTCCTTTATTATTTTACTGGCCAACACCCTATTAATTAAATTAACCAGTAGACCAATTAAACTTAAACCTTTTTTCCTTATTTATTATAAAGACTTGAAATTAACACCTTTTTGTTCTTAAACATGAAGTAAGTAGAAAGTTTTTTGTTCAAAATGTTTACACTCAGTATGACTGAAGCTGCTGAAGAACATTTGCCACTATTCCTGTGTCAGTGGCCAGTGCTGTGAAGAATCCCCTCTTGATTTTCTACAGTTCATTGTTTCTTAAGATTTCATTTCAAATCTATTCTCAGCTAAAAAAAAGGAGAGAAATTAGCTGAAGGTTGCACGCATCTATAATCTAAACCTCCATCTAAGCAACAAATCATGAAATATTTAAAAAGCTTGGGGAACAAACTCAAGACGAACTGTCCAACCTAGAGAATTAAGATACAGTAGGCCATTTCAAGCTAACTATGCGTTCATTTTATAGTAGAATAAAGTAAAATACCTAGACTTCAACACTAAGGACCTGATATTTCAGGTTAATCTTTTTATCAGCAGCAACGTTTACAAATATTAAATGAAATTGGAGAAATACTAGCACTTGTTTGTCAGCCTTCAACTAATAAATGTCAAATCATAATTGCCTACAATCCGTCCAAATAGAGAGCTATAGAGTTGCTTCGTTCTTCAAAATTGCTTGTCCGATTAAGATAGAACAACCAATACGTGTAATTTTATCATTATACTTTAGATTTAAACTGTTTTTAAATAGTTTCCTCACTTATTTATTCTTGAAAGTACAACTTCAAAAGTGGACGGGTAGCTCTGGCCGGACCAATTAACAAGATAATGAAATCGTAAATTTCCCGTTCAAATTTCGTTAAATATCTTCCTTACCACAATAAATTTGATTACTTACCTTCACTTTCAATGTGCTATCCGTCCCAAGAAATATTACCACCAAAATTTTGAGTTATAGCCATTTAAACGATCAGAACGCACTTTTCGCCATATTGTTTACTGTTGAGATGAGCGGCTTTTACTTGCTTTCAACATGGCGGCCAACATGCGCGAGGCGACCTGCGCGAGGACATAAACTTCAAAGGTTCCGACGAGAGTGGGCCTTCTGCTCAATATTTATTCTGTGGTCACGAGCAAAGATCATTGCGAATCAATCTCGTTCCCAGAGCCTTCTCACGCGGGCCGCGCAAACGAAGGCCTCTGGGATAATCCGTTTCAAATCGACATTTCATTGGTTGAATAATTGACAGTGGTTTATATCAAGGGACACTTGAAAATCTGTATTCCTTGTTCTTTCGAAAGCCTTGAGGGTTTAAATTTTATCTGGCGACTGAAACTTGTCAAGAACCAAACCTCTGGAACCAAACAGCAGTTGAACAGCAAGTATTCGGTGGCTTATATGAATGGTTTCGAAAGGGAAAGCGGTGAGTACTGAAGTGGCGTGTTGCCCGCGGTGCGGTATCTTATCAGTTGTGGAACAAGATGGCTAGTAATTTCAGAACTACATATCGTTGAAGTATATTGTGTACATATGTTGTTAGATGTTGAATGAGCTTTCATTTGATGTATAGTTCAAGATTCTGCGATTTATTAAACTTGTTAAATAAAATGTCCAAAATGTGCGAACCGCTGTTTGAAATAATATTACAAATAAACAGGAAATTGACTTCTCACAAGTAGATTTCTTTTGAAATACACTTAACACAACATTGAGATATATATCATACAGAAGCTCTTGAAAAATTCTATTCGGGGTAAAAATTTCAAGCTTCTAGTTAAACGGGAAATATTTAAAAAATGGAAAAACGTCTGTCGTTTTGGTTCATTGCGTCGATTTCCTGTTTATTTGTAATAATATTATTTGGGACAGTGGTTCGCACATTTTTGAGA
Organism: Paragorgia papillata; assembly: GCA_035771165.1. Taxonomy (NCBI): domain Eukaryota; kingdom Metazoa; phylum Cnidaria; class Anthozoa; order Scleralcyonacea; family Coralliidae; genus Paragorgia; species Paragorgia papillata. The sequence continues at coordinate 778,869 of JAWNZC010000252.1, read as the reverse complement.
TTTTAACAAGTTTCATAAAACGCAAAATCTTGGACTATACATCAAATGAAAGCTCATTCAACATCTGACAACATACGTACACAATATATTTCAACGATGCGTAGTTCTGAAATTACTAGTCATCTTGTTCCACAACTGACAAGATGCCCCGTGCAAATGATATGCCGTATTGCCGCCGTGCCACTTCGGCTAAGACAAGTTTGCTACTCACCGCTTTCTCTCTTGGAAGCATTCAAAAGCCGTCGATTACTTGCTGTTTGGAATGCTGTTTAGTTCTTGACAAGTTTATCCGTCAGATAAAATTTAAAACCCCTCGAACTTCCACTTGCGAAGATTTCGATCTCTGGCGGCGCATGCTCTTTTCAATCGGCAACCTGTTTTTCGGTTTCCGGCGCTATTTTCCGGCGATGGATTATCCCAGAGCCTTCGTTTGCGCGGCCCGCGTGAGAAGGCTCTGGGAACGAGATTGATTGCGAATCTGGTGGCAATCTCGTTCCCAGAGCCCACGTTCCCCACCCTGGAAACGAGAGACTCTGGGATAATCCGTTTCACATCGATATTTCATTGGCTGATGAACATGATTATACTCTTCTTCCGGATCACAAGAATCCTGTGATGGCGTGAACGGATTATCCCAGAGTCTCTCGTTTCTCGGGTGGGAAACGTGGGCTCTGGGAACGAGATTGATCTGGTGGGTGAAATTATTCTCGACTTCCGGTCCACCCCTTCCGCTTTCCCGTTTCCTTCTCCCCAGGTCCTCTGGCAACCCCTGGATTCTCTTCTGATTAATCAGTTGCTCTTTTTGATTTCACGGCAACATTTCCTAATTAAGATATAAAGATGATCTTGCGGCCGTAACTCTGATGCAAATTGAAATTATATGGTAAACGCACTCCATGATTTTATATATCAACCATTTTATGCTAATCGTTTGCATTTTAAACGCTAAACCCCTGAAAGATCTCAATATCATGCACAAATACTAGTCTGATAGACTAGCCTGCGTCGCAGATCAAAAGTTCGCTACTTTTCCTTACCTATATCGTCGCTACTCTGACTTCGGCTATCACGTGCCCAGATTTGGAGCACTGGACATTGTGCCATTTTGTCATAGAACAATAAGGGCCGAGTCATCGAGTATTGTACAACAATATGTGGCCGCGGCCGCCCATTGTGTCAAGTTAAAATAAACACATTAGCTAGTCCAAGCTTGCGACAATCAAGCAACTGTTGCCGTCGTTTAATTGAACGAGTTTTTTTAGCAAACTTATATAAATGTATATATATATTTATAAAATAGGTTGCGTCTTACGCACGCTGTGATTGGTCAATTACTGTGTTTATATCAGGCTATGTAAACACGGTTGTGACGTCACGGCACATTTCTTAGTCTTATTTCATAAAAGAAATAGAAAATGGATGCCCTGTGTTTATATAACCTGATGCAAACACTCGAGTGAGTTGGGAGAATTCGAAAGTACTTATGTAAACCCTCGCCTACGGCTCGGGTTCATACAAACTTTCGAATTCTCCCAACTCACTCTCGTGTTTGCATCAGGCTATATAAACACGGGCGGCCATTTTCTATTTCTTAATTATATATATATATATATATATATATATATATATATATATATATATATATATATATATTTCTAAAATTCATTAATAAAACCTTGCAGTACGGGCTTTATCGGCTCTAAAACACTCGGCTATCGCCTCGTATTTTATATCCGATAAAGCCCTCCTGCGCGGTTTATAAATATTACACACATATATATATATATATATATATATATATATATATATATGGCAAAAGACCTGTGTAACGAGAATGTTACAAAGCTGGCGTATAGACGAGGTTATATATAATACTTCGTTTAATCTGCGTCTTTCGTAACTCTTGAACCACTGACCGACAGTATACACCGGCGCCACGCGTATATAACTCAGACCCCATTTACACTAGAGCAAAAGTATCCGGATTCACATTGTTTTTTATTCCCATGAGGATGAAAAACAATGTGAATCCGGATACTTTTGCTCTAGTGTAAACGGGGCCTCAGAGAAAATGCAGAGAGCAAAAATTAAATATAGTTAAGTTTTTTTAACAATTATTTATTTAGACTCTATGCTACCATGCAAGTACATGTTCTTTCAAGTGATATACATTGGTTTAGAGACCAGTCGGCTCTGCCGAGCCCGCAATTGTCAATACTTATATATGTGTATATCACGTGCTATATATCAATCGTTGTCAAAACTTTTCAATGCTGAAAAAATATACCGAGAGGCGAGCCTTGCAAGTCACTTCAGTTATATACAATTTACTATCGTGTAGACTTGTAATTATGCAAACAAAAAGACACTAGAACTAGAAGTCAGAAGGCAAATTTCGAAAATCTGCCTAGAAACTAAATATTTTCATTGTTTCTCCGTTTCACGTGTCGTTTATTGATGCTCGCCGTGATTAAAATTTAAATTTCTTTGGTTTGACTTCGCGTCGCGGCCGTTGCCAAGGCGAATTAAAGGAACGCTTCAGGAATGAAAGCCCAAGAGAAAGGGTCGCGGCTTGAACGTTGTTTTCGACCACGTCATGTCTTCGTACGTGGCGTTGGACTGCTTAATATAACAAACGCGTTTCTCAATCGAACTGTCATTCTGTACGACTTTCAGCGAAAGAGAAGCATCTGTTGCTAGTTTTATTGGTTCTTATAGCAATAGCGGATAACCTACACCATGGCTTCACAGACAGTATTATTTTGTGCTCTTTTGGTCTTTCTGAGTTTAGTCGTACTTCCTAGTAAAGGTACACTCGGCGACGAACGAGGCTTTGGAGTTGGTCTTGTCCACAAGCCAACGAACTGCAGACGGGTGACGAAACGCGGTGACCACATCTCGGTGAAATACAATGGGACCTTCATCGATGGTAGTACTTACGTTCCAACAAGGTAATTCTGACATTAAAATCTAGCCAACTTTTGAATTGTTAACGTTCTGTTTCTTGTTTTCACTACTGTTGTGATGAGTTGCATGGCTTTAAGAGGATAAAGCTCGATAATATTTTCTATATATATATATGTCGCGTAACATGCGCTCAAAACTGCATGCATGATCATATCTATACATTCGGCATAACTATAGAATTTTTTTATCCTTTGATATGCATGTGCTTAAATATACTCCAAATGTGCTTAAAACGTTGGTTGACTGTATGAGCTACACAATAATGCTAAATTCTAAAATAAAGAGATTTTAAATGGTACGCCAAAAATATAACGTTGTTTGAACACGAGCAAAGTTGCAATGCCATGCATTGATAGACTAAATTAGCCAGCGAGATCGACGGCTGGCTTAGTGTATGGCTTTCAGTCTAATTGATCACTTTCATTTTCATCATCCGGTTTCCTCCTGTAGAAACACTGGACTAATGAGGGATGGCCCTTACTGGACCTATAGGGAGAACAGTTAGTTATTAACTGATAGAGCTATCCAGTATAAATAAGATTAGTTTTTATTGATCAATGCAGGCATGATGTAAATATAGCAAATTCAACGTTTTTGTATATAGCATACCTATATCTTCATAATTATATATGCATATACACAGTACGCCAATACGTTCTATAAGGTTTTGAGCCGTTTTTACCCAAAAATATATAAGTGACACCGAACAAATTCTCCTCTTAATAATTACCAAATTAGTTAAATATAATCGAAACCAAATGTTCCCGGCGGGACCGTACAACCTATGCGCGTTCACCCATTCCTGCCTGAGCCGACTAAACTAACAGCCGTTTATTTGTTTTACTCAATCTAAAACGCTGGATTGTTTTCCTCTGTCTATTACCAGACGGATTTACTCGCCAAAGAGAGAACCCTCAGACATCCTAGGCAGCTGAATGGGTTGTTAAACGAGGAGCCAGATTATTTAAAAAGTCCGCGTTTTCTTTTGTACTTCGGCATCTTTGCCGCGTACAACTTATTATATACCACTTACGTTTGCTTTTTTAGTAAAAAGCCTTTTGAATTCACCCTTGGCGAAGGTCAAGTAATCTCTGGATGGGACTTGGGTCTTCTGGGAATGTGTGTTGGCGAGCTACGACAACTGGTTGTGCCGTCTCATGTTGCCTATGGTCAGTGGCCTGTTGGTGATAAAGTACCGCCTAAATCAACCATTGAGTTCTTCGTCGAATTACTGCAGATAAAAGATACATTTAGCGAGAGAGACATGATTTCCGATACGTTCTCTGCCATTGATGCTAATGGTGATAGTATGCTGTCTAATGATGAGGTATGTATCGTCAAGAACATGAACTTTTACATATATATATGTTTATTTCAGAAATGAGAAAAAAAGACATTTTCCGTGTTTCCATCGAGTTATAGAAACACGAGTGAATTACTTGGGAAAGCAAAAAATGATTGTGAAATCCAGGATACAGCTAACCGAGTGACCGACCGACTAATACACCAACCAACTAAATAACCAAGCAACCAACCAACCAACCAACCAACCAACCAACCAACCAACCAACCAACCAGCTTAGCAACCAAACAAAAAAACAACCAAATACCAAGTGAACCAACCAACCAACCTAAATAACAACCAACCAACAAACCAACAAACCTGCCAATTAAAGCGAGAACCAACCAACGAACCAACTAGTCTACCAACCAACCAAGTGACCCAACCAACCAATCTACCTACCCACCAACCAACTATATAACCAACTAACAAATAAACAAACCAAGTGAACCAACCAAACAAACAAACAAACAACCAAACAACCAACTAACCAACCAAACAACCAAACAACCAACCAACCAACAAACAAACAAACCAACCAACCAACCATCCAACCAACAAACCAAGTGAACCAACCAATTAACAAACCTATACCTACCCACCTGCAAACCAACCAACGTACCAAGTAAACCAACCAAGTGAATCAACCAACTAACCTACCTACCTACCTACTTACACACCCATGCACCTACCAATCAATCAATCAACCAACCAACCAACCAACCAACCAAGTAAACCAACATATATATATATATATATATATATAAAATAGGTTGCGTCTTACGCACGCTGTGATTGCTCAATTACCGTGTTTATATCAGGCTATGTAAACACGGTTGTGATGTCACGGCACATTTTTTAGCCTTATTTCATAAAAGAAATGGAAAATGGATTCCCTGCATGTGTTTATATAACCTGATGCAAACACTCGAGTGAGTTGGGAGAATTCGAAAGTACTTATGTAAACCCTCGCCTACGTACGGCTCGGGTTCACATAAACTTTCGAATTCTCCCAACTCACTCTCGTGTTTGCATCAGGCTATATAAACACGGGCAGCCATTTTCTATTTCTTAAATATTAAGGACTTATTAACCGAGTGCGAGGTCTGTACGGGAAAGTATTTGCCTGAGGTTTCCGTAAAGACCGAGCGACGAAGGAGCGAGGTTTGTGCGATAAAACCGAGGGCAAATACTTTCCCGTACAGACCGAGCAAACGAGGTTAATAAGGAATTTATTATATATTGGTTCATTTTATTTTAAAGTTTCGAGTATTGTTTTCGTCTTCGGAGTATGCTGTTTACCTTACCTGTTCATCTTTTTCGTGTCGCTTCTTGGCCTAGCTTCTTGTTTACAACAGTTCGGCTTTTATTTGTCGTGTTTTTAGATAAACAGCTTTAAAGAAAACCAGCAGTAATGTTCCAACACATTTTATAGTTCAGAATATTTGAATAAAGATACCCAATACTCTTTTATTTGTATTCAAATCAATTCAGACATTTTCCCGCCAAAACGTACAGGGCCGAGAAAAAAGCGTATTGCCCAGTCGGTCAATATCGTAAAATCCCAACCTCTCGGGAACCAATCAGCTTGCGTCATTTTGCGTATGGACCGGAAATCAAACCCAGCCATATAATAAATATATATATTATCAGTAGAAAAACTTTTTAAAACTTTATTTCGATGTTATATATATATTTTATGTATAAAAAGTCACCTATTTATACTAAAAATAAAAAAATAATTATAAATTTAAATTACAAAAAATTTCTAATATTTAATCCATTTGGGGCAGACGTATTCAATTTGTAAGCCCCAAATCCTTCTTTGTCCGTTGGCGCGCTACGATTAGTCTTGTCAATAATTTCACTAACATATCATTAACACACTCATGCCCATCCTCGGGCTACGCCCTCGGTTTATGAAACAACTAATTGACCTCGGTCGGTTCAGTAACCCTTACTTACATATACAGTGATGTATACATAATAATATGTACGTGCGTCGATCGTGTATATGTATATGTTTATGCATAGGCATATGTTTATATGCTGATTAATATTATAGAAAAGAGCTAGCTTGTGATTTCTTTTGCAACAGGTGGCTCGTTATTTAAAGAAACAAAACTACCCAGATGGTCCAGGAGAGAAAAGTCATTCGCATCTTATCCGGGAAATATTTATGGAAGAAGATAAGAATAATGACGGAACCATTTCACATAAAGAGTTTTCTGGACCGAAAAAACATCGCGATGAACTTTAGAACGGCAATAATTGCTATATAGTGACATTTTATTAAAATTGTAATTTGTTTAACATTAAAGTTCAATGTCAGTGTCAATTAGAGAGGTCGGTGTATCAATATAATACACGCTCGACTGATGTTCGTCAAGCTCAAATGCTTAGAAAATGTTTGTGATGTGATGTGATGTGATGTGATGTGATGTGATGTGATGTGATGTGATGCGATGCGATGTGATGTGGTGTGATATCATGTATGTGGTGTGATGTAGTGTAGTGTGATGTGATATCATATGATGTGATGTGACATAATGCGATGTGGTGTAATGTGGTGTGATGTAATGTGATGTGGTGTGATATAATGTAATGCAATGGGATGTGACGTCATGATGTGATGTAATGTGATGTGATGTTGTAATGCGATGTGACGTGTTGTGATGTAATGTTATGTGATGTGATGTAATGCGATGTGACGTGTTGTGATGTAATGTGATGTGGTGTGATGTAATGCGATGTGACGTGTTGAGATGTAATGTGATGTGATGCGATCATGTGATGTGATCAGATCTGATGTGATTTGGTGTGATGCGATATGACATGTTGTGTTGTGTTCGGTTGTGTTGTGTTGTGACATGACATGATGTGATGTAATGTGATGTGACGCGATGTAATGTAATGTGATGTGACGTGGTGTGATTTGATGTAATGTAATGTGATGTGATGTGATTTGATGTAATGTGATGTGAGTGATGTGATGTGATGTGATGCGATGTGATGTAATGTGACGACATACATGCTATTACGTTTATTATTATTCAATATATTTTTTTGGCTTCGATTTTTTCTGAACCAGATTAAACAGCTATAGTCTAAAAATTGGCTATATCTTGGCTTAGTTTGCATACAGTGTGATAAATAGTTTTGGAAAACTCATTAATAATTCATGTGGAAAACACAAAGAAAATATATGTCCGTCTGATAAAATATTCTCCTGATTTATATAAACTTTAGCTTTGATTTTCTCGGTTTAGACAACGGTATTTTTCAAAATTACTACGCCAAATAACTTACCAAATGGATTGTTTTTGAAGTTATTCAAAACATTCGCAGTACGCAGTACTCGGCTATCGCCTCGTGTTTTAAATCTGATAAAGCACGTACTGCTGCATGCTCATGTTTTAAATATTACATCACACTCTTATTGAATAGAAAGAATGCGATAACCATTAATCACGCTGTGATGACAACTTATCATACTGTTTATCGCATACTAACGAGTATTTTGATTTTCAATTCCTGAAGTAATAGATCAAACACGAGTTTTAAACGAGTATTTGCATCGCGATTTGCAGTGTTTTCGTCCGATTGATTTCATTATGAAGATTAAAGTGGCTCCATACAGTTTCTTGAAAAATGGAAAATACAAGTTTGAGGGTCCAAAACACGTGCATAAACAATTCGGGTAAAGAATAAAACTAAATGTTATGTATAGTTAAACAGTCTGACAATAAAAAACTGTTACCAAATAAATAGCAACAGTTGTTGCTATGGCCACAATGACGTTTCAAAATGGCTGCCAATTACCCTTCAAACTAATTTAATTCGAAAAAAACTTTGGTGACCCCCAATTTTTTTTTCATTAAAACGTTTCTTGAAGTATGAGTAATCAATAACTAGGCCGATTTTAAAAAAATTCTGTAGAAGGAATAATTTGTTAATTTTCAAAAAATTTGGATCTACAGAATTTTTTTTAAATCGGCCTATTGATTACTCATACTTTAAGAAAAGTTTTAATGAAAAAAAAAATGGGGATCATCAAAGTTTTTTTCGAATTAAATTAGTTTGAAGCGTAATTGGCAGCCATTTTGAAATGTCATTGTTGCCATAGCAACAACTGTTGCTATTTATTTGGTAACAGTTTTTGATTGTCAGGATGTTTAACTATGCATAACATTTAGTTTTATTCTTTTCCCGAATTGTTTATGCACGCGTTTTGGACTCTCAAACTTGTATTTTCCATTTTTCTAGAAACTGTATGGAGCCACCTTAAGTTCAGGAGGAAGTTTCCTACATGTTTTCATTGGGTGTCAAAATTCATGCATGTGATGTGGTATACGTTCATGGATTGGGTATGACAATTCATGAATTATTAATGACTTTGAGAAGTAATAGCTCAGACACGAGTTTGAGTTGAGTGTTTCATCAGGGGTTCCAAACACGAGAAAACAAACGAAAACCGAAGACGTTAGCCCCGAGGTTTTTATTGTTTTCGAGTGTTTGAAGTCCCCCGATGAAACGCGATAAACGAGTGTTTGATCTTGCTTCTCTCAAACGAGTATTCGCATCGCGATTTGCGGTGTTTCGTTCATTGATTTCAATATGCAGATTAAGAAATGTGATCCAGTTCACTAGGAAGTTTCCTAGAGGTTTTTACTAGGTATCAAAACGCATGTGGTGTGGTATACGTTCGTGGATTGGCTACGACAACCCAGGGATTATTAATGAGTTTTAGAAAATCACATGAAAATCTACATGTTTGGTGTTGTGGAGAAACACACATGTAGATTTTCTCCTTGGTTTGAAAAATAGCAAAGATATATATAACCTTTTCCGATAAGTCATTACACATGTAAATGACGTCAGGATGTTTAACTGACATATCAAACCAACCGAAATGTCTCAAAAACAAAGCAAGGAAATGAAAAACTGAAAACAATGTTACTTAGTCATTTTAAGCGTTCTTTCAAATAAGACAGACTTAGTGTTTGACTCATGAGCATTTTAATTAGAACTTTCCCGAAAATGTAGGCCTTAATTTCTACAATTTTTCCCCCTCAGTAAGAAATCTTTCCTAGATGCAAAACCACTATTTTGTACAAAAATATCGAAAGAATCAAAAGTTGCCTGTAAATTATTGATCCACAGAAAATCAGCTCCCTTTATTCGGTCCAGAGATTAGACTTGCAAAATTAACATGAAGCTTAATGTTCTTGTGATTTCGCAGCGTGCGTAGATAATTGAACGAAGCTTTGTGTTGTTCGTTTGTAAAATTCAAACTCGAATACAGCAGTTGCAAGCCCTGATTCCTGGCATCTTCGACAAACTGTAGTGATTTGGCGTCCGTTTCAGCAGTCATCACTGTCACGTTGGCAGCAGCATTCTCCTGCACTTCTCGGATTTTATTGACGATTTCTTGCTTTTTTTGTTCAGTCTTTTTTCTTTCAATCTGCATTGGTTTTAAAGCGATTAGAGAATCAAATAATGATATTAATATTTTTTTCAAAAACTATTATTATATAAACAGCAATAATAAGGACTTATTAACCGAGTGTGAGGTCTGTACGGGAAAGTATTTGCCTGAGGTTTTCGTACAGACCAAGCGACGAAGGAGCGAGGTTTGTGCGATAAAACCTCAGGCAAATACTTTCCCGTACAGACCGAGCAAACGAGGTTAATAAGGAATTTATTATATGGCTATTGGTTCACTTTATTTTTAAGCTTCGAGCGTTGTTTTCGTCTTCGGAGTATGCTGTTAACTTTTTCATGCCGCTCCTTGGCCTTCTTGTTTACACCAGTTCGGCTTTTATTTGTCGTAGCTTAGATAAACAGCTTTAAAGAAAACCAGCAGCAATGTTCCAACACATTTTATTGTTCAGAATATTTGAAGAAAGATACCTAGTTCTCTTTTATTTGTATTCAAATCAACTCAGACATTTTCCGGCCAAAACTTGCAGGGCCGAGAAAAAAGCTTATAATATTGACCTGTCGGTCAATATCGTAAAATCCCGACCTCTCGGGAACCAATCAGCGTGCGTCGTTTGGCGTACGGACCAGAAATCAAACCCAGCCATACAATAAAAACATTTATTATATGGCAGCAGCGCTGAGAGGTCCGAATACGAAAATCCTGTAATTTGATTGGTTCATAAGCGGTCGGATATTTCCCGTATCCGCCCGCTCAGAGCGGAATCTGCCGTTTGGGACCGTAAGTTAATTTTATAAACAAAATGGCAGTCATGTATTGGCAACAAGATGGATTATAATTTTAGAACTAACTCATTGTTGAAATATATCGTGCAGGTATGTTGTTAGAAATTTTATAAGCTTTCATTTGATGTATAGTCCGAGTTTCCAGTTTTGTGAAAGTTTTTAAAATGTCCAAAATGTTCGTAACATTGTTCGTAATAACATTTACTCAGTCTCACAAGTATTAGAATTCCAGATGATTTTTTATTCAAACTACTTAACGTACGATCTTGAGCAATATGTCAAACAAAAGCAATTGAAAATTACTATTTGGGGTAGAAAGTTCAGGATTCTAGCTCAACGGAAAGTACTTTAAAAATGGGAAAATGTCTGCCATTTTCGTTTAGTTCGCAAGAAAGATAGGTCGAGTTTTCACAGAACGTTCACAAGATTTATGGCCATATAATAAACTACTTATTGACCTCGCTTGTTGGGTCTGTACTAGTGAAATATCGGACCTCTGTTTTTTGCAAAGACCTCAACTCGCTGCGCTCGTCTCGGTCCGTACTAAAAAAACATCGGTCCGATATTTCACTAGTACAGACCTCACGCTCGGTCAATAAGTATAGTTATTATGCGCGTGTACTTCACATCATGTGACATTTACAGATCAAACAAAATGAAATATCTCGAAAACGAAGCAATGAAACCAAAAACGGCGGAAGATGTTACTTTGTCATGTTAAGCGTTCTTTCAAATAAGACAAACTTAATTTTCATGGCATAAACAACATTTTAAAATTTTCTAGATTTGAGAAAAAAGAAGTCGCACTATAGTTATCTCTTAGCATCCGGTAATATAATCTCAACCACATGTATATGAGGTACATGTTAAAAAATAATAAATTTAATTAAATTAAAATATTTTGTCGATAGGTAAGAATGGCTTGACAAAAATAGATTACGATAGGACAGTGTTTGTCGTAATATGGGAAAAGGACTGTTTTTAATCTAAAGTTTTAGAGCTATGTTAGAGAAGAAATGAGGGGAAATGAAGAGGCACATTTCGCTATATGCAAGACGTGTTACGGCGTATATGCGCACTGATCTCTAAAAGAAAACTAGATCGAGTAACTATTATTGTTGATCAAGATCTGAAAATAAAGATCGCGAAATGTCGATTTAGTTCTTGGGTAATGGCGCCGATCAGCTAGGCAATTGTGTAGGTAGATCAATACAAATTAAGATGAAAAATTTGAAACACAATATGCTGTGTCATTGGTTGAAAAAACAGGGAAAAGAAGAAACAGAACGCAAACAAACTCTGTAGCAACATTTCAAACATAGCTACACTTGGTCCCTTAGTAATGGCGGATTCTCGCTTCATTTTCCACTGAAACAATAATGAATAATTGCTCTATCCAGTTTTCTTAAAAGATCAATGCTATACGTCAACTGGTCAATCATATACATTGTGAAATCATAAAACAAAACAATTTATAAAAAAAGTATATTTAGTAAGACCCTTACTTGTTCTTGCTGAATGAACTCCGCCTTTTCTTTGTCTTCTCTCTCCACTACTTGCCCTAGCCATCGTCCTTTCAATTCTTCAGTTATGTAGACGTCGTGCATTTGAAAAAATCTTACGTCTACGAAAAGACCTTTATCGTCTATTGTACACGTGCTATAGGTTTTACACTCATTATCACACTGGTATTTCAAGCAATCCTTTCGACAGCAAGTTCCTCCCATTACACGCCGAACAGCTTTGAATAGCGCCTGTTCGACCAGTTCTCTCGAGTGTCGATACTGCTCGGTTGTGAAGTCCTTGGCGGTGTTCTTAATGGCAGTCTTGGCTGTGTTTTGTACGATAGGTTCGTACCCCTTGTCAAACCGTTTGTTTTAAATCTACAAGGTCTTCTTCGCGCAGAAAGTATTGCATATTGGCTCGAATCTTAATGTTGAGTTTGTCTTTGGAAGCGATGTCCAAATCTTGCAATGTGAACTCGACCAAATGTGCATCAGCTTGAAACGTTTTAAACTTGAAGTCAGGACCAACAAAATAGCGGCCACCTAGGTACACCTTCTCCGTAAAAACTGTTCCAGTTGACTTTTGTTGTTTAAGTGCAATCTGTAAAATATTAAAATATTACTGTATATACGTTTGTTTACAAACTATTTTGACTTTGATTTACACTGTTGGCTCGAAACGTTTGTATTTTGTGTTCTTATGCACCACTTAACTTTGCACACCCGTATGTAAAAATACTTATTCAATCATTAATAATTCATGAAGAAAATTCAAGAAAGATGAAGTCACAAATATAAACGGACGACGTTTGTATAAAGACGTTTGTCAAATCTATAGCTCTCTCTCTCTAAGCATTTTTGCTCTTTATTTATTTAGCGGTTTTAACCAACATATCTTTGACAACGTGCCACTTTTTGGCGAATAGATTAAGTAAGAGAAGTTTATTCACACTTTTAAAAAATAGCATATATTTACAAAAGCATTCGTCGAGTAATTTGTCATAATTATGCAGATATTGTTAACAAGGTATGATTAATACGTGCAGATGTGCTTAGTGACTAAATTAACCGTTATGTTTTCTAGTAATTAATTAGGTTATTTGGTTCATTTTCTAATGAACTCCAATAAAAATTCTATGTGGTTTCTGCGTTTCAAATCGGCATTTTTGCGCAATCCTCGACTCAGTATCATTTGTAGCAATTAATACCTCACTCGCATAGTCGATCGACATCTTAATTGCAATTTCTTCTGCTCGGCAATATTTTAAAAAGTATACAGCCAGCTAAGGCAAGGGTCCTTTTTTTGTTTTGTTTTGTTTTTGCTTTGTTTTTTCTCATAAAGAAAGTATATCACACATATGACATGTAGACAATCTAAATAGTTTTCCGAAGAAATTTCTCAAGTCCGTATGAACGCCTAAACAGGTGTCTTGTTTCATAGAAATTCAGAGCGTATAATCTAATGTGTATATCTCACATCTTTAAAATTATTTCAAGAAACAAAACATATAACTCTTGTTTCTGAGGGAAATCGTGGTAAAACAAACCCTCTACCTCTCTTCCTCTACTTTTCAATAGTATATATACAAGTTAGTTTCTAGCTATAATACCTGTTAGTATAATTTCATAGTGGAAAAGAGGCTTTCCAGCTTTCTGATTGGTCCGCTCAGCGGTGAATCTGAGGTGATAGTCACCGCCTAGCGCGGTGACTATTGCATCACAAGAAATTGTTATTCAAAAGTAGTTTTGGAAAAGAGACTGGTACTTATTCAATACTGCACTGACTTTACTCGTTTCAGTCTCCCCCTCGGAGTTGTCATTTTGAAGTATGAGATTTTAGAATTTGTTGGTCCATTGAACTGTTGATTATTTTTTTTCAAAATGGGGTCTGTAGTTTTTGAGACAAACAAAAGAGCATAATACTGAAAACATTTATCACTGAGATGTTGTACATATCAAATATCGTGAAAACAAAACTTTATAAAGGTAAGGAAGTATATTTTCTATAATTCTTCGTATTTTTTGTATGTTTTGGCTAGGTTTTGGTCGTAGCGATGTGGCGAAAACTTCGTCATGAGTGAAGAACATAAGCGGATTGAACATGAATTAAGTGCAAAAAAGCCATAACACAGGATCCAAAACACCAGAATAAAAGTCTTTTTAGCATATATTTGAATGTATGTACAAGTTTAATTCCAAAGTAGGATGTTGTTTACTCTTTTTTTGAAATTATTTACTGACAAAGACTGTGGCTTGCTAACATCGTCTGTGAATAAACAGAATCACCACTGTTAAAATGAAAGCAGTTGTTTAAAAGTTTTTGTTTCAACGTGATTGGTTTTTTATCAACCTCTGCATGAAATTATACTAAAACAATTAGTCACCTCAGTCTCGGTGACTATCGGTGTATTTACCGATAGTCACCTCGACTTCGGTGACTAATTGTTAAATAGTACTCGATATCTGAAAAACTAAGAGGAATCAAGATGAGCACAAGAAGAACACAAACGACCAGAAAAGCAGGAAGTAAGCATACAGTGCATATTGACGGAATTTGGTATCTCCGCGCTTCGTCGTTGTCAGCCATTTCTTGTGGCAACTTAACTTAGCAACATTTACTGAGAGGTGAAGAACAATACATATGCAAACGAAATGCTTTTTGGCTTTATAACGAGATAAAAACGCCCACTATACTAGCTTCAATGCTATTGGATTTTTCCTCAGCGCTTCAGCGTTGAGAGTTGTTGGACCTTTAACGCGCTTCAGCGTTCATTCTTTGTTTGATTAATTTAAAAATATTCAAGAACAAGCAATTTCCTATGACTGTGTACTTGACAAGTTCAACTGAAGCACTTAAAATCTCATTTGACTACAACCACCGGATTTTTAGCTATTTTCGCCTACAGTTTATAATACTTTCTTTCCCTTGACACAAGCTTCGACAAGTCAACTCAGTTTTATTTTGCACTAGTTCACTGATATCGATTTCAGAAGTGTTACATTATTTAACAATTATACAAAAAGTATACAATAAGTTCGATATGAAAGAATTGTTCTAGTTATTATGTAGACATTCACAGTGACACAATATATACACGGGATGGCAACAAACCCTGTACACGTTGAACATGCAGCTTTAAATAGCGCCTGTTCGACCATGACCAGTTCTCTCGAGTGTCGATACTGCTCGGTTGTGAAGTCCTTGGCGGTGTTCTTAATGGCAGTCTTGGCTGTGTTTTGTACGATAGGTTCGTACCCCTTGTCAAACGGCCGTTTGTTTAAATCTACAAGGTCTAATTCTTCGCGCAGAAAGTGTTCCATATTGGCCCGAATCTTACTTAATGTTGAGTTTGTGTTTGGAAGCGATGTCCAAATCTTGCAATATTTCAAAAATTATACAGCCAGCTAAGGGAAGGGTCCTTTTTTGTTTGGTTTTGTTTTGTTTTGTTTTGTTTTGTTTTGTTTTTGCTTTGTCTTTTCTCATAAAGTAAGTAATCACACATGACATGTAGACAATCCAAATAGTTTTCCGAAGAAATTTCTCAAGTCCGAATGAACGCCTAAACAGGTGTCTTGTTTCATAGAAATTCAGAGCGTATAATCTAATGTGTATTTCTCACATCTTTAAAATTATTTCAAGAAACAAAACGTATAACTGTTGTTTCTGAGGG
The DNA here is from genome assembly GCA_035771165.1 of Paragorgia papillata. Lineage (NCBI taxonomy): Eukaryota > Metazoa > Cnidaria > Anthozoa > Scleralcyonacea > Coralliidae > Paragorgia > Paragorgia papillata. The sequence continues at coordinate 763,156 of JAWNZC010000252.1, read as the reverse complement.
AAATCGTGGTAAAACAAACCCTCTACCTCTCTTCCTCTAGTTTTCAATAGTATATATACAAGTTAGTTTCTAGCTATAATACCTGATAGTACTCGATATCTGAAAAACTAAGAGGAATCAAGATGAGCACAAGAAGAACACAAACGACCAGAAAAGCAGGAAGCAAGCATACAGTGCATATTGACGGAATTTGGTATCTCCGCGCTTCGTCGTTGTCAGCCATTTCTTGTGACAACTTAACTTAGCAACATTTACTGAGAGGTGATAACAATACATATGCAAACGAAATGCTTTTTGGCTTTATAACGAGATAAAAACGCCCACTAGCTTCAATGCTATTGGATTTTTCCTCAGCGCTTCAGCGTTGAGAGTTGTTGGACCTTTTAACGCGCTTCAGCGTTCATTCTTTGTTTGATTAATTTAAAAATATTCAAGAACAAGCAATTTCCTTTGATTGTGAACTTGACAAGGTCAACTGAAACACTTAAGATCTTATTTGACTACAACCACCGGATTTTAGCTATTTTCGCCTATAGTTAATACTTTCTTTGACTTGACACAATTAAGCTTCGACAAGTCAACTCAGTTTTATTTTGCACCAGTCAGTTCGGCAATTTTAATTTCAGAAGTGTTACATTATACAACAATTATACAAAAAGTATACAATAAGTTAGAATATGAAAGAATCAATATTGTTCTAGTTATTATTTAGATATTCACAGTGACACAATATATACACGTAATGGCCACAAACTCCGCCTATATTAATGCAAAAACGGTTGTTCAAAAAACCATGTGAAGATATATACAAGAATCAACACAACACACAATGTCTAATGTACATAAACTCCAATGTACGTTATTTGTAAAATTTTGTTATGGTAGATTCAGTGTATGTATGTCTATGTATGTATGTATGTGTGTGTATGTATGTTTGTCTTTAGAATAAACATGCACAGTATGTATCTATTTTATAGACATGCATGCATGTATGCAACTTTAGCTTAGTTACCGACTTCGAGGTAATTCACTGATTTAGTTTATTCATGACACAGACGATATTTGTCGTTATTTACCAAAAAAATAGTATTCTAGACGTAGTTTTAAAGGGTTAAAACTACGTCTAGAATACTATTTTTTTTGTAAATAACGACAAATATCGTCTGTGTCATGAATAAACTAAATCAGTGAATTACCTCGAAGTCGGTAACTAAGCTAAAGTTAGTTACCTCGGCCCTTTGGGCCTCGGTAATTAACTACGCTTTAAATAAATAACATATAATGGATCAAAATTCATAAAATAGCAAGCACGCTTCAGCACCACCGACGCTATATATATTTGCGAGCTTCAGCCTTTGTTGAAGATGACACTTGACATGAACAAGAAGTTCTCCGCAACGCCCACTCTTTTACACTTGGAAATTCTACGTCATTTAAAGTGTAAATACTCATATACTCGGCTAAATGAATGATCAAAGTCATAACTAACTAGACAAGCGCTCGCAGAAGAAGTTTACTTGGAATTTATGACTACACAACACGGTAAAAAAACTATTGTAATTTTTACTATAGCTTTATACTCAGTACATATTTAACTTTTGCCGAGGAGCCAAAACGATTCTGCGGTAACCGAGTGCGGAGACAGCAGAAATCAGTGGCGTAACAGAGGTAGACGGGGCCCTTATACACATGCATCTTCGTGGTGTATTTATTTATTTATTTATTTATTACGTTTATTTATTACGTTTTGCCACATTGGTATACTATAGATAATAAGTACATAGGTGTATTGTGTGAGTGAGTGTACTTTAAGTAATTAGATTTCAGTAAAGTTAATAATAATAAAATAATAAATAAGTAAATTTACAATTAAATCACAATAACAAATTTACAATTACGTGGCAGGGTGCCCACAACAGCTTAATTCCAATTACTGTGGTCCCAGGGAAACAAAGTAAATAAGTAAATAATAATAATAATAATTATTATAATAATTATAATAATAATAATAATAATAATAATAATAATAATAATAATAATAATAATAATAATAATAATAATAATAATAATAATAATAATAATAAGTTTCAGACATCAGATGCAGCAACGGATCGCTTCGTTGAGACCTCGGGTTGAGTTGCATTTTGTGCAAATCGATTTCCAAGATGTGGGGTCTTCAGGGTTGTAAATTTGAAGTACTGCTGCTATGTAGTAGGACAGGAGGTTGCTTTTAAAACTGGAGAAAGCGGTCCCTTTTACACGTAACTGGGATGGTAAAGTGTTCCAAGTCCTGCACATTCTTGTAATATAGGAACGTTGGAAAGTAAGAGTTTTACATTTTCGCGGGCGAAACTGTAAGATGTCAGGAATATTGTTGTTCTGATAGGAATGTACGGAGTAGGTAAGATTTCGGGATCGATTATAGCCATGTGTAGGCCTCCATGAGCCATAAAAGCTTTATGTATAGGATAAATACCGAGAACGAGGTCTGTATATCGTATACATCCCGACGTTCGAGGTATTTATCCGACTTATTTCATGATTGAGGAGGTTTTAAAAAAAGGTTTTGTCTATTTTTTCCAACTTGGACAAAGATTTTCCTAGTTTTTTTCTTCATTTCTTATGTAATTAGTATTCATAGGGCTGTATGCTATATACATCCCGCGGTACATCAAAGAAAACTGACTCAATTATGAAATAAGACGTCTACAGGGCCGTTCTCAGAAAATTCTGCAGGGGGGGGGGTGTGGTACGCTCAATTTTGCCGACTGCCTCTGACTCGTCAGTACTAGTAGAGAGCTTAAGCATATTAGGCGTTTTTGAGACACGGATGGTGACCGGAAGAACAGGAATACAATACAGAACTACTGAACCGCGTATTCTTTGGAAAGACTTTTTTACCCAAAACAAAGAGTATGAATAATCACATATCTAAACTGTTAGTTCATAAGCTTAAATTTCATCTTTATATAAAAATACAGATCTTGTATATATTTATATTGTAATGTAATGAAATTATCCCCCTTAAAATACAAGTTTTCTACTTTAAAAGGAGTATGTCACATTGTAGTAAAACAACGATGACAGGCCTCAACGTTCTAGAAGTTCCCGTGGTCTCAAGAACGTGAAAATGCTCTCAATGACGTCTTGTGTAGAACGACGACGGCGTTCACTTTGCTCTTGGAATTTTAAATTGCTCATTATCATTGTTTTGAATGAAAAATGCTATTGAATGAAAAATGCTATTGAATTCAATCGCCGTCCGTGGCTCTAAAACGCCTGTATGCTTAAGCTCTCTAATATTCGCCGAGACTGACCGCTGGCGGGTGCCGACTGCCGACTGCCGACTATAGAACAAATGTTATAAAGCGAGGATTTATTATTACTTCTACCGTAGATATATGAGCGGTATTTACTTTATAAATCATAAGATCAAACCAAACTTGAGTTTAAAAATAATATAACAAATCAGATAAAAAACTCTTTACTGATCATGCGATCATTCGGGCCCTCATATTCAATTAGCTCTGAGTAAATATAACGGCAAAATAGGTCGGTAATAGCGGTGTTAACTCGCATTTTATTATTATAATACTGAACTCTATATTCTTGGTGGACCCCCTTCATGGCTCCCCACTGTCGGGGCCCCTTAGTTTTTACTTAACGCAAGCGTTATGCCGCTGGTAGAGATTGTTTTAAAATTTAAATACAGACTTGATGAAGACGATGCCACATTTTTGGTGAACATATTATTGAATTTTCCCCAAACGACGACTGCGTTATATACAATGCAATAGTTCTTCATTTCTTTCTTCTTTCCTTTTGGGTAATTCATGATGTAACCCAAAAACGCCGAGAAAGATTTTGATGGTTCAGCCTCGACAAGGTGAACTCTTTGGCCAACTACTAACTACTGTAGATTATAGATATCGGTAAATACAGGTCATGACTAGGATATGGTAAATTACATGACTGCATGTTTTACAAATATAGCTTTTCCATGTATACCCTTTAAATATTAAATTTACTTGTATATGAACCTATTCTATTATGAGTGCTGAATTTTGATATATATCTAAATCGATATGTTTTTATATATTTGTGTAATTTGTAATTTGTAACTTGCTTACGGATTATTATTATTATTATTACTACTACTTTTATTACTATACTTACAATTATTACTATATATTATTACTATTATTATTATTACTATATATTATTACTATGTATGTGGTGCGAGTTTTTCGACTGATCATGCCATGATCTGTCCCCATGGAGGAATGACCATTTTTCGTCACAATGAATTTCGAGATTTGACTGCTGATTGGCTGAATGAAGTTTGCACTGAGACGGAAAATGAACCGCAACTACAACCTCTATCTGGTGAGAACATCCTTCCCCGAACAGCAAATCGGCAAGAAGAAGCCAGGGCGGATATCAAAGCAAAAGGCTTTTGGTGTTGACAGCAAAGCGCATTTTTTGACGTGAGGTTGTTTTATCCAAACGCGCCAAGCTATCGCAACACAAGCATTACTGCTTTATTCCGAAGGCAGGAACAAGCAAAGAAGAGAGAATACAGCGATAGGACTAGAGAAGTTGAGCATGCCTCCTTTACACCTTTGGTTTTTGCAACAACAGGAGGACTCAGCAAAGAAACAACGATAGCGTATAAACGGTTAGCCGTGAAAATTGGCCATGAAACGAAAAACTGAATACAGCACTACTCTAGCCTGGATGCGATGCTCCCCCTCATTTGCTCTACTTAGGTCGGCTATTTCATGTATCAGAGGATCGAGAGGATTATCGCATCGAGGTCCGAATACGAACACGAACATTGAACTTAGTATTGCAGAAAGTCGATTATCTTATACGTAAATTTTTAATTAAATATTTATTTATTATTTATTTATTTATTTTTTTTTTTAGTTTTTTTTGTCTTTTTTCTTTCTATTTATTTTTAAAATGTAATATTAGTGTAACTATAATTTTTATATAGTTATTTTACAATTTTACCCAATTTTAATATTTATATATATTTATATATATATATATATATATATATATATATATATATATATATATATAGTAAATAAGTGTTCTCCGGACTATATTATTAAAGTTTTGAGCTTTCAACTCGGTTCTTCGAGTCTTCTTCAGAAAAGTTTAACGGTGTATTAGAATGTTCGCGCTGTTCCTCACGTAATTGTATTCGTAATTGTATTCGTAATATATATATACTATAAGTGGGCTTACCTCAAATGTTGATGGTCGCTACTGTCAGTTTCACGCTGGGCGATCTTCAGGTTATATATATTTATTATATAAAATAGAGTGTTTTATTGATTTCTCCGCCACTAATAAAAGTGATAATCTCACATGTGCGATTATTTATGATAATCGCACATGTGACGATTATCGCTGAATCAGTATTATAGTTTAATGCAATTTTTGCAAGGCAATAGGACAATTTTTTTATATAATAAACAGAACAATACATGGATGCTTGGAAATATGAAATTTATTTCTCGTGTTGAACAGGATATGTCACTCGTTCGCTTCGCTCACTCGTGAGATATCCTGGTCAACACTCGAAATAAATTTCATATTTCCGCACATCCATGTATTATTCTCTCTCTCTCTCTCTCTCTCTCTCTCTCTCTCTCTCTCTCTCTCTCTCTCTCTCTCTCTCTCTCTCTCTCTCTCTCTCTCTCTCTCTCTCTCTCTCTCTATATATATATATATATATAACAGTTAGCCTACAGAACTTTAAAATTGGGTAAAATTGTAAATAGTATGCTGTAAAGAAGATTGTTCAAATAAAATATATTATTACTATTATTATTATTATTATTATTATTATTATTATTATTATTATTATTATTATTATTATTATTATTATTATTATTATTATTATTATTATTATATATAACAAGAATTTTAATACTTACAATAAAAATATCAATCTCTGTCACTCTTTTGCCATATACATGCGTTTCTTCTCCTTCTCGTGTCTTCGGTAGATTTGTTGGGGAGTGAGATCTTTATTATTATTATTATTATTATTATTATTATTATTATTATTATTATTATTATTATTATTACTATTATTACTATTATTACTATTATTACTATTATTACTATTATAATAATATACATGAAAAAATATCTCGAGTGTGATTGGCTGATTCCAGTGCAGTTAATCCCAAACAACAGTGCAAAAATCTGTAATCACAGTGCAAAAATCTGTAATCACAGTGCAAAAATCTGTTATCACTAAGAAACAATCAAATTGATTGTACAGCGGATTTTTCTCGACTCAAAACAAACAAAGATGGCGGCCAAGATTCGGCGGTTTGGGGGATAATTTGTTCAAATTTAAAGCTAATATTGCCAAGTGAAGTACCTACAAGAAGACCAGAAGCTTCTTTATGCCTCGAGTAAACGTTTTCAAGTAGTAAAGGAAGCGAAGCGTTTTTTAACAAATAAATATGCCAGGAGTGGACGCCGTGAAACATGCGTACGTTAAAATGTTAGTACAGTTGTTTTGAACATTTTTTCATGTATATTATTAATAAGTAATAGCATGGTTTATCGTGCAATTTGGAAAAACATGCACTCGTGAGTTTTTCAAATACTTCAAATAGCACTCGTCCTTCGGACTCGTGCTATTTTGACAGTATTTGAAAAACTCACTCGTGCATGTTTTTTCCAAATTGCACTCGAAACCATGCTATTACCTATACTTACTATTATTACCGTTATTATCGTTATTACCGTTATTACCGTTATTACCGTTATTACCGTTATTACCGTTATTACCGTTATTACCGTTATTACGGTTATTACCGTTATTACCGTTATTACCGTTATTACCGTTATTACCGTTATTGCCGTTATTGCCGTTATTGCCGTTATTACCGTTATTACCGTTATTACCGTTATTACCGTTATCACCGTTATCACCGTTATCACCGTTATTACCGTTATTACCGTTATTACCGTTATTACCGTTATTACCGTTATTACCATTATTACCATTATTACTATTATTACTATTATTACTATTATTACTATTATTATTACTATTATTACTATTATTACTATTATTACTATTATTACTATTATTACCATTATTACTATTATTACTATTATTACTATTATTACTATTATTACTATTATTACTATTATTACTATTATTACTATTATTACTATTATTACCATTATTACTATTATTACTATTATTACTATTATTACTATTATTACTATTATTACTATTATTACTATTATTACTATTATTACTATTATTACTATTATTACTATTACAGTATTACTATTATTACTATTATTAACATTATTAACATTATTAGTATTATTAATATTATTAGTATTATTACTATTATTACTATTATTACTATTATTACTATTATTACTATTATTACTATTATTACTATTATTACTATTATTACTATTATTACTATTACAGTATTACTATTATTACTATTATTAACATTATTAACATTATTAGTATTATTAATATTATTAGTATTATTACTATTATTACTATTATTACTATTATTACTATTATTCCCATTATTCCCATTATTCCCATTATTCCCATTATTCCCATTATTCCCATTATTCCCATTATTACCATTATTCCTATTATTCCTATTATTCCTATTATTCCCATTATTCCCATTATTCCCATTATTACCATTATTACCATTATTACTATTATTACTATTATTACTATTATTATTACTATTATTACTATTATTACTATTATTACTATTATTACTATTATTACTATTATTACTATTACTACTATTATTACTATTATTACTATTATTACTATTATTACTATTATTACTAGGGCGAGGCGGTTTTTATAAAAAACCGAAAACCGAAAACCGCCCGAAAAAACCCGAAAAAACCGAGTGAACCGATTATTTTTTGGCTTCGTGACGCTTATTTCCTGGTGTCAATGGCGCGTTGCTGGCGAAAAGGCTCTTTACTGTAGGCGGCATTTCGGATGAAGCCGCGTTGCTAGCGTTCGTCGGCCGACTCACTGCTGCCTTTCGTCCCGGCGGCGTCATCGTGGCATATTGGGTAGGATGGATTCTTCTAAGATGCTGCATCAAATTCGATGTATTGCCTCCCTTGTTTTTTACGGACCGCGTGCAAATTTTACATTCAGGAGAATCGTCCGGTTTTTCGGCTTTCTTGAAGAAATGCCAAACAGCACTTTGGCTCATTTTGGCAGAGAAATGTTACCAGTAACCAACAGTTTCGGACAGCGTAACAAAGTATTCCAAGTTTCAACGAGCGGTTACTTAAAAAGGCAAAGCTGAAAGAGCACGAGTCAGAAAATATACGCGATATAACATTGAAAGCGAAAATTGGTTAATTATTCATGTTACGCTCCGACTGTTTATGAGTCATACACCAATTTTACTTTAGACCTGTCTTCGCAGAGGTCCGCCTTCATTTGAGCCAATCAAAATTCATCTTCGTTTGATCCGCTTATGCGTTCAAGCTCGTGCGAATCTGAATCGAAGCCTTTCCGTAATTTCCGTTCTTATATCGGAGATCATACCTGGCAATAAACGTACGGTATTTCGAAGGCGCAAATCTCTTCAGTCGTTTTCCCGTCAATTCCGTGTGTAAACGCAACAAAAACCCGTGTAAGTATGGTTCGATTTTATTGAAATACCGATTTTTCTTTCGATTTTTCGGGTTTTTCGGTTTTCCTCCAAAAGCAACATCGGTTAAATCGGTTTTAAAAAAACATCAGTTTTTTTCGGTTTATCGATTAACCGCCTCACCCTAATTATTACTGTTACTAGAAATACATTGAACGCAACAACCCCTCGCCCGCTTTTGCATGCTTTTTTGAAACACCCCCACCCACCCATCCCCTGATTAAAATAAGCACTACTGATATACAGCCAATATAAAAACAAACAGATATAAAAACAAATGATATTAAATCCTTGGGATAATTATAGAATTTATGGATAGGATGACAAAACTGATTTAAATCATTTAATGAAAGTTGAACATATCAAAGCAAATTTTAGATTTCATTATTAAATTCTGGTTGTAAAAATTATATTGTTTTTAGGAGGTTTCAAAAGGGATTATTCTTAGCCAGCTTTATTAATGGCTTCCCTATATGCAAACATGTTTTGCAAAGGCAGAATTAATAAAAGTCAACAGCTCAAAAATTACATTTATAATAGAGTCCGAGATAAAAAAAACAATTCAGTAGAATCGGATTCTAGAAATAAGTATTAAACCGACAACGTTTCAGTCGAAAATTTGGAAATACAACCAAAAAAATCGCCAAAGCCCATGAGTATTTTATGATAATATAAAGTGTATGTAATGCTAATGAAAAACATCACGTCTACATAAGCTTAGGTAGTGTTTTAAGTTAGCTTTAGTTAATAAGCTGATTTATGGTTTGGACGAGCAAAGGGAAAGCACAAAAACGTGAAGCTGTATATTGTTTAGGTTAAGCGAAAACGTGAAAACAACAAGAATCCTACCGTTAACTTTAAAATGATTTAACCACAGAGTGACTACAAACCACTGCTACAAACACTGGAATTCAGATCGAGTTTTGGTTTTACGGCGTTTGGTTTCTTGGTTTCTCTTCAAGATATATTAAACGGGTTGTTTGTATCCTTCTTTTCTTCGTCCTTCTTTTCTTCGCGCTCCATAATTTCGTTTCGTTTAAATAAACGAAAGCAAAATACTATTTGTTTGAGAATTTATACTTTATAGTTTTCTTCCTCGCTAGTCACCAGTATCCAACAATTCTTACCGTGTGACACCCTACGGAGTTTTCTATGAGCGAATAGTCAACGAGGCGAAGCCGAGTTGACTATCGCTCACATGCAGAAAACGAGGGCGAGTTGTCTAATTGTTTTAGTATAAATTTACCAACAAAAGTTAAATAAATTCTCGACCATAACATATTCTTTGAGGCTCGTTTAATACATTTTTTAACATCCAACAACAAACGTTCAACAGTCATTTCAGACATCTGCTTGGCCCGTACAGTAATTGATGGAAAAGAAAAGTTTTCTTGCATAATTTAGCATGGATTTTCATGTACAATATTGAAACAATATATATCCACTCATTTGTTTTGTAAAAGTGACAAAAAGTTGAAAGAAACATTCAATTTAGCATATAGTTTACATCACGAAATCTTGTCAACAGCTAGCGTAATTTTGAAATGTGTTTTGTTTGCAGTTATTTCGTTTTAAACGAACACAGATAAACAATTTAACGGTCTTACCATTAATAATTTCCATTCTAACCATTTTGTAGCCGTTTTTGTTTTCTGTAGAACGTATTGCTTCGCCTAAATGTCCAATTTCTTCTTTCATTTGCCCACTCCGTTATAATTTCGGCGCCATTGTTGCTTAACAGAACAACCGCTGGTTCTAATGATCACTGTTCGTGCTATACTACGCATTTTGTCATTGGTCAATTTTTTTAAAATAATGACTTTCATTGGTTTATCCGAGAGGTTTATATCACCAATTATAAACTCCTGCAATAGCCAATGAAATTCGAGGATTGCATTATAAACTTGTAAATTTATACTAAATATATATATAAACTATTTCCAGATTTTCGTCTCCCTTGCTTTTTCTACACGCGTTAAAATGACTCCACGCGTGTCGAGAGTGAGCACCCTACGCCCGTGCTCGGGGATTACTATTATTACTATTATTACCATTATTACCATTATTACCATTATTACCATTATTACAATTATTACCATTATTACCATTATTACCATTATTACCATTATTACCATTATTACCATTATTACCATTATTACCATTATTACCATTATTACCATTATTACCATTATTACCATTATTACCATTATTACCATTATTACCATTATTACCATTATTACCATTATTACCATTATTACCATTATTACCATTATTACCATTATTACCATTACTACCATTATTACCATTATTACCATTATTTCCATTATTTCCACTATTTCCATTATTACCATTATTACCATTATTACCATTATTACCATTATTACCATTATTTCCATTATTACCATTATTACCCGATTATTACTATTATAACTATTATTACTATTATTACTATTATTACTATTATTACTATTATTACTATTATTACTATTATTACTATTATTACTATTATTACTGTTATTACTGTTATTACTGTTATTACTATTATTACTATTATTACTATTATTACTATTATCACTATTATCACTATTATCACCATTATCATTATTATTAATATTATTATTACAATTATTATTACTATTATTATTACTATTATTACTATTGTTATTATTGTTATTATTACTACTAGTTTTATTATATTGTAATTAGAGGTAGTACTTTTTTCCCAAATGTATCATAAGTAACTTTGTAAGTTTTCAAAATCAATACTACATGATGGAAGATTGTTTTAATAAAATATTCTTCTTGTTATTATTGTTGTTTCATGTCAACGACCGCATTAGCAACCTTGTTGTTTCGTCATAGCCGAACAATGTTGTTGAAATAATGAATAAAATAAAATAATGAACAATATTGTTGAGTAATCTATCTATAGCTTTCTACCAGAATCCTTTGCTTTGTTGAATTTTAGTTCGTGATTTAAAGCAGCACAATAAATGAAGACCAAAGTAAAATGGATTCTAGGCTTGAGTATTGGGGTACTCGTGGTAGTGGCGATTGCACTCATTGCTTCTTCAGCAAAAAAGCTTGAATCGACAGAAGGTAAAATATTGAAAATATTTTGACATCACATAATAAGCCATGGGCTGTACTTTTTCAGAAGAGTTTTTATATTCAGAAGAGCTGATGATTGGAGAGGTCAGAGGTATTTTTGCGTTTCAGAATATGTCTATAAATTGGTTGGGTTGATAGCAAAGGACTGAAGAGTAAACAAAATGGTAACACATTACATGCATGTAAAGATTAGGGGAAAAAACATAATTTAAGTTTAGGTGCTAAAGAGACCCACGATAAGACCTGGACTGCTCATTAAGAAGAGTTCAGTAATTTACTATACTGTCATGCAGAGTTACGAAGTGAAGTGCAAAACAAGAAAGCAATACTTAAAGTAGCCAAAGTATCGTGAAAAAAGTTTTTTACAAGAAGTTCATTCCTTCGAAGCAAGGATACATCACAGAACTCTGATAACAATCTTTCGCATGAAATAATATATTACATATCATAATTATTAATCATAATACAAGACTGATATTTTTCGTTACGAAAAAATGCAATGTGGCAAGAACGTTTCGATAAAATGTAAAGTGAGTTTTCTTATAACTTAAAGTTTCTAAAGTTTCAGTTGCTGTATAAAATGTCCTAAATAGTTAAACTCAAAAATCTTTGAGATCCAGACAAGACTTGAACCCATAACCTTCCGAGTTCTTGCCGGATGCTCTAACCATTGAGCCATGCACGGATACACCAGAACGTAGATGGCAGACCGATGTTGTTTATAGTATTTATACATGGAAACAAGTCAAACCGTATACGTGTTTCACAAGTACTTGTTCAAAAAAAAATTGTTCAAATACAACATAATTTTTTATTCATATAGGCACGTGCACCTTAAAATATTTTTAAAACTAATTTGTAACAGGAGAAAAACATCGGTATAGAGTACATCAGAAAGTGGATGTAGAAACTATGGACTGCGCTCTATCTATACATGTTGTATATAGACCATTCAAATAACTTAGTAGACATAAATAATCTTTATGACACAAAAGTGTGCATATATAAAATTCGAGCGATCATAAAAATTGATATGTCTTCTCTATCAACATATTATTTAATATTTCTGTTAATGTTGTTTTTAGTGGGAGTTAGTTATGATCCAAACCAAAGGGAACTTGGAAGTACGATTAAAAGCGAAGGTTTGTATTTTGGAGCACCTGGATACAAGTTTATCAAGTTCTCGAGTGTTTTCCAGACGGTATCGTACACAGAAGTCACTTGTTTGAATAAAGATGGCTTGGTTATTGATTTGGATGTCCAGTTTCAATACCGCATTGATGGAAAGAGTGTACGAAAGGTTATTCTGGAGTTCCGTGATGCAGACAACTATGAAAAAATTGTGAGGTACGTAAAAACACGGTCGTAGTTGTAAAGCATGTATAGTACTTTTATTCAATACATGCATGTACAACTGAACTACACGTGTGATGTCTAGCTCTTTATACATAATTAGGCATTCATGTACGTGGACAAGAGGAGTAAAAGTACTTAATTTACATAACATGTTACATCTTCCTCTTTCCCCCCAAGGTTTTCATTCGTTGACTTAATATTTAAGCTACATGCCAAATTAAAGTCACGTTATAATAATAAGAAAACTAACAAATATCTGATTATAAGGTACTTAAGTCACTGTCACCAATTACAGTCTTTAAATATACTATGCACTAAACCTTATTGCTTCCTTGACTACACGACCAGATCTTGTAACTACCTGTTTAGTCCCATCGCTGCCACCATGTAATTTACATACCAAACAAACTGAAATATATATAAAAAAAAAAAAAAGCACGAAAACCGAAAAACTGGAAAAAAGAATACTTTGTCATTTAAGTGTTCTTTCAAATAAAACAGACTTAATTTTCGTATCAAAGGCACCTCAAATATTTAACTTTCATTGGTTTCAGATCAATCGGTTTGTCTAGTATCCATGACGGTTGCAGCGAGTACAACACAAGTCAGACGGTTAACGAACGGGCAGAGTTTCAGAGTCGTATTCAAGAGATCATGGTGGAACGTTTAGGAAATGTCAGTGCGGTTGTAACAGACCTTCAATTGAGCAATATAGCGAGACCTGCTAAGTACGAAGAAGCCTTACAAGCCAAAGAAGGTGCTAAGGAAAGTATCAACTCCGCTAAACTAGAACGACCACGAGAACTCATTGAAATGCAGACTAAACTTCGCCAAGCAGAAACTCAAGCACAGATAACTATTGAAACTGCAAAATCAAAGTCAAAAATTGCCCTGACTAAAGCAAGGGCAAAAGCACAGGGCATTTTTGAAGCATTCAAAGCCGAGTCGGTCATCTATTCAAGTATTATGAAACAGCAGAACTTAACAGTAGAAGGACTGCTTTCTTATCTTAGTGTTCGGGTGGTGGGAGAAACTGGAAATACGGTATATGCTGGACTGGATCAACCAGCTAAAACAAAGTACACCCATTAAGAGGAAAAGCTACCGAAAATAAATGGTAATTTTCTTTTATTTGAACATACTGTAGAAAGCGGCTATACTTTAAATGTAGAGGGAGGGAGAAAACATTCAGGCATAATGTATGATAACGACAGTGACATTAATAATGAAAATTAATCTGAAGAATTGTAGCAGAGTTGTAGTTTTTTAAAGACACTTGTAAACAACAACATAGCAGCAGCAACAACAACAACAACAACAACAACAACAACAAATCTATGTACTCACATTTACCACATGCTATTCTAGGTAGCGGTTATACACATTTAATAATAAAATACAAAACAATTGATACTCCAAAAAGGGTTAACATTTTTATTCAACTAACTTGCAGTCATCGTCAGGAATGATGCTGGTGTAACGCGATCTACTTACTATACACATGCATACAAGATAATAACTAAATGACGATGTCATATAATTATTCTGTATGGTAATTATTATACTGTTATAATGGTAAACGTGGTAATCTTGTACAGTACAAATAGACCACTTTCATAATAGCGACTAATTTGAATATTCTTTTATGTGCATTTTAATAATTAAGCCTTTCTAACTTTGTTTGTGTGTCTGCGATTCAAAATAATATTTGCTTCATTTTGAATTTAGATACAAATAAAAGAATATTTAAAGCGGTGGCCATTATGAAAGTGGTCTATAGACATTTCCACATGGTAACTAGCACTCACGCACGACGCCTTTTGATTGGCTGTTTAATAAGTTGGACAAAGTCAACAATAATATTGATTTCTGATAAAACCACTAGACGCTAAATATACATCAGGGTATAAGAAGAAAATGTTTTTCTCGTGTAGTATTAATAGCAAAGATACTTTCTACGATCTGGCAGTCACAACCCACAGGAAACATTTATTCGAGCTATATTTGCTTGTTGCATGGGTTGATCTATAGTGAGCGATTGGCCATACAAATACGAACTGAATCTAAAATTGAAATTATTTCAGCAACACAACACAACACAACACAACACAACACAACACAACACAACACAACACAACACAACACAACACAACAAGTCAAGTCAGTAGCCGATGTCATTACCCTGAGAATAACCGTATAACACAAAACTGTATAACGTTCGAACAAATGTTTACCTGATCGGTTTGTGTGATATCAGATAAAGTTGTGAATATTTTAATTGCAGAGTATATACACGGTCGGAAAGCAGGTGGCTATAAACTTGTACCACATGCGCTACATGTATACGTACAACAGAACTTTAATATCATGCACCTGTCAATGTTAAGACCCAGGGGAGGGGGGACGGGCAATCCAAGGGGATTTAACAACCTCCATGCCCCCGTGGGTTAGGAATTTGACAAAAACAACCATCCCGAGACCGGTGACCACCAAGTATCGAAGTGTGGTGTATAAATCTGATAGGTAAAATTTAATATGAGCTGTTTTTATTGTATTTTTGGGTTCTATTATCGCTCAGGTTGAAATTGTCCTCAGTTTCTTTGACAATATCAGTTTAATATTTTTGTTGACCAATATTTCATTTTTAAGAAGGTATCAGAAGAGATGGACTGGAAACTGCCCTCTTCAGTAGTGCAACGTTTGAAATAGGCTTAAATGTTCTTGATCGACCACAAGAACAATTAGTTTGTCCGTTGTTTTGAGGCCCCTCGGCGATATGTGTTTATTCACCTCGGGTTTTGCCCTCGGTGAATAAATCACATATCCCCTCGTGGCTTCAAAATAACCTATACTTAACACTTGATATTTCCGAGGGAGGGGTATTTTGACCAACAAGGCTATTCTACTGCAAGCGGATTTGAGGATTTTCCCCCCACAAAGTCAATATCCCTGTGGGTTGGGCCCCCCCTGGCGCTTAACATTGATAGGTGCATTATTGATACAATGGTGGAACCATAGAAAAGTTTTTTCTCCATCCCCCGTGAAACTTAGCCCCGCAGTTCTAGGGGGTGGGAAATTGTGTTGAGCGCCTGGTCCCGCGAATGTCCCGGGGGGAGGGGGAGGTGCGGGAAATATAAATACCCGCACCGGAGGGGTTTGTTGTCTGGGGTATTGTCTTTTTCCATACGCCTGGGGGTGGGGAATACGCAGTTTAGTAATAAAAAATATGGAAATCCCCGGGGGTTCCCGGGGATGGTTACAGCAAGAATTGAACCATGCTTAATTTATTATTGAGTCGGTTTTCTTTGTTCTTCCGAGGGCTTCATATCGCTTCAAAAAGCATTAATAATTCATGAGGAAAACACAAAGGAAATCAGTACCATGTCCGTGGTTTTATACCCGATAAAACTTCTTGACGTCAGAAAGAATACTAATGACCATACAATTTTATATAAAGAATACTAATGAACATACAATTTTATATAAAGAATACTAAAGAATACATAACATCCAATAACAAATCGTTTTTGAAGCCATTCAAAACACTCGCATCACGTGTTTTATCAGATCTAAAACACTCGGGCTGCGCCCTCGTGGTTTTAAATCTGATAAAACACTCCTGCTCGTGTTTTAAATATTACATATACGTGCTGTTTTAAACCTAGTAAGCGCTTTCTCCTGTTTGTTGACATTGATCACGACAGTACCGTTATATTTTTGCATATTATTTATGTGCTTTATTACTAAACGAGTTTTATATTTGTTATGCTGAGTAGGAAACTTGTATACAAATGTATGTTCTGTGTACAAATGTATGTGCTGTGTACCATGTGTTTTTACTGACTGTTGCTTGTCTTTGAGTTTGAGATCGGCAATGGACAGTAGTGTTATTGATCCATTAGGATTTATATTCAATGTTGTAAGTGCTTTGAACCTATGTAATTTTGTCACAAGTATGTTTTAATAGCCATATCTTGATGTTCATTTTGATATAAATTTTGATGCATAGATTGAGTATTAAGGTATTCATCATAGAAACAACTATGAACCAGTCATGTTCCTCATATGTATACAGTAATACTTTAATGACATATTGGCCATTATAACATCAGCAGCCAGAGACCAGCAGCGTGCGTGTGTTATATGCGGATGGTACCAAAATGTATAGAGAAATTAGAGTGTCTGATATTAACTACAGTACCATCACTGCAGAGTTGAAGAGCCTTCCCAACATGCTCTAAAGCAAAAACATGGAATTGAATCAGGATTCAAATTTGTATGAAGATATTGCACAGCATAGATGTGGGGTGCGGGTATATTTTACTAGTCACCTATTGCATATTTGCTAGTGCATCTGTACCTGGCCCACACATGTGAAGTTTGGGCACCTCACATTATAACTAAAATCAGTAAGGTTGAAAGACTACAATGCAGGATAACTAAATATATTTTAAGTTTTTGAAGTGGCAGGATGATTTATCATACAATCTGAATGATCATCTGAAAACAGTTAATCTACTACTATACCATTATACTGGCATGGCATAACTTGAAAGATCTTATCTGTTTTAAACGTTATACAGGTCACTATAATATTCCTATTAATAGTTTTGTGCAACTCAATTCAGTCAGAATCACTAAAAACAGTTCAGAACTAGATGTACTAGTTTCTAAGTGCTGTACTAAACTTTTTAAGCTACCGTACTTAATACTTGAACTGTATATTTAAACTTTGGAGTAGTCTAATCCACCTCAGTTAATCAGTTTAAAACTCAACTTTCTAATCACTACATTGGTACGGTAATTATTATAACGTCAATAACTTTTTTGGAAATCAATGTTTAAAATGTTCTTCATCCCGACCTGTGGCTGTGACATACTCTCTTCTAAACCCTACTGCTACTGACCTTAATCACTTATATCTATTGTATTTGTTTACATGATTATCCTGAATTGTAAAATGGTCAAGAATTCCAGATAATCCTGAATATTAAAGAAAATGAAACCCAACCCTGACCCCCACCTCTAAACCTGACACTAAACCTAATGACAACCCCCGGTAACCCTAGATCTAACCACAACCCCCCAGGGAGAAAGTTCCACCTCCCAGACCCTGACTACAACAGTACAACACCCCTACTGGTTTTTTGTTATATGATTTTTAGTTTAAATTAACATCCCGCATGTGGGACAGAGAAGACCCCTACGCTTCAGGATAATCCTGAATTCTAGACACTTTAAATTGACAATTCAGGATAGTCCTGCACCACATTCAGCCTTCGATCTGATTTTCCTCGGCCCACTCCCTGTCTCCCACCTCTTTGCTCACGCGTTATAGAGACCTCTGCACTTTCCAGTAGCCCGAGTGAACACCTGGCCCAGGTGTCTTGTTTATATATAATATGTATGGGAATATGGATGTATCAGGGGCGCAACTAGAAAATTTCGAGGGCAGGGGTTGAACGCAAAAAAGGGCAAAGTCATTCAGTATTCTAAACAATTTGGGAGTAGAGGCCAAGCAGAGATTCTAGGGGGGTCCGGGGACATGCCCCCCCATCGGAAAATTTTGAATTTTGGGTCTCTGAAACGGCATTTCCTGCATTTTGAGGACGCTTTTCTCGTATTTTCGGTTGCGGAAATTTTTATTTTGGTCTCGCATTATTTCAAATTTATCATAATTATATTCAGCCTAGTTCCCTCCCGGGCTCACTGCTAGAAGCCTCTTTTTCTCGCCAGATTTGCGGAGAATTGTATTGCGTACTACAACAGACGATTAATTATCTGTTTATCTAATGTCTAACCTAGTATTAGAGGTCTCACAAAAAGGGCAGGGGTTAAAAAGGGCAGGGGTCGCGACCCCCCCCCCCCCCCCCCAAGGCTGACAAATTAAATATTGTTCTTTTTTGAGCCGCGCATTCCGTGATGTTTTTATTTGTTTTGTGGATCCGATTATCTTAAATTTTAATTATATTTTTTCTGAAACGTTTTCAATAAATTTTGTCATCACACGGAGTGCGAAGGTCCACTGATCCAGTTCTAAAAATATATTTACAACGTTCTTGACTAGAAATCATGGTCTATATATCATCACTACACTCATCATATAACACATTCCAGAATAGAACGATGACATATCAGGGTTTTTTGGTCACGACTCACCGAAACATGTCTTGACATATCCGTTTCCAGGGTAGAAAAATACGCTACACGAGTCTTGTCTGCACACTTGCCACCGAACTCGAGTCAAAGCAGAACGAGGTTTTTGCATTGGTATTATTGAGTAAATTAACAGTAACAGGTATTTGTGTTTTCGCATTTTTATATTTTATATATTTAAAACTAATTCTTTACAGGAATTATCGTTTGGGGATGTATGGAAATGTTAGATGTGTATCATTATTCCTAAGATTATATATTTAGGTGTCCTGACAAACACTTTTTATGGAGAATGGTTATTTTAGATTTGAGGCAGTGCATGTGCAAGATATTTATAGCTTTCTCCTTGTCACGATTAGAAAAGTCTCGCGTTTATAGCATGCAGAGCAAAATTGTTTCGCGTTTGCTAGAGCAAAATAATCTGGTAGTCAGAGTAAAATAGTCTAGTGTAATAGATCATTATTTCTAAGAAAATAGGTATTTTTAACTAGAGAAGAGTTGTTTTAGATTCGCATGCAGTTATAGCTTTCTCAGTACTAATTGTCACAAGTAAAATCGTCTGGATGCATAGTGTTAGTCATATGTTATTACTAATCAATTGTAAAAATAGCAAATGATTCAACATTTTCGCATCATTATTTGTTAGTTTGTTTGATACTCCCAAACATATATATCAAACATTTGATAGGCTATGTTTTATCTACGTCACCCTTTGGCATATATATAAACCCTGTTCTCCTTTACTTCATTTCGGTCATATTTCACTCTGATGAAGGCCTCCGCTCGAAACGTCAGTCTGATTTCGTTATTTGAAAACTAATTTCGGCAGTTCACCACCTTTTCACTATGCGCTATCCAAAACCGCACTGCCTTCGCAGCACTCTACATTTAACACACGTATAGGTTGATGATCATCATCATGGGTGTTGTTCTGCCAGATCGTACCCAAGGCCAAGGAATTATCTTCGCTCCCATCCATACAGCGCAACGCTCCGCATAAGTTTTTCAAAATCCTCTTTTTGTGATCCTTGTTGATGCTTGTTGTAAACAGCTCTTTTCTTTAATTTAAAGCAATTTTTGCCATTCCTGCATTCTGGTTCGGATCTCAGTCTTACACCTTTCATAATGTTGCGTTGTGTAGCAGAGCACAGAGTGCGTCACAAATGATCTAGTATTGATCATCACAATCATCAACATCACACATTATATATGACGATGACCAATTAACTTATCTCGTTATTAAATATATTTTTCAACAGTTTGAAGACTCTCAAGAACTACAGGAGAATACACCGGCCTTATAGCGCCAGTTTGCCAGAGTATCGGCAAAGCGCCAGAGCGCCAGTTTGCCAGTGTAAAATTATCCACTGGCTGCCAGAGCGCCAGGAAAAGTGTTCTATATCTCACAACTAGAGAAATAACGTGATCCTTAGCGCCAGAGCGCCAGTTTGCCAGTGTAAAATTATCCACTGACTGCCAGAGCGCCAGGAAAAGTGTTCTATATCTCACAACTAGAGAAATAACGTGATCCTTAGCGCCAGAGCGCCAGTTTGCCAGTGTAAAATTATCCACTGACTGCCAGAGCGCCAGTTTGCCAGTGTAAAATTATCCACTGACTGCCAGAGCGCCAGAGCGCCAGTGTAAAATTATCCATTGGCTGCCAGAGCGCCAGTGTAAAATTATCCATTGGCTGCCAGAGCGCCAGTGTAAAATTATCCACTGGCTGCCAGAGCGCCAGAGCGCCAGTGTAAAATTATCCACTGACTGCCAGAGCGCCAGTTTGCCAGTGTAAAATTATCCACTGACTGCCAGAGCGCCAGTTCGCCAGTGTAAAATTATCCACTGGCTGCCAGAGCGCCAGTTCGCCAGTGTAAAATTATCCACTGGCTGCCAGAGCGCCAGTTCGCCAGTGTAAAATTATCCACTGGCTGCCAGAGCGCCAGGAAAAGTGATAAGAAGCGCCAGAAATAACGTGACCCTTAGCGCCAGAGCGCCAGTTTGCCAGTGTAAAATTATCCACTGGCTGCCAGAGCGCCAGTTCGCCAGTGTAAATTATCCACTGGCTGCCAGAGCGCCAGGAAAAGTGTTCAATATCACACAACTAGAGAAATAACGAGACCCTTAGCGCCAGAGCGCCAGAGCGCCAGAGCGCCAGTTTGCCAGTGTAAAATTATCCACTGGCTGCCAGAGCGCCAGGAAAAGTCTTCAATATCTCAAAGCGGAAACTAGAGAAACAACGTGATCTTTTAGTGCCAGGGCGCCAGTTTGCCAGTGTAAAATTATCCACTGGCTGCCAGAGCGCCAGGAAAAGTCTTCAATATCTCAAAGCGAGAAACTATCTACAGAAATAACGTGATCCTTAGCGCTAGAACGCCAGTGTAAAATTATATCCTTTCATTCCCGTGGTTGTGGCTATATAAGACGCATATATAAGACGCATGTTACGTTGGGGATGTGAAGTTGTTCGAAAGATAAGTTTGTTTGTGTGTTATCTCTCATACACAGACGGCCCTTTTATCTCACAGTATAAAACTACTAGGTAAAGAACAGTTTGCCGTGGCTGTTATTTTATATTATCCATTAATCAATAATAGTTCAGTTCCTATTAATGGCTAATTTCGAGTTGGCCAGCGATGAGGATTTTTATGAAAAATTGCGATAGGAACAAATATAAAACTGTCAAAATATTTTAGAAGAAGACTAGTTAGCCCTACATGCACTTCAGAATCTAACAAAAGACAATTGATGCACATAAAATAAGCTCATAGTGAGTTAGAAATTTGAACTATGAAGGATTCATGGGCTCTGAAGTCAGATTATAATTTCTTGTTTCCTTTCATGTTAAAAGTTTTATGCTAATTGGCTTTTTTTGTCTAAGCTTCTTATCAGATACTCAAAAAGGTGTGTTGGTTTGCGCTAAAATAACCAAGGTGTAATTAATTATTGAACTGAATACAAGAACACTGTTTAAAATAACATTTTTATTTTCCATAATAATCAATATATAAGCGTTACTAGTTTGAGAACAAAAAAGTAAAATTAGAATATCAACAATTATAGGCCTAATATATTTTGTTCTCAATTCACCTGATCAGTTTGAAGACCTATAATGATGTATATATGTATAATTAACTAATATTTATCAGTGCTTATATTCTCTTCAACCTGTTGCAAATATATCTGCCGAAATAGTTCTGCTTCCTGGGATGTTTTTTTGAGCATGTTGGCTGGCAACTTAGTTACTAGGGCAACTAAAGAACGTCGCCATGTTTTGCGCTGGACGGTGATATTGTACAATGCGAGCTAAATTACCTCATAACAAACTATTTCTTGTTTAATTTAGTTGGAGATTTTAAAGAACGAGACCAATCTATATGAACCGGCTAACTATATTGAAATACAAGCGCGATGGGCAGAAATATGGAGTCATCACGTCCTCCCATGCACTCCTACTTAGTAACTTGTAGATCGTTGTTGTTCGGAGTCACTGCCCTTCCGAAAAAAGTAAATGCCCTCCCCGTAATGCTTTAACGTAATTATTTCTCAAGTATGGAAATACAATTCTCGACATGAACATAAAATATTCTCAACTACCAAAATGATATTCTCGACTACAAACATAAAAATATTCTCGACTATAGACATAAATTTCTCGACTATAGACATAAATTTCTCGAATATAGACATAAATTTCTCGAATATAGACATAAATTTCTCCAATATAGACATAAATTTCTCGACCATAGATATAAAATTCTCGACTATGAGAATAGCATTCTCGTCAATAGATCTAATATTCTCGACCACTGAAATATGATTCTCGCCTAAAGAAATTTATATCTCGACCTTTTGTCTACCTTTTGGCCGAAACGGCGCAGCCAAATTAATTCTCGTATACCTTTTGGCCGAAACGGCGCGCCATAGGTACTCTTCAGATAAAATGGTCTAAATGACTAAGATGTAGTTACAGAGATGATTATATAAGTGTTTATTAGGGATTATTTGGAAATTCTTAGCGTTCATTCGTTAGTTTGAATATTCAAAGGTTTTAACCGTTTTTTTAGTGATATAGTATATGTACATGAATATATCCACTTGTGGTTGGTAAGTGGTTGTCAAAAATGAACATGGAACAGATCCCGGAAGGATTAACATTAGTAAATAGGGTTATAGCCGTATGTTGTAAATATACATTGTGAGGTTATGTTACAGAGTTTCTTAAAAGAAATTTATTAGCATGTCTACATGATGAAACAATTGCAGTTCGTTACGTTTGTTTAGTGTGGCCAGAGAAGGTTTGCAGATGATAAAATATTTCTCCCACAGGCATAAGCTACATCTGTTTGAGGTGTTATTGCCACTTAATGTTGAACTCGGCATTTTTATCTTTAAGCTCCCAGACATGTTTACTCAGCTCAGTGGAAAGTTTCTTTTCTCGGTGTTTGAATGATGCTTTGTGGTTGGTGAATCTCATTTTGAATGTGTTTGCAGTGAGTCCGATGTATGTTTGGTTGGGTTTGTTGTCGTTGGTGATTACTGTAGCTTGGTAAACATATATATACATATATATACAGTGTAGTATAATTATTTGTGTTCTTTTATAGATCAACGCTGAAGAGTGGTTTGTCATGGCGCTTTTGAAAGCAATCCTTGTCCTAACATTGTTCACAGTCGCACTGTCCAGTACATTACCTCGAAAAAGTAATAAGTGCCACGCTCTTCGTTATATTAATAATCGCAAAGCCAAAGTATACGGTAATGGTTTTGACTTTGTATAGCTTGAAACGACGCCATATAAGCACCGTTACTTGCCCGAGCAAATTCGGCAAACAATTTTGATGAAATGTATGGAGCATGTCGGCTAATTAGCCGAAAAGTAACGAGTTTTTGACGAGTGTCGATGTCGCTCTTGTGTTGAATCAAATCTGTACTTTGTTTAAATACATCACAAATTCACATGAAGACAATGCCAAATGCCAGTCAAACTCGCTTCACTGAAATCTATATATGAGAGCATCAGATAATCTATAAACACAAGAGCGGCGTTGATTCATACGATGGAATTAAATCAATTGACCAGTCATATAACATGCGGCGAGTTCTATTGGTTGACACCATTTTGATTTAATTGGCTTGATGTTCTTCATATAAGTTAATAAATCATATAGACCATCGGCATAGATTTGACAAATAATTATGACTTGCCACAGTTGTGACGCATTTTAGTCGAATATTTTCTAGTTGACACAAGACCGGTCTCGAATTCGTACGGTCCGAGAGACATCTGCGTTACGAAAGTAAACACTCCGTACTGATAACGTAGAGTTCGTCCTGAAGCAGGACGAAGCTGCTGAGTGGCTTAGAAGCTTAGAAAATCTCTCAGAGGCTCACACCAAGATCAACGTGAATGCTCAGTTCCTGTCTTAAATTCCAAAGCGAAAGCCTTACCTGTAGTTTTTGCAAAACAAAGGAAAACGGATAGCCATTCTTTTCACAACGAGTTCAATTTGCGATAAACTGCAAAATTTCCTTTCGAAATCGAACGATTTTCCAGTCATCATTTTCGGTCAAATTGTGCAATTTAATTGATTTAATTTTAAAATACACGTAAGCATGTAACTATGTCATTTCAAACTTACGATATTCTGGTTAGTTTTAGTTCCTTTGTTTATATGACGTGAATTTATAACACGATGTTGGTATTTGCTCTGAGCAATAAATAATAAACGTGGTGTTTCCACAAATTCTCGTTTGTATTTATAAGAAACAAGACGCCTGGGTCAGGTGTATATACTCGGGCTATTGGCAAGTGTGGGGCATACACACTGCTAAACATATTTACGATCACGACAGTAAGACAGTTGTCAGCCACATTTGATCGCTGTTTAACTACAAAGTCAGCCTGAGCCAGTCATTTTCAAAATCTACCAACAACGTGCAAGAACACCTTAATCAAAAGGCGAAGCTGTTCAACTTTTTGTCCAACTCCGAAAGCGAAAGGAGCAAAGAACTTTATATACACAACATGCCTCACGGCCCCACTCAATCCACTCGGTCACACGGCTAACAACTCACCGGAAGTATGAATATTAGCGGAAGTAAAAAGTGCAAAAATGCAAGATCGTATATGGTCTCAAAAAAAAAAAGGGGGGGGGGGTTGGGGGGAGGAAACCCCGAGCCGAAACCAACCATATGTAGCCCGAGTAATTAAATAGCCATGGCAAACTTTGAAAGTTCACGACTTTGGCAATATATCGAATTCAATTAATATTTTAGATGAATGCCAATGCGACTAGCTCTGTTAACTACAACACCGAAAAAAGAAGCCAACAAGTTTTTTTTCACTTCATATAGACACTTTGAGAAAATTGTTGTGTGTCTAAGACTCCTCCCGACAAACTACGAAAACACTGGGTTATAGCTATGCCTAATGGTCAATCTATTAATTTTATTTACTTTTTTACAGGAAAATCCCCAGCCTATATGGAAGAGTGTTTTATTGCATCAGGCGACCCTCGTTTTGGCAATTTAAACCACTATGGAATTTATGGCAACTTGGATCTCTTGCAGTTCACCGACTTAAGTCCCGAGAGTGCTTTTGACTTCTTAATCAATGGCGCCGTTCAGGACCCTTCAACTTCAAAATGCATCAACACCATTAACGGCACTGACCTGCAATTGGTTCTCACAGACACATGTTCCGGTGCCAGCGTACTGACCTGGTATTATGACACCAATACAGACTGCTTGATGAATACCCAGACGGGAAAGGCTTTCAGCCCCTGGAATTATACACGTCTGCCACAAGATGTTAATTATGTTCCTGGTTTGGACGACTGCAGTACCGGCAGCAAAGTATACATCTCGTGTAAGTATTTTTAAACTGTTAGAAAAGATATTGCATTTCCAGAAATGACATACCGCCAGAGCGGAGGTGGGAAAATAGCGGAACGTTAACACGGGACTATTAAGCCCAATTTTTTTTAGATTAGTACAAAAAAGGTCAAAGAAAGATGAAATAAGAGACAAAAACGGAGAAATAAATTAGAAAAAAAAATCCAAAAAAGAAATCGAAGTGCTTATAGCCAAATATTGCATGATATTATTGGTATGGATTCTATGTGTAACGTACCGAGCTACCCAATCAACAGACTTCACGACTTTCATGCAGTCAGACAGAACCTCTCTTTATTTTAACAGTCTCGTTACTTTTATACCCTAGGCCCAAGTTGGGCGTTACAAACATATAACCAAATATAGAAATACAACTACTACGTATATACATGACCCATGTAAAGGAAGGGTGTTACAGGAAAGGGAGCGTTTACCACAATTTGCTATATCATGCTTTTACGCGCTAATTCTGCTAATTGTTAATTTACATTCGTCACACCATCCTCCTCCTTAAATGTTCTCGTCCCGAGGACATTGATGAATATCTTATATTCTAAACATAACTATGATACAACATGCTGAGAGGAACTACATGTCAAATTGCTTACGTACATCGAAGTGTGATGTGTCAGATAAGAGTCTATTGCTCAATAATCTAATTAAAGTATTGGCTATATACACAGAATTACAGGTCACTACACTACCCCCCTCGTTAAGATTTTCACCCTCGAAAGTAAATCAACTTATGCATAAGCTACGTAATCCTACTCCCTAGAACCATCAGGAAAACAATGAAATGAAACTATACTATGATTAAATTCTTTCGCTATACCTCGCACATTTTAAATGCCCGGCATTCAACAAACATGAACACTTACAACCGTTTGAACTCCTATCTACAGCATTTTTAGGATATTTTTCATTACAATTCAACTATATCACTTCACAAAAGTGATTACTCAACTCAAGATAACAAACTAAACCTGTACGTACGTACACTCTTGTCGTGCCCTAATGGCTGAGCTAAAAAAATATTAACATACTCTCTGGACTTACTCTATTTCTACCAACATAACTACAGTGTACCTTAGTACCTAGTATTTACTTCAAACTTACTTTTTAATACTTCTACTTCTCAACTACTCTTGCGTGTCATCTATACGCGATACTCAGACGCACATTACGCGCCCTGAACCTCATGTTCAGTATTCACTATAACCACTCTTAATTTGGTTATTACTTATGCGCAAATCTCTATTTGCCTCAACTCTTCGCTTATTACTCTAACTTCGATACTTCATAAAAAAAACCCCAACTAAAATTGTACTTGTTAATTTAAACTATCCTCGAGTTCTCTACACGGTAATGAATGTTTATGACTATTAGAAGTTCTTTAATTTATCCATTTGTTTCTTTTCGTTTGCGAAAGTCATTTATACGTATACTCCCAAATATTTCTCTTCTTGAAATCTTCGCTTCTCTTGTGGCTGACTTATCTGGGGTTTTCTGTCTTGGTTCTGAAACTGGTTAGTTTCAACTTTCAAGTCTGGTTTAATCGTCGCCCAATTCGGCTTTTCGTCAACGTTCTGTTCCTATCCAATACCGTTCAGTATTTTCGTCGTTTTTCATTGTTTTGCCTCATCGGTCCGGCGACATCATCCTCCGTCTCGGTCTTTCGGTCTCACTGTCCTCGCGTCCAATGAAGTCGAGCGTCTCTTCTGATTTCATGTCGTTTCGATGCGTTGGCTGAATGCAACACATCACGTCAAATTCCTGTTATCCCGAACTTTAAAAATTCATTTGCCCAAGGCCTTTTGTATATTCCACAACACGCGTCGAATTCTCGCAGCGATGACTCAAAGTCACCGTTATCGAATCGTCCAGGCAATATACTAGTAGAAGACGTACGGCGTGTTTCTGGATGTTTAATGCTTTACCGCTGCCACCAGATTTGTAACGTACCGAGCTACCCAATCAACAGACTTCACGACTTTCAGTCAGACAGAACCTCTCTTTATTTTAACAGTCTCGTTACTTTTATACCCTAGGCCCAAGTTGGGCGTTACAAACATATAACCAAATATAGAAATACAACTACTACGTATATACATGACCTATGTAAAGGAAGGGTGTTACAGGAAAGGGAGCGTTTACCACAATTTGCTATATCATGCTTTTACGCGCTAATTCTGCTAATTGTTAATTTACATTCGTCACATATGTAACATGAATACTTGAATGCCAAAATATTTTTTGATTTACTGTTGAAGTATTCAAAATAAGGTAATAATAGACCTTTAGTAGACGTTCGTTAAGCTCAAATACCCATAAAATATTTCTGGGCCCCAGACTGGGGTCGAACCTGTACTCGCTGTTTGGGACTCAGAAATACTTCCCAAGTATTTGAAATTGACGTACGTCTACCAAACGCCTGTAAGTAGCTGTTCATATGAGGTGGGCTAGCCTGGTTACTAGGCTGATTTTATGAGTCACGAAAACCTTTTTACGTCTATTTGAGAAATGCAAAATCACATAACGAAGAAAAATTGGGTTTGTTTTTCTTTAGGTATAGCACACGGAGTGTTATAATTCCTTTTTGTAGTCAAAGAAAGATTTTCGTGACATAAAATCATGCACTACATGTATACGTACAACACGTTGATCATCATTCAGTGGTTGTATTAACTGACTTAAGTATGTTTTATCTTCACTAGGTTTTTATGACAAAAAGATATCTGTCTGATGGATTGAACAAGCTGTGTTCGTAAAGATATTAACATGAAAGAAATTTAGGATAATTTAGTTTAATTAGGCTGACTGATTTAAACATTTTAGTGTCACAACAGTTTTATATACTGGCATGTGCTTGTTTAGTCTCAAAAAATAACTGTAACAAGACCTACATTAAAATTAAGAGCTATATTTGGTTTCTGTAATTTGGGAGTATTATTATGAATTAATTTTCTGATATACAGGTATAAATAAAATAAAAAAATAATTAATCTGCAGTGGCATTGCTCCCATCGTTGCAACTAATTATTCGGGCTACTGTGGTAGATCGCGAGTCTAGGTTTCGGCTCCGTTTTGTCGATGTTTCGAAATGGCAATCATTACGTCATCCCATCAGGCTTTACGAAACTGATTTCTTTGATATCTGATCAAGTCTTTCTCGTCTCGGAGTCGGATGTGTTTTGTGTGTTCACATAGTTATTGGGCAGTATTAAATGTCGCTGGCAAGTATCTTGATACTATATACGCTTACAATCGCACACGCCGTTGATTAAGTGAACTTGCAGGTGACACTTTCCAAGTAAACATAAGGCGAAGAGACTTGACATATTGAACGCTGTACATGGGTGGAAATAATACGTTCTTTCTTTGCTTTCCTGATGTCTGA
The DNA here is from genome assembly GCA_035771165.1 of Paragorgia papillata. Lineage (NCBI taxonomy): Eukaryota > Metazoa > Cnidaria > Anthozoa > Scleralcyonacea > Coralliidae > Paragorgia > Paragorgia papillata. The sequence continues at coordinate 733,537 of JAWNZC010000252.1, read as the reverse complement.
TCAAGTCTTTCTCGTCTCGGATGTGTTCTGTGTTCACAGACATAGTTGTTGGTCAGTAATGTCGCTGGCGAGTATCTTGATATTATATACACTTACAACCGCACACGGCGTTAATAGTTGTGTTGATATTTAATACCCGAAGAGACTCGAGATATGAACGCTGTGTACATGTGTGGAAATTTTAATAGTTAAATACAGGCAATCGTGTTTTGTTATTGCAAATTGTGTTTTCTATCGGATAATTGGATTGTGTTTTGACTTTTGTCTGTAACAAATGTGTTTAATATAGACTTTAAATCTTTATAGCACTGCATGTGACAATCTGCGTATGTATATGATTGCAACTTCGATAACACTTCAGTACGGCCTTTTACCCAAAACAGCAGTAGCCCGAGTGAACGCCTGACCAGGCGTCTTGTTGTATTAAATAAGAGTTTCAGAACATCCGGTAAATACATGGCATTGCTCGGGGTTTCACCATGCACACAAACAGGGGGCAATTATTTTTAAATTGCCCACTGCTTGAAATTCTCCTCGTCCCAGACCTTTTTGGCGGGAAACCTCGTGTCAAGTCTTTCTGCTTTTTAGGCCACACCAATTTTATTTTGTGTTTTGCGGGCAGAAACCCTCTTTTTTCAGGATCGGAGGAGGGAAAAAAATAAAAATAAAATTATATTGATGATTCAGGAATGTTCAAATTTATCACAAGAAATCTATATATCACAAGAAAGGATTTATAAAGCAACATAGTACAATGTATTGATATAATAGATTAGCCATTGCCTAACTGATTCAGATCAACAAGACACAAGAGTTAGCAAGACAAATTTTGCAGTGTTTACAGGATCTGTGAATGTACTAACAGAAAACCACGCACAATCTGGTAGGCCCACCATCACGGCACATCCAAGATACTACATAAAGAGCGAGCTGCAGCTTGAAAGCACACGTGAGAGCGTCTTGCGGATCGGCCATGTTTTGCGCATGCCCATAATTCCATATTAGATGACTGGAGCCTAAAGTTTTGCCTAAAGTCTGCCGGGTTCCGGTTCATGAATATTGCTCAAAACACGATGCAAACAATATTATTAAAACCAAAAGTGCAAAACCTCAGCAATTCAGCGTGTTTTGACAAGTCATTTCAGCCATAAAAAGTGAGCTTCGGCAAGAACAAAACCATTGATTTTTATTATTTCGGATTCTTGACTTATTTATTCTTTTATTTTAAAAATAAAAGGATAAATTTTCAATTTTATTTTTATTCTGTTTTCCGGATTTTTAGCGTCGGCGGGCCCGTAAAACACAAAATAAAATTGGTGTGGCCTCACTTAAAAATGGCTGAAAGTAGGAAACAAAACTTTCACATAACATGTAATTAATTAGTAACTCTTCGTTCGGGCAATTTCATGTTTTTGAAAACTAAGTTTAGGTTAGTCACAGAGGTTGGCTAAGAAAACTGAGATACTGAGTTTGTTATCACAGAGTTTGTCTAAAAAACACTTCAGTCGCGATGATAAATCCTTTATCACATTCGTGACCATTGATTAACCCTTATTTTCCAAACCACGCATAAATCAAGTTAATTGACCAGGGCTGGGAGTAATTATTATTATAAATAAACAACCGCGGGATATCAAAGCCAAAACCGAGGTGGTCATGAACTATTAACTCGGGCTATTTAGCCCAAATTGCTCTCAAAAATATGTCATTACTAGTATATATAGTCCTGTTCTTTGAGAGTAAGAAGACAAAATAGAATTAATTCAACAGAAAAGAATAGGTTAGAAGTAAGATAAGATATGTTAGAGTAGAAACATATTTAAGATAGGATAGCATAGGATAGGGCATTTCTATTTCTCGGCCTTCTTTATGCAAACGGCTCGAGCTAGCTGAAGGCGAGAGGTTGTATGTCCGTTACAACACATTCATGCAGACGCAAATATTGTGTGCTTGTGGTACGAACGGTTGTACCCGTTCGTATTGGTCAAAAATCTTATACGAATGATTTTTGGTGAAAATCAAACGAAAAGTTTATATAAATAAACAGGATTTTGTAAAGAACGTCAAATTTAGGCGCTGTTCGGTTTATCGGGATATCCCGGTGTACCGGGATATCGATCCCGGCTTCTAGATAATTTACTGTTATCTTTCAAATTACGTTTAATGGAGACCGGGACGTCCCGCCTGACCGGGATATCGGCTGAAGCAACCGGGATCCCAGTGAGGCGGAACAAATGTTTGTCCATATAAACGCAATATCCTGGTAGACCGGGATGAAGTTTACTGAACTGCAATGCTTGTAACTTTGAATATTACGGTCAGAATTTGTCCAAACGGTCAGGTCTAGAGACAAAACACTGAATAAAAGTGACTGATAACTTCTAACATAGTGGAATTAGGGTGAGTGTTTGCTTTTTTTCTCCATTTCCTTAAATTCCCGCGCTTTAATTCCCGCACCGTACCGGGACGAGCACTTTGTTTACTCCATGTAAATACCCGGGATGCAATTTATCCCGGCTCGGTATACCGAGATCATATAAACAGGCCCTTAGTGGCACAAGAAGACAAAATAGAAAAATAGGTACACAATGCGTACATGAGGATACTGGTTTTTATTTGGCTTACAGATAATGATTGAACAATGTAAATTCAATTGCATCGTGCAAAGACACTAAAACAAAATATTTATTATATTTATATTGACTTTTATTATTTCTACAAATATATGATCAATCTGAACACCAATTTTTATTAATTCAAGTTCCTCATGCAGTCCCTGATTGGACTGTCAAAAAACTGTTTTTGAAGCCATAAAAAGTTATCCTACAATTTATATCTGAACAGTTTGTTCTTGTTGGACCATGTTGTGTAAACTTTCCTCAAAAGTGAATTTTAAAGATCTCCAATGTAAAGTTAGCTATGGATCTTCACAGTTCATAGTCTAAGTAGAGTAAAGTACAAAGATTTCCAATGTAAAGTTACGCCATAGTTCTTGGCTGTTAAACTTCCAATTTATTTTCTTGTGTTGATATACAGTACTTGATAGACCAGTGTGTGTAGCAACAAAGTAAGTTACGAAGATCTCCATCATCTCCAATGTAAAGTTACACTATGGATCTTGGCATACAGTAACATAGTACAATTTAATTTCTTGTATTGATGCAGTTGCTAGACCAGGGTGTGTAATATTTCAACAAAGTAATTAAGTATATACCAACTGAGCCAAGAATGCACATAGTTGCATGTCCCCAATGAGCGTTTTCATAGCCATGTACAGTATGACACTAAGGTTCATGCATGCCGTTTGCTTTGATGAAAAATGACAGCTTAAGGTCAACTATGCATTATATTTGGGTTTTTCACAATACTGTATTCAGCATATATGTAGCAGTTCAAGGTGTTGAGTCTGTATCTGTTGACAAGCAGGATATATACATGTACCATTGGACTTTTCTTTTCGTGTTTTCTTGCTTGTAATCAGCTTATTTTTCTCAATGAATTGCTGGCCATGTTGTTTGTCATTTTCTAAAATCGAACAAAATTACAATAAATAAAAATATAAATAAAACTCAAACAAATAAAAGTCCAGAAACAATGATTAGCATTACATACCCGATGTTCACCACATGGGTTTGGATGGTTCTATGGGGTGATACCCCAAAAGTTGTTCCCAAATCACTTTGTGAGCAAGGTCTTGAATTAGCAATTTTTGAAGTTAACAATTTTTACTTTTTCAACATATAGTTAAGTTGAATTTATGTAATTTGCATTATTTTAGCCTTTTTAAATCTGGAGATCATATTACTAAATGAAATGAAATCATGTGTCAATTTTATGTCTATTTAACTCTTGTTGAATTGTTATAGCGCCAATAGCAAAGCTAATAGACTTGTTTTTCACTTAATGGACAAAGCTACAGACAATTAGTAAAACTAATAAAATTCAAAAGAATGATGCCGAGGCCACGTGCACACAACGATGCACCGCGGAATCTAAGCAATTGGTAAACAGTATAACAAAACTAGTCTCGGTGACAGGAACAGCTACGGTACAATGACAATACAGGTCATATGAACATCAAAAGTAGAAGTCAGTAGTGATAAGTATGTATAGGATAGAAACGTTTTAAACGAAGTCAGATTGCAGAGACTATTAGGCGGTGCTATTTTACAAACTGAATTCCAGATGGGAACAATTCGGTTGAAGTAGTAAGATTGAAAAGTACTAGTTTTATAGGATGAAACTATAAACATAAGAGTGGGGTTGCTACAATCGAATTATTTTTACAATTTAATTATTTTACAACATGTTTGAGAGGTGGCTATTTTTACAAAATTATTTTTCCAGACATGCATGCGAACAAAAATTTATGTACTAATTAACTTTGGCATTTCAATCGCATAACTTGGGGTGGTTTATATCATCACCAAACATTATATGACTCATTCTAGAATAATACGATGGCACATCGCTTCATTCTGGTCACGACTTTCCGAAACATGCCTTGACATATTCGCTTTCAGGGTAGAAAATAAGCAATCTGAGCCTTGTCAGCATGCTTGCAATCGAACTCGAGTCAAAGAAGAACAAGGCTTTCCCATTGGTATTAGGTAACAGTTACTGGTATTTGAATTTTCATAAAAGAGTTTTCCCATTTTATGTTATGCGGGGCTTTCCATGGAAATACCCACAGCTCCTGTATTTGCGCATGGTCTTGATCGGTCCTCGGTTGTGGAATGACAAGATTATTTTTTTGCTACTTAAATATGCTCAGTGTTCCGATTAGTAACAAGATTATTTTGACTAGAATTAAGACTGTGAAGTGTTCTGTGTACAAAGAAAGCAAAACTCATCCTGCAAGCAGACCCTTATAAATACTCGCCGCTAGCAACTCGTAAAATATAACGCCTTTAATGCTTTCTTTGTTAATACTGGTAATAATTTGCCTACATCATTCTGTTCCTATTACTAATAGGTGTGCAATGTACTTTATGTCGACTCATCAAGCAAGCAGTATTTATTTAAACCCTACAACTTCAAAAGGAATGGAACATGAAATTGATATGCTAAATTATTCAAAAGCAACTGGTCCATATAGTGTACGAGCAAAAATCCTGAAGTTATTGAAAACTTCTATCATTAAACTTTTAGAACTGATTTTCAACTGCTCCTTGTCAACAGGGGTTGTCCCTGATAGTTTCAAAATAGCTAGTGTGATTTCAATTTATAAAAAGGGTTCACAAATAATTTTTAATAATTATCGACCATTTCCATATTATCTATATATTTAACCAATACTAGAAAAAAATTGTTTTTAAAGGATTAACCAATTTTATTGATAAACATAAAATTTTATAATTATACAATAAACAATTTGGTTTTCGGTCAAAACACTCATACCATCCTTTCAATCATTGACAAAATACAAGGAGCTCTTGAAGATGGTAAATATTCTTGTGGAATTTTCCTTGATTAATCTAAGGCTTTTGATACAGTCAATCACAACATTCTTTTACAAAAATCTTGAACATTATGGTCTAAGAAGTGTAGTGAATGAGTGGTTTAAATCTTATCTACAAAACAGAAAACAATTTGTGTCTATAGGAAACGTCACTTCTGAAATTTTACCTGGGTTCAGTTCTTGGGCCACTTTTATTGAAAACTTAACGATTTTCAAAATTCCACTAGTATTCTTGATTTCCATCTTTTATACTAATAAGAGCTTATCAATATTAGAATCTACTATTAACGGTCAACTTAAATATGTACACGAGTGGCTCTGTGCCAATAAATTATATCGAAAAAACTGGCGTTGTTATATTTCATATGCAATTTTTTCTAAATGATCAGTTACTTAAACAAGATTATAGTATTAAATACCTCGGTGTTGTGATTGACTATCATCTAAAGTGAAATTTGAAAAAAGATCAAACGTCGTATTGGAGTTATATGTAAAACACGAAATTTTGTCAACGTTAATATTCGTACAAATCTTTATTATGCCTTGATTTACCCATTCTTGACATACGGGCTAGTTGCTTGGGGAAACACTTACCAGTCCTCGATAAACCCATTGTTTGTCCGACAGAAAAAGCTTACAGTACAACCCGCTAACAAGAACCTACCACTATTGAGAACCTCAGGCTGAAATTAAGAATTTATTTATATAAGAATTTACAAGAATATAAGAACCTATCCCAGGCTGATTTGGTAAAATGTAGGTTCTTGTTAGCGGGGTTTTACTGTATTCGCTTGATAACTTTATCCGATTATAATGAGCACATAAATCCTCTCTTTATAAATCTCAAAATTCTCAAGTTCAATGATCTTGTTTTTTTATCAAAATGCTTTATTTATGCATGAAATGAATATCATGCAGAGAATCTGCCGGATATTTTTAAATGAATTCAGTCTTTATCCTAGTTAGTCAAAAACATAGTTATAACACCAGACTTGCTTACGCTTACCAAGATGACTTGAATATTTAATATTAGATTTGTTGGTCCTAATGTGCGGAACCAAATTGATGAAGAAATTAAGAATCTCAGGAAATCAAAATTTAAGGAAAAACAAAAAAAAAATGTCTTACTGCAATCCTACTGTAACTATAAATAGTCTAGTACTTGCAGTAACCTTTTCATCTGACCTACTCTTGTATATAATTTATTATATTTAGCTAACTGTCTAGTCTAGCCTTTTTCGTTATTACAGCCAATTAGCTTATAACTATCCATACGGCATACGTCCCAACACATCTGTCGTAATTACTCAATACAAATTATGGTATTAAATAAAGTCTAGTCTTGTCTTATTTAATAAAAGTCGTATGTCTACTGCATGGGAGATAAAGTAAATATTGTTGTTTTTTGAGCGTAAGATGTTTTTATTTGTTTTATGGATCCGCTTATTTTAAATTTTGATTATATTTTTTCTGAAAAATTTCGCAAGCAATTCTAATTAAATAATAATACATTCAAATACGTGCATGCGTATGTGTGTATATGATATTTGAAATATTATACATCACACGGAATGCGAAGTTCAACTGATCCAATCCTAAAAATATATATACAACGTTCGTGACTATACAGAAATCATGGTCTATATATCATCATGATACATTCCAGAATAATAGAACGATGACATATCGTTTGTTTTGTTCATGACTTACCGAGACATGTCTTGACATATCGGTTTCTAGAGTAGGAAAATTATACGCTACACGAGTATTCAAATAGCACTTGTGTTCTTAAAAAACCCGCTCAAACATAAACAATGTCGCGCACAAATATACTGTTACTTTCAAGTATCATTTGTTTTGCTCCATTCTTAACAAACTACGTCTATATATATATATATAAAAGTGAGTTTTGGTTCACGAAATGTTAGAGTGCTCAATACCATATATAGATAGAGCAAAATACAAAGCCGGGTTAGGGTGAAACCTCTGGTAGCGAAGACTTTAAGGTAAACTATACTTCATGCTTTATATATATATATATATATATATAAAGATCGCCCCGCGTGAAACTGACAGTTGCGACACTCAACATTTTGAGGTAAGCCCATTTAAACTATACTATATTCGCTCTACCTTTATCGTATTGAGCACTTTCCGACATTCAGTGAACAAAATCACACTTGCTCGTTTGTATATATATATATATATATATATACTGTTACTTGCAAATACTACTTCTTAACAAAGTACGTCAAACATAAACAATGTCGCCCACACAACATAGTGTTAGTTTATCAAATATCACTTATGTTCCTCTGTTCTTAGCAAACAACGTCAAATATACACTATATCGCCCACACATATACTGTTACTTTCAAATATCACTTGTGTTGCTTCGTTCTTCAAAAATACTCAAATATATTAATATAAAATATCTCGCACACCATTCCTTCTTAAGAAAACCCGTCAATCATAAACACTATCACGTATATACTCTTGTTTTCAAATATTCATATTTACTGTTATTTTAATAATTCACCAAATACCAAAAACAACATAGTTATATTTCTGCATTCTTCAATTACCACTAAATTTCAACAAACCGCCAAATCTTCAATAAAACTCAAAAACACACGCATATTTGCTTTCAACTTCAAAAAATAGGTACGCAATGCGTACATGCGGATACTGGTATTTATTTGGCTTGAGAGTCTAAGATAACTAATTGTGGATTGTAAATTCAATTTAATGCAAACATACCAAAACATACTGAAAATACTACAGAATCGTGTGACACATATAAGAGCCCAGCACAAAACTCGAGGTAGTTGTATTATTCAAAATATTTATTTAGACGTAATGTTTTGTTGTATCACTAATTACAACATGTTCAGAGGCTAAATTACTATTTCAGTGAATTTAAATATTTAAATTTTCATTACATTCAATTACCTATCTATTATTATTACTAGAAGTTACTATCGCAAGGGAAGTGCTGCCTCAAGAGCCATGGGAAGCCTAATTTTTTATAAAATTTCAAAAATGAACCCTGGGATTGATTATATAAATTGTAACAGACATACTGTAGTAGTATGTACACATTTTTTCAATTATTTTAATTATATTTAAATACAGCAGACTTAAATTACAAATAACTATCACTTAATGTATCTGAATATAATTGGCAAGGCTTTTGACTGCATACACAGTATACTAGAAACAATATGACTATGTGTTGATGTTTGGTAAACAAATTTATGATAAATCACTGTCACTATAAATCATGCTTCTTACTGTGACAAAGCTGTCAGTGGAATCCGGAGTGTCTGATATGTTATGGCAAAGCAAGCACCAAACAAATAGGCACTGACTAAATAAATACCAGAAATGGTATGTAACAGGTGTTTACAGTATTTGTTGCTCCATTGTTTATATTGTCTAACTTTCTAACTTGTTGAGAATATAATACTTTGAAGGAGATCTTTGTGATGTATATTAAGTCATTGCACATGTCCACAACTCCACATATACTGTAATTGTCGTTTGGGAATACACAACTGCAACCACTGTATTTTATTTTCCCAAAGATCTTGTAATATTGTATTTACTCTGCATACCAAATATGGTTATCCATGGCACATAAATAATCTCCATTGTCCACTGAATTTTCACAAAGTGAACAATTCCATTGTCCACTGAATTTTCACAAAGCTGAGGTAAATAATTTCTTGAAGACAGTGCCATGTACAGTTCATTACATATACAGTGTATCCACATACAGCTTTGTGCACGAATCCATTGACCATTGTAGAAACCACTGTAGATTATTTCCTCAAATCCAAGTCAGATGTTGGTAGGAACAACAGTTGGTAAGTTGTTCAGCGACAGAAATCCCTCACGAGGAATGAGATCATTGTTAATAGCATTCAAGTACATGTTGTCTCCTTGTACTAAGACATTGTCGATGGTTGTCGAGTTCCACTCGATAACTGGAATAGTTTGTGCTGTTAACAGCGCCGATAAACTCATGAAAGAGCACTGCTTTCCTCGAGACTGGCCACTGAAACCTTCATGGCCTTGATGAATACTTCCACGAGAAAGTAAAGACATGATGTATTTGTTCTTACCGTGAATTTTCTGTCGAGGAAGAACTTCGAGAAGCTCTGAATATCGAAGGCAACGTGGTAGCGGAACATGCGCACCGAGTCCCATCAGCTCATATATGGATGACGTAATGCCGACAGACAAATATTAAACAAACAAACAAACGCAAAATTTAACAAATCGAGATCTGGTCGGCTATACATAGCTCGGAAAAAGGACTGGGCACGAGGCAACGTCAAGAATAGTGAGTTGCCTCCCTTCGGTCGGCAGCAATTATTATTTATTATTACTCGGGCTACCTGTGGTAGCCGAGTCTAGGTTTCGGTGGCGTTTCTGTATTATTTTTCTAGTGGACAAATTGCAATTATTGCATCATCCCGATAGGCTTTGCGAAACCACGCGGTGTGCTATGGATCTGGTATTGCTCCGTCTCGGAGCTTTTAGAAGATCATAAGTGACTTTAGAACACTGTTATTAATCAGTCATGTGGCTGAAAATTGTGCTCACTACGCTTACAACTGCCGACCTTGATGGCGGTAAATCTACACTAAACGGTGGAGCTATTTACAGTATATTTCGATGAGATCTGGGTGATATTCCGCCGTCCCGATCTAGACAAACTGATTCGATTATAAACGATTTGTATGATTTGATTCAATTTTAACACTGAAAAGTATTACTCATGCTCACAATCTGATAACCTGCTGACTATTGAAAACTATCTGCAAGATGAGTGAGACATAAACAACGTTGAAAGCAGAATTGACAACTTGCAAAGGACGGCCGTATTAAATTGCTAAAAAAACAACCCAGAAAACGCGGTCCCCATAATCGCATTAAAAAATATGATACTTATATCTCTTTAATTTCGCTCGAGTGTAATGTTAGGACTCCACATAATAAGCGTGTGATCATGCAACACGTATTTTCGATAAGCATTAGATAGCGCAGGTGCAAAGCACAGCCTGAAAATTTCTGCTTGTGAATTATAGTTAAACATCTCGGCCCAGCGTTTATCATGTTAACACTTCAAACATTAATTCAAAGGCTATTCAGGTTTCAGAAATATTGATTCGAACGGTTTAACAATCTTGTCTGAGCAAAAACGCTATAAATGGACTACACCCTCCTGCCCTCTTACGTCTCACCTATAGAAGTAACAATAATCGTTAATTTCTAACAATTAACCCCAATCTCTAACCCCTAATTACTCGGGCTACGTATGGTAGAACGAGTTTAGGTTTCGGCTCCGTTATTATTTTTTTGTCTATGTTTCGAATTGGCAATCATTACGTCATCCCATCAGGCCTTGCGCGGCAGATGATGCGTGCTAAATGCTGATCTTCATGTTATGTTTCTTCGCTTTCCTGTATCTGATGTTTGGAGTCAAGAAAATGTATAGAGAAATTAGAGTGTCTGACATTCAACTACAGTACTAGCACTGCAGAGTTGAAGAGCTTTCCTAACATGCTGTTGTATGAAGATATTGCATAGATTTAGGGAGCAGGTATATTTTACTAGTCACCTATTGCATATTTGCTAGTGCATCTGTACCTGGCCCACACATGTGAAGTTTGGGCACCTTGGACAATAACTAAAATCAGTAAGGTTGAAAGACTACAATACAGGGTAACAAAATATATTTTAAGTTTTGGAACTGGCAGGATGATTTATCATACAATCTGAATGATCATCTAAAAACAGTTAATTTACTATTATACCATTATAATACTGGCATGACTTGAAAGATCTTATCTATTTTAAACGTTATACAGGTCACTATAATATTCCTATTAATAGTTTTGTTCAACTCAATAATTCAGTTAGAATCACTAGAAACAGTTCAGAACTAGATGTACTAGTTTCTAAGTGCTGTACTGAACTTTTTAAGCTAGTTAATACTTGAACTGTATATTTAAACTTAGGCGTAGTCTACCTTGCTCAATACCAGATTCTACCTCAGTTAATCAGTTTAAAACTCAACTTTCTAATCACTACATTAATGCTGTAATTATTAGTTAATGCTTACAACGTCAATAACTTTTTTTGGAAATCAATGTCTAAAATGTTCTTCATCCCGACCTGTAACATACTCTCTTCTAAACCTTACTGCTACTGACCTTAATCACTTATATCTATTGTATTTGTTTACATGATTATCCTGAATTGTAAAATGGTCAAGAATTCCAGATAATCCTGAATATTAAAGAAATGAAACCCAACCCTGACCCCCACCTCTAAACCTGACACTAAACCTAATGACAACCTCCGGTAACCCTAAATCTAACCACAACCCCCCAGGGAGAAAGTTCCGCCTCTCAGTCCCTGACTACAACAGTACAACATACACCCCTACTGTTTTTTTGTTATATGCTTTTTAGTTTAACATCCCGCATGTAGGACAGAGAAGACCCCTACGCTTCAGGATAATCCTGAATTCTAGACACTTTAAATTGACAATTCAGGATAGTCCTGCACCACATTCTGGTTTTCCGCGCTTGATAAACTTGGAACAGTTGATGCACTGTTTTTAGACTTTGCTAAAGCATTTGATAAAGTCTCACACCATCACCTTCTTCACAAGTTACAGCTTTATGGGATAAAAGGTCAGCAGTTTAACTGGATCAGAGATTTTCTCGCGGCTAGGAAACAGCGTGTAGTGGTTGACGGCCATTCATCCGAATGTTTAGACGTGACATCGGGCGTGCCACAAGGAAGCATACTTGGTCCCCTATTGTTCTTGATCTACATCAATGACTTGCCATCCTCAGTCAGCTGCAGCTCAGATCTTTTCGCTGATGACACTGTACTCCACCGTCAAATTGATTCAGTTTCTGATTGTGAACAACTACAAGAGGACCTGTCGCGTGCTTCAGATTGGTGTAAGACCTGGTCAGTAACCCTCAAAACCGAGAAATGTAAGGTGCTTCACATTTCTAGAAAAAGAAACCCAGTCGCACTACCACATGAGTATTCACTTGGTAATACGAACTTACCGGCGGTTACTCAACACAAACATCTTGGAGTTTGGTTGGAAAGCACTCTGTCGTGGAACTACCACATCAGTTCCATCTGTAGTAAGGCTAACAAGACTTTGGGCCTAATAAGAAGAACTTTTGGCCTAAAAAATCCCAATGGTATTTCAGTTGCGTTTAACGCGTTGGTCCTACCGATTCTGGAGTATGCTTGTGCAGTCTGGAATCCCTGGCAAGTCAAGCACGTCAAAGCTATTGAACGGCTTCAGAGGAGGGCAACTCGTTTGATTTGTGGCTCTGACAAGACATATGTAGAAAGACTGAATGAGACCAAACGGGTCTCACTCGAACTTAGGCGCAAATATCTTTGCCTAGTGCAAATGTATAAAATAATTTTTGGTTACTGTGACATTAATCCAAATAAGTATTTTAATCTGGTAGGTTCTTCACGTACACGTGCAAATCATGACTTTAAAATCCGTCCTAAGTCCTTTCGAACTAACTATTTTAAGTTCTCTTTCTTTAACCGTTACATTAATGATTGGAACTCTTTACCTGGATCGGTTATGTCCGTCACTAGTCTGGCCTCGTTTAAACGTTCCTTGTTCACTTATTTAAAAAACAGCCCTACCCCCGACTGATTTGTGAAATAGTTGTTTTGTGTTTGTTTGTTTGTTTGTTTGTTTGTTTGTTTGTTTGTGTGTTTGTTTGTTTTATTCTTTTATGTTTTGTTTGTTGTTTTTTGTTTGTTGTTTTTTTTGTTGTTTTTTTTTTTTTTTTTTTTTTTTTACAAATACTGAGAAAAATTGTATATGCTTAGATTAGTTTGAATGAGAAAGGAGTGCAGCTATTATATGAGAATTTAGTTTCCCCCTGCTGCAATCCGGCCATCCAAATCATTCCGTTATGCTGTTATGTAAATAATATTATGTTATTAGTGTGTATGGATTGGCAAAGTGATATTAAACATTAAACATAAACATTCAGCCTTCGATCTGATCTTCCTCGGCCCACTCCCAGAGGTCTATAACGCGCGAGCAAAGAGGTGCACTTTCCAGTAGCCCGAGTGAACACCTGACCCAGGTGTCTTGTTACTAGAATGTTTGAACTCACGTTTAGGTAAATCGGCAAAAACAGGAAACGCGGACGCTAATCCCATTGTTAAAGTGGCAGTACGATCGTATTTTCACTTTGCGTTTTTTTTAGCCAAAATACTTCTTATGGTCCTAATATGACTTACCATGTATTTACAAACGATTTTAGAAAATGTTTTCTATCAGAATTCAAGCATCTTTTTCGAGCACTTGGCTTGATTTCGAAAATTTTTGGAGCCTGCAATTTATCAATAGCGGTAGCTCGTTGTGACGTCATCTACTCAACACTCTACAAGAAGATTCATATATCCTACTATATACGTACATAGTTTAAACGCGTCTTCCCGACTTATTCTTCGTTTTTATATGTAATAAAGTTTTTTGAAAAGCAATACAAAATTATGCCACCATCCCCTTGTGTTGCTCAAGGGTGTAGTAACTGCGCTGATCGTAATGCTGGCATTTCGCTTCACCAGAACCCCACAACTAAAAAGCGTCTTGTTTGGGTTTATTTTCGGTTAAAACATATCGCGCTAATTTGAACTAACTTTGTTATTTGCTCTGCGCATTTTGCTGATTATTGTTTAGAAAGGCGTCACGTAAGGGGCCAAAGGTGCGAGCTTTCGTTGCCTAAAAGATGACTTAAACCCGTCAATATGGAAACCAAAAGTCCGTCGTCGAAGAGAAGCCAACGAAGAGTAACTGCACAAACTTGTTATGACTCGTGTTTCATTATCGGATCAAATTTGTGCACACATGTAGCTAACAATAAAAATATTGCGTGGACCTTGAAAATTTTATAGGCCGTTAAAGAATTGTTCAGTTCGCAAAACGTGCAAGAAAACGCCAGAAAGGTTAGCAGCGCCGAACGTGCACCTGAAATGCCATGCACCAGATATGAAGCCCTATAGAGGTAAGTTGGTTATGTGAGGTAAATCTCAATTTTTCCTGAACATCATAACATGTAATAAACAGTTAGCCGAATGAAGAAACCCGTACCGTACAAGAATGTACAGATGCAAGAGAATACATTGCAGTTTCACACGTAAATCAGTACTTCTGCGCGCCGCCGCTGTAAAATGACACTATGACAGTATTCAATAACAATATAATACATGTAGTTTGTTTTGACAACCACTCAACCAGTGTATTTTAATTTTAGGGTAGTCTACTGGAAATCGGAAGAGAAAACAAATGCCTGAAGAAGGCCCAGTTATTCAAAACAAAGAATAGTTTAAGTAGAAAGACGGCAGTACTATTCAGATACAAAAAAATGGGCCGCGCAGTTAATAGTACACAGTATATAAACGGATAAAAATGTTACATATAATCATGATATATTATAATAAAATACAACTATTGGTAATAGCAAAATACTATATGGTTCAGCTACATGTAAATGCATATACAGTATGGTGACAATGACGTATTTAGATTTTATCAATTATATTCTAGATGTTACATGTAAATACGACAACAGAGTCGCAGAGGGAGTCAATACATGATGTTAGAAATGTAATCAGGTCTGCGTCGGACGTCGAACGCCCGTCAACGCCGTGTGTAAAATATATCCGTGGCTCATAATAAAATGCGTAGTAAACAAACGACGTTGAATCCTGGGTGTTCGGTAATACAGCGAGTTTGATTCTCCTTATCGTCCAAGCACTGTTAGTTTTTTCCGGCACGGCTCCAATCTCACAACAGCAACGACACCTTCAAGAGAGCAACACGATTTACACGAACACTTTAATTATACACCTAACTACACAACCGATGATTCTCTCAATAATAAAATTTTAATAACTACGTACCATGATTGCACTGGGACTTCATGGTTTAATAAAACGTCTTGAAAAATGAAAATTCCTGCTGTTCTTGTTGTTCTCTTGTATTCTCCTTCATATTCTAAAATTATGTGCGCTTCCTCTGGTGCGCTTCTTCCTCATATAGTCATTACAAGCGGCTCTAGATCGTTGTCAAACACTTCATTGTTGACCCCATCCATACCAGCAATGTCCGCATAAATTTCGCTTTCGTTGTCAGAGTTTCTAGAACTCGACTCGGAAGGTGAAGACGTTTTTAACAAAACAGGTATAACAAATCAACAAGACGTTCGCTATAGTTTGGCTGGTTTATCACGCGTTTGTGTTGAGTAGATGACGTCACAAAGTAGTACCGCTGACTGATTTCGCGGACTCCAAAAACGCAATGGCGGAGTGATTTTATGCCAAATTATACGACATTTAATCGATGTTTATGCACTCAAATCAACCTTAAAGTTGCTTTTACTCTTATATTTGTATAACTTCTAAGCATAAGAAGTGATTAAGCCGCAAAAATCGTTAACGATTTTCGGTCGTACTGCCACTTTAAAGAATATATTTTTATATTTTATATGTCTATGTTTTAGACTCTGGTGAACACATGCATTGATGCGTCTCAATAAATCAATGTTCAACGCGTTTTTTGAATAAGTATTGAATACGTCTACATGTAACATAAACAGTGCCAAGCACGGTGGATTTCTGCGTGTAAACTTATAGATAAAACATATTGGCCGAGCGCCTAACATAGTTAAAAGGGCCAAACAAGCGCTCACACTGTTTCTTCGTCCTTGGAAAGCAGTTCTTAGGCGACAAAGTCGAAGCGGGTTCCGAAATTATTATAGTAACACCTTGTATGATTTTATTACGTGATGCTGTATTGAACACGAGAAAGTATTGCATGTAGATGTGCAGTCACCGCGCGCTTGTATTTATAGTATAAAACTACGGTACATATACATACATACACACACACACACACACACACACACAATAATAATAATAACAATAATAAACTTTATTTCAGTGTCTAGATTTATTTAGCATTGACAGCTAATTGGGGACACAAACAAACACACAACCGCGCTCATGACATAGCGGATATGGTTTAGCAACCAGTATCCGCCAAAACTAATGTTGTAATTAATACCCAACTACATTATAATTCCATTACAACAATTTCCCAACTTTCTAACACTAAAATTCGATTAACACTACCAAATACATGCGCTACAATGCAAAATTCAGTTCTTTCTAATGCAATATATCTCCCACATTCACAATGTTCCTTATACACATGCATAACTAACTACAAAGCGTACTTGTCCTTGTGACCAACCTTAAGCTTCTTCAGCATTTCTTTCCCCTCCTCTTTCAGATCACCAATCTTCCTTTTCAATAGTAACTTCTTCTTTCTCTTAATCTTTCCCGCCATGTACTCTTCCGAAACAATTTCACCTAGGTTCACGTTTACCCAGGGCCGGCGCGAGCTTCTAGGAGTTGGGAGGGTACGATTTCCGAAGGGCACATTACATGGATTGCGCAATCACACCGCGTAAAACCAGTTTCAAGCTAGAAGAGGCCATTTGATCAGGGTTTTTAACTTTTGGTGTATATAGAAACAAAAAAAGCAAAACAGTACGTTTATTCTACTAAATCGTTATTTAGAAGTTATTACAGATTCCTACATGCAATAATATATAAAGTAATATGACAAAATGAGAATTATATGGAATGTCGAAGCAATCTTAAATAAAAAAACTTATCCCAGTCTCCGCAAATATCTGTTAGTCTGTTACTTGGGTCGTGGGAAGATAACGAATATTACAGGGGCGTAGGAAGCTTGATAAACTTAGGGGCGCCCGACTCCCACGAGGCGCCACCATGGTTGGCGCCGAGCGGGAAAATTGTGAAAATTTTGAGTCTCCAGATCGTCGGAAATGGCATTTTCAGAGTCTTCTCTACCTCTTTCGTAGGCCCTTTCATTAATTCTTTCATTGTGATTTGCGAGTCTATGCTATCCGTGAGTCAGGATGGATTATTATTATTAATTGGCCGATCAGCGCAATATTTCGCTGCAATTTTTTTTAAATTCAATTATTTTTGGGGGGGCCGAAAGCTATTCCGCCCCCCCCTTATAAAATATTGGGGGGGCCGCGGCGCCCCCCTGCTTCCTACGCCCCTGGAATATTATATATTTGGCTACATTTTGTTCACAACAATCCAGTTGAAAAAGGCATGCATGCTCTGCGCGCACGCGTTTTGTTTAATATCCAAGGCTTGGCTAAAAAAGGGCACTTCTTCGCCAAATTATTGGGGGGGTAAATACCCCCCCTACCCCCCCGGTCGCGCCGGCCCTGCGTTTACCACATCTTCCATGAGCGCTTCTGCCTCTTCCTTTCGGTATTTGTTCTCCACTCTCTTCTGTATGTGGCTCTGAGAAATCCTTGTCACACTATATACAGGAAACGGCAATCCCAACTGTCCTTTCACTCAATGCTCATGCATAACAACCTCTAAACCTCCATTGTTTTCATCCATTCCACTTTCTACATGTGGCTTACCCATGCAGCTTACAGTATCAGTGGCGGATTACCTAGTAGGCCGAGTAGGCTTCGGCCTACTCGGGTTGCAAGAAGCCTGTAATTTCCAGAGAATGGATTTTTCATTAAGATTATTATTTTTTTATTTTTAATCCAGCAATGAGCAATGTCGTACACTGCCTCAGAATGCAGAAAATGGCGTTTCCGAGACTCTAAATTCAAAAAAATTTCCTTGAACAGTTTTCTACTTCGTTCCACATGGAAACTCAAGGACACAAGAAAAAAGTCGAGCGCGCGACATTTTACGCATAGTGGAAATCCAGCTTAATTTTTATTTCTTTTATGGATCCGCTTATCTGACAAGTTTTCAGTAAATCTTGTCAATTCACAAGCAATTGTAATTTATAAATAATCATAATACATTTAAATACGTGCATGCATAATAATAGGTGATGTTTGATGTAATAGATCAAACACGAGTTTGAGTGTTTCATCAGGGGTCCAAACACGAGAAAACAAATGAAAACCGACGTAGCCCCGAGGCTTTTATTGTTTTCGAGTGTTTAGAGTCTCTTGATGAAACTATATCATCACTACACTCATCATGTGATACATTCCAGAATAGAACGATGACATATCGGGTTTTTTTGGTCACGACTCACCGAAACATGTCTTAACATATCCATTTCCAGAGTAGAAAAATACGCTATAAACGAGTCTTGTCTGCACACTTGCCACCGAACTCGAGTCAAAGCAGAACGAGGTTTTTGCATTGGTATTATAGAGTAAATTAACAGTAACAGGTATTTGTGTTTCCAATTTTTATATTTTATATATTTAAAACCAATTCTTTACAGGAATTATCGTTTGGAGCTCCTAAGATTATATATTTAGGTGTTCCGACAAACACTTTTTAGTGGAGAATGGTTATTTTAGATTTGAGGCAGTGCATGTGCAAGATATTTATAGCTTTCTCCTTGTCACGATTAAAATCGTCTCGCGTTAGCATGCAGAACAAAATTGTTTCGCGTTTGCCAGAGCAAAATAATCTGGTGTTAGTCAGAGTAAAATAGTCCAGTGTTACAGATCATTATTTCTAAGAAAATAGGTATTTTTAACTAGAGAAGAGTTGTTTTAGATTCGCATGCAGTTATAGCTTTCTCAGTACTAATTGTCACAAGTAAAATCGTCTGGATACATAGTGTTAGTCGTATGTTATTACTAATCAATTGTAAAAATAGCAAATGATTCAACATTTTCGCATCATTATTTGTTAGTTTGTTTAATACTCCCAAACATATATATCAAACATTTGATAGGCTATGTTTTATCTACGTCACCCTTTGGCATATATAAACCCTGTTCTCTTTTACTTCATTTCGTCATATTTCACTCTGATGAAGGCCTGCGCTCGAAACGTCAGTCTGATTTCGTTATTTGAAAACTAATTTCGGCAGTTCACCACCTTTTCACTATGCGCTATCCAAAACCGCACTGCCTTCGCAGCACTCTACATTTAACACACATATAGGTTGATCATCATTCATCATGGGTGTTGTTCTGCCAGGTGGCAGGTTCTAGTGTCCAACCTCGTACCCAAGGTCAAGGTATTATCTTCGCTCCCATCCATACAGCGCAACGCTCCGCATAAGTTTTTCAAAATCCTCTGTTTGTGATCCTTGTTGATGCTTGTTGTAAACAGCTCTTTTCTTTTATTTAAAGCAATTTTTGCCATTCCTGCATTCTGGTTCGGATCTCAGTCTTATACACCTTTCATATATTTAGTTATCCAAGCACAGATTGATATATATATATATATAACTCATTAATAATTCATGAGGAAAACACAAAGAAAATCCATGTTTAAGAGTGTCTGTATATGTGATACAGATTCCTCTTGATTTACATAAACTTTAGCTTTGATTTTCTCGACTTAGACAACGGTTTTTTAGAAAAATTACTACGCCAATGAACTTACCAAATCGGATCGTTTTAGATGTCATTTACAGAATTCGTGTCCATTCTGTATCGGGATACAGGCACTCGGCTTCGCCTCGTGTCTGTATACCCCGATACAGAACGGCCACTCATTCTGTAAATAGTACATTACATATATGGGCCCATGCGCACTTCACGCTATCTGAATGTACTTCACCGATGCTGTCCCACATGCGGTTGTCACCGAGACTGAACTATATATATATATATATATATATATATATATATAGTGTAGTATAATTATTTGTGTTCTTTTATAGATCAACGCCAAAGAGTGGTTTGTCATGGCGCTTTTTAAAGCAATCCTTGTCCTCACATTGCTCACAGTCGCACCGTCCAGTACATTACCTCGAAAAAGTAATAAGTGCCACTTAATATAACGCAGAGCGTGGGCCACGCTGTCGCTCTTCGTTATATTAATAATCGCAAAGCCAAAGTACGGTAATGTTTTTGACCTTGCATAGCTTGAAACGACGCCATATGCCCGTTACTTGCCCGAGCAAATTCGGCAAACAATTTTGATGAAATGTATTGAGCATGTCGGCTAAGGCTAATTAGCCGAAAAGTAACGAGTTTTTGCCGAGTTCGACCTAGTTTCGACGTTGCTCTTGAGTTGAATCAAATCTGTATTTTGTTTAAATATCACAAGTCCAACGTATGAAGACAATGCCAAATGCCAGTCAAACTCGCTTCAGACAGCTTTATGAGAGCATATCTATTTATCTCACACAAGAGCGGCGTGGTTCATACAATGGTTTTAGTTGCAGTCAAATTAAATTAATTGACCAGTCATATAACATGCGGCGAGTTCTATTGGTTGACACCATTTTGATTTCATTTGCTTGATGTACTTCATATAAGTTAATCAATCACATAGATCATGCATCATAGATCTAACGAATAATGACTTGCCACAGTTGTGACGCATTTTAGTCGAATCTTTTCTAGTTGTCACAAGAGCGACGTGGCGTCTAATATATTAAGACCGGTCTCGAATTCGCACGGTTCCGCCTGTTTACATGGCGAAATAGGACGAATTCGAAACCGGTTCCGAATTCATCCTGTACCGTGTAAACGTAGTTAGCCTGCGAATACATATTGGGACCTCCAAAGAGAGACGAAAGTAAACACTCCGTACTGATGAGCTAAGTGGCTTAGAAGCTTAGAAAAGCTCAGAGGCTCACACCAAGATCAACGTCAATGCTCAGTTTCTGCGGCATCTCTATTTAACGGAATTAACGGAATCAACGGATCAACGTATCAACGGAATCTGCCGGAAATTTGGTTAATCGCTTACTAACAAACAGTTAATAAAATACATTTATTTTTATTAGCTGAGACTGAAACTGATCTGTCGTCGATACTTCAGGGGTAAGTAAGGTTATTGGATTACACATATTACGTACATATATACGCATAATTGTTGAAAGAGATTTTATAATCAGTTGATTGCTACGATTGCGCAAATTTACGTGTTGCATTTTAAATTTACTAAGTGTTAAGTCGGACACAACCTGTGGGTTTATTAACAGAAAAAGATTTTCGATTTGTAATTAAGGATCATAGCAAAACCATCTTTTGAAGCTTGGTTAAATCTAAAAAGATACATGTAAATAAAAAAATCAGGGGTCTTCATTTATGAAGATAGAAATATACAAGTTCTCTGTCTGTTGAACTCATTCTTTGAATCATAAACACGGGAGTTTTTATTAAGACGATTACATTTAGCGTTTTACGCACGTAGAAGGTACTATTGCGTCATGATTGCACAAATGCAACAAATAAATTTTGTAATAAAATTTTGTAGACAAATTTACTAAATATTTCCTGTCATCAGTGCCGAGTAAACACCTTTGCCGCGCGCATGAAATGTCCAAAACATGTATATCTTCCGCCTAAATATTATTTGTGCCGCTAGAAGGAAATTATGTGCGCAAATTTTAGCGTATTTTACGACCCTCGACCAACTACCCTCGACCCTAGACTTGCAACCCTCGATACTCGACCAAAACCCAAACTCCTCCAGGAAGACCTAATCTTGAGGGGTAGTGTGGCCGTCTTTCTTACATGCCTTTATTTGCTAGGGGATTAGGGATATAAGATTTATATTTTAAAAAATTGCACAATATTTTCAAAGATGTGTTTTATAGCATAGTCAAAAACATGCGTGAATGTTTAATATGATCTAATTCATATATATGTTGAAGCTTCGAGCTTTAGTTCACTTAGGCAACTGTTCCAATATAACTATCATTTGTCTATGTCCGTACTATGGAAGACATAACCATAATAACTCAATCAACAATATATTTGTTGCATTTGTGTAATCCATGACGCAATATACCTTCTATGTGCGGAAAACGCTAAATGTAATCGTCTTAATAAAAACACCCGTGTTTATGATTCAAAGAATGAGTTCAACAGACAGAGAACTTGTATATTTATATCTTCATAAATGAAGACCCCTGATTTTTTTATTTACATCTATCTTTTTAGATTTAACCAAGCTTCAAAAGGTGGTTTTGCTATGATCCTTAATTAAAAATCGAAAATCTTTTTCTGTTAATCAACCCACAGGTTGTGTCCGACTTAACACTTTAAGTAAATTTAAAATGCGACATGTAAATTTGCGCAATCATAGCAATCAAAAATATAAAATCTCTTTCAACAATTATGCGTATATATGTACGTAATATGTGTAATCCAATAACCTTACTTGAAGTATCGACGACAGATCAGTTTCAGTCTCAGCTAATAAAAATAAATGTATTTTATTAACTGTTTGTTAGTAAGCGATTAACCAAATTTCCGGCAGATTCCGTTGATCCGTTAATTCCGTTAAATAGAGATGCCGCAGAAACTGAGCATTGACATTGATCTTGGTGTGAGCCTCTGAGCTTTTCTAAGCTTCTAAGCCACTTAGCTCATCAGTACGGAGTGTTTACTTTCGTCTCTCTTTGGAGGTCCCAATATGTATTCGCAGGCTAACTACGTTTACACGGTACCGGATGAATTCGGGACCGGTTTCGAATTCGTCCTATTTCGCCATGTAAACAAGCGGAACCGTGCGAATTCGAGACCGGTCTTAATATATTAGACGTCACGTCGCTCTTGTGACAACTAGAAAAGATTCGACTGAAATGCGTCACAACTGTGGCAAGTCATTATTCGTTAGATTAACCAAATTTCCGGCAGATTCCGTTAAATAGAGATGCCGCAGTTTCTGTTTTAAATTCCGAAACGAAAGCCTAGCTTAGCTATAGTTTTTGCCAAACAAAGGAAAACGGATAGCTATTATTTTCACACAGCGAGTTCAATTTGCGATAAACTGCAAGATTTCCTTTCGAAATCGAACGATTCCTGACTCATGTAATTTAATTGATTTAATTTTAAAATAAACGTAAGCATGTAACTACGTGATTGCGTTCTTAAAATTTTAAATGTTTTAAAACATGTTTTTAATGGACATTTTATCATTTTCAAGAAACATTTTATCTAAATTGGACTTTGATATTTTCTTGTTGTCTTAGAAACCTTGTGATAGTTTGCAAGTGTGTAAGGCTAAATTTTTCCAGGAATGAGGGTGGGGAAATCTAATAAACAGTAGAGAGATATGTGGTCACATTCTAATAAAAAAAAGTTGGCTGTTTCGCTCTATGTCAAAGTTCATCAGCATGCATAGGAAACACCAGTTACATTGTTTCAGTCAGTGAATCCAACATGGACACTGACCAACACACAAGTGAAGGTCTAGCTGAATTTAACATTCTGCATAACCCAGAGTAAGGTGGGCTATACCTTCCATGGCTGTTGAGCCCCACCTACCCAGAACTATCTGGCTTTCAAATGCCTGATACTTGCCTTTTAAACCTCAACCCAAGCAGACAATGTCTGGTTAGGAGTCAGGAGACGCTTTTGTTAATGACCATAATGGACATTACATGGACATAGACCTAGAGGAGCTCAACTCTCTACATCATCCCGGTCATTCTAACCCTGTCTGGTTTTCAGGCACCAGCAACCCAAGTTCAATTCATGTCCAGTGCAATTATCAGATTAAAATTTCATAATAGCCACATGTGAGAAGAATGCTTACTTGATGTATATAATGATAATACATGGAAATTGGTAGAAATGTCATGTAGATATTTATTGCTTAGCTTTTGATCTGTTTCCCCAGGCCTTATTACTTGTATGTTTAAAAGTTATATATTATTACTTATAATACTGTTTGTTATATATATATATATATATATATATATATATATATATTTATAAGATGACTTGAGGGAAATTAGCGATTAAATTTCCCCGCCGCCGAGGGAAGTGCGGCCCGAGAACTTTTACAAATCTTCCCGAGGCAAAGGGGAAATTTAATCGCTAATTTCCCGAAAAGTCATGTTATTAGTTGGTAATATTATGATCGCCGAGGAAAAATTTGAGAATCTTACCGACAGGAAATTTACACGGTTGATCAGAGAAGTTGCATCTAATTTTCCCGTGCATGTTGATGAGGGAAAATATATGCAAGCGGGAAATTTAGAAGAAGACAAAAGATTTCTTTGTTTTCTAATTTTCCCTCATCAACATGCACGGGAAAATTAGAAGAAGACAAAGGATTTCTTTGTCTTCTAATTTTCCCTCATCAACATGCACGGGAAAATTAGAAGACAAAGGATAAATTTCCCTCTTGCATGAGCAATGAGGGAAATACGAGGTTTACATTCCCTCGGAGAACAAAAGAATCCGAGGCGATCATGGTATTAATATATATAGACAATTAACTGACTTGTATATGAACTGAGGACGAATGTATTATGTAAACTAAATCTGACTCTGCATCATGATTGACATACTAATGAGTATCTAGAATTGAAACACTACCTAAGTAGTATTTATAGTAATATAGTACTACATGAAGCATTTAATAGCATTGGTTTATACCAGTGTGCTCAACGCGGATTATGCTAATATGGAACGAATATCAACAAAGGTTAGGGAAGTAACATGACAACAGACTAACATCGATATTGAATCCATATTGATGAACTACTGTACCTATAAGCTTACCTTAGAGCGACATATGGCTTACTCTAGCTTGTCCGCCTTCATGTGTTGTGGCAAATAGACCGTCTCAGCACCGATGTCTTCCCAATCTTGGGGAAATGCTCTCCGGCCGCCAGTACTCGACAAGCACTGATTCTCGCAGACAAATCAACATACATTTGCCGCAAAAGAACATCATCGCTGCTTTTTAAAGCACACAACGGACGATCTAACAAGCTTATAGAAGCCATGAATCGATCGAACAGAATTAGACTGAACGAAGACGTTGCAGACCGCATTTTGCAGGCTTCCAGTAATGCATACTTTCGGCAAAGCAATCAACCAATCCGATCACTTGCCAATCCGATTTTCCTCGTTTTGGCCAATCACAATGGGTAAATCGGCCTAAATCGTGCAAAAATCTAAGCCAGTCAGCCCTCGCAATTTTTCTTGTTTAGTTGTTAATATATGAAGATATTTATAATTATTTCTAAACAATTTTCATCTTAGTCATCTGACTTATTTGACTAACGCTAAATCCGCCCCTGTGCAAGAACACCTTGATCAAAAGGCGAAGCTGTTCAACTAAACCTAAACTCGGCCCGAGTAATTAAATAGCCATGGCAAACTTTGAAATGAAAGTTCATGACTTTGGCTGAATATGTTGAATTCAATTGATATTTTACGTGAATGCCATGCTGCTAGCTCTGTTCACTACAGCACTGAAAAAGGAAGCCAACAAGTTTTTTTAATTCATAGACACTTTGAGAAATTGTTGTGTGTTTAAGACTCCTCCCAACAAACTACGAAAACACTTGGTTATGCCTAAATGCCTGGCCAAACGCTTTCAACATTTCATGCAACATCGTTCAACATTGTTGAACGCATGTTGAACGAAAATTTGAACATGTTCAAATTTCGTTCAACATCATTCAACAGCATTCAACAACGTTCAACATCATTCAACGCTTTCAACATGTTAAATTACGGTTGAATTCAACGATGTTGAATGAAATGTTGAAAGCGTTTGGCCACGCCTTAATGGTCAATCTGTTTATTTTATTTACCTTTTTATAGGAAAATCAACAACCAATCCCCAACTGTGTTATTTGGCATCATACGACATTCGTTATGGCAACGTATACCATTATGGAATTTATGGCAACTTGGATCTCTTGCAGTTTTCCAACTTACGTCCCTCGAGTCCTTTTAACTTCTTAAGCCATCACGCCCTTCAGGACGCTGAAACTGGAAAATGCATCAACACCATTACAAGCACTGACCTGCAATTGGTTCTCACAGACAACTGTTACGATGCTGGCGTACTGACCTGGCATTATGACTTAAATGCACACTGCTTGATGAATAACCAGACGGGAAAGGCTTTCAGCCCCTGGAATTATCCACCTCCGCCAGCAGATGTTCAATATGTTCCAGGTTTGAACGACTGCAGTACGTACAACAAATTACACGTCTGGTGTAAGTATTTTTAAACTGTTAGAAAATAACATGATATTGCATTTCCAGAAATGACATACCGCCAGAGCGGAGGTGGAAAAAATAGCGGACCACAGGAGCATTAGGTCCAATTTCTTTTTTTTATATTAGCACAAAAAAGGTCAAAGAAAGATGAAATAAGAGACAAAAACGGAGAAATAAATTAGAAAAAAAAATCAAAAAATGAAATCCAAATATAGCAGAATACTTGAATGCCAAAATGTTTTTTGATTTCAACTTTTATTTGCTGTTATATTGAAGTATTCAAAATAAGGTAATAATAGACGTTTAGTATAGACGTTCGTTAAGCTCAAATACCCATAAAATATTTCTAGGCCCCAGACTGGGGTCGAACCTGTACTCGCTGTTTGAGACTCAGAAATATACTTCCCGAGTATTTGAAACTGACGTACGTCTACCAAACGCCTGTAAGTAGCTGTTCATATGAGGCGAGTTAGCCTGGTTACTGGGCTGATTTTATGAGTCACGAAAATCTTATTACGTCTATTTGAGAAATACAAAATCACATAACGAAGAAAAATTGGGTTTGTTTTTCTTTAGGTATAGCACACGGAGTGTTATAATTCCTTTTTGTAGCCAAAGAAAGATTTTCGTGACATAAAATCAGCCTGGTAACCCAGCCAGCCCGCCTCATATTAACAGTCGCTAATTAATTAGTACACCAAGCTGGCAAACGAACCACATGCACAACATGTATACGTACAACACGTCGATCATCATTCAGTGGTTGTATTAACTGACTTAAGTATGTTTTATCTTCACTAGGTTATTATGACAAAACGATATCTGTCGTCTAATGGATTGAACAAGCTGTGTTCGTAAAGATATTAACATGAAAGAAATTTAGGATAATTTAATTTAATTAGGCTGACTGATTTAAACATTTTAGTGTCACAACAGTTTTATATACTGGCATGTGCTTGTTTAGTATCAAAAAATAACTGTAACAAGATCTACATTAAAATTAAGGGCTATATTTGGTTTCTGTAATTTGGGAGTATTATTATGAATTGATTTTACAGGTATAAATAAGAGAAAAATTAATTAATCTGCAGTGGCATTGCTCCCATCGTTGCAACTAATTGTATTAAAAAGAGTTTCAGAATATCACGTAAATTATAATTACATGTTACATGGCATCGCCCGGGGTTTCACCATGCATCCATACAGAGGGCAATTATTTTGAAATTGTCCACTGCTTGAAATTGCCCTCGTGTCAAGTCTTTCGCTTTTTACTTCAGAATGGCTGAAAGTAGGAAACAAAAATTTCACGTAACATGTAGTTAATTAGTAATTCTTCGTTCGGGCAAATTCATGTTTTTGGAAACTTTGAGATACTAGTTTGTTATCACAGAGTTTGTCTAAAAAACACTTCAGTCGCGATGATAAATCCTTTATCACAATCGTGACTATTGATTAACCGTTATTTTCCCAAACCACGCAAAAATCAAGTTAATTGCACAGTAGCCCAGAGCATTAACTTGATTCATGCGTTGGTTGGGAGTAATTATTATAAATAATACCATGATCGCCTCGGATTCTTTTGTTCTCTTAGGGAAATTTAATCGCTAAATTCCCCACGTTTATTTGTTTGAAAACTACTCATGCATACAAATTAGGGAAAATTTCTAATTTTTCCTCCAAAACGGGGAAAAATTAGAAATTTTCCCTAATTTGTATGCACGAGTAGTTTCCAAACAAATAAACGTCTCACACAACAAAATAATGACTTTATTATACATGTTTAAGTTAAGATATAGTACACAATTTTCCATCAAGAGCTTGTTGTAGAGGTTTAAACTCCGCCGAGCGAAACAAATTCTTGTTTGGATGAAGCGACTCCACAGTTCGATTAAGACCACAGAACAGACTGTATAACACTTCATGACGGTATTCACCTCGATCTTTCTTCCTTACTTCCACGGCAAATCTGCTCAGCCAGTAGTTTATGTCCCTTATGGTTAGACAATCCAAATCTGGTACACGTCTGAATTCTTCATCCTCTGCAACAAACTCATTGAACTCCTTATTCCTCGCTTCTGCCCACTGTCTATAAACGTTTCTGCTCCACATGGTGTGTTTTTTAGTATTCAAAGGTGTTCTATTTTCTCGGACATTCTGAACATCCTTTTCTGTGACAAATGCAAAACGGTTCTCTGCCATGATCTCGCCTGCCTTACTCACTTTGAATCGATATCCAATGTGCCTCATATTTATACACATGTATTCATCAATTTTTGATGGCTTTATTCCCAAGCGAGTCCTTACAATTCAAATGCTATTTCCTCATTAATCATGGTATTACAAACTAATACCATGATATATCGGGAAATTAGTGATTAAATGTCCCTCACCCTCGGGAGGTTTGTGGAATTCCCTCGGGCTTCGCCTTCGGGAATTCCACAAACCTCCCTCGGCTTCGGGGACATTTAATCACTAATTTCCCTCATATCATGGTATTACTTATAATAAACAACCGCGGGACATCAAAGAACACCGAAGTGGTCATGAACTAACTCGCTATTTAGCCCAAATTGCTCTCAAAAACATGTAATTACTAGTACATATAGTCCTGTTCTTTGAGAGTAAGAAGACAAAATATAATTAATAGAACAGAAAAGAATAGGTTAGAATAAGATAAGATAGGTTAGAGTAGAAACATATTTAAGATAGGATAGCATAGGATAGGGCATTTCTCTTTCTCGGCCTTGTTTATGCAAACGGCTCGAGCTAGCTGAAGGCGAGGGATTGTACGTCCATTACAACACATGCATGCAGACGCAAATATTGTGTGCTTGTGGTACGAATGGATGTACACGTTCGTATTCGTCAAAATCTTATAGGAATGATTTTTGGTGAAAATCAAACGCAAAGTTTAAATAAATAAACCGGGCGACAGCGAAGTATCAACTAGCGCATGTGCAGCATTTGACAGGTGCGTGTGATAAAAAGAAGAAAATAATCAGAAATCAGAAAAGTGCTAAAAGAAACGATCGAATGCTAGCGTTAACAGATTGTATTTTGGAAATTAGTAAGCTTTCTTAAAGTTACGTTTATATTGAGACCGGGACGCCATTTGCTTTGATGAAAAATTACAGCTTAAGGTGAACTATGCATTATATTTGAGCGTTTCACAATATATTCAGCATATATTCAGCATATATGCAGCAGTTCAAGGTGTTGAGTCTGTATCTGTTGACAAGCAGGGTATATACATGTACCATTGAACTTTTCTTTTCGTGTTTTCTTGTTTGTGATCAGCTTATTTTTCTCAATGAATTGCTGGCCATGTTTTTGTCATTTTCTAAAATCGAACAAAATTACAATAGATAAAAATATAAAGAAAAAGACAAACAAATAAAGTTCCAGAAATAATGAATAGCATTACATACCCGATGTTCACCACATGGGCTTGGATGGTTCTATGGGGTAATACCCCAAAAGTTGTTCCCAAATTACTTTGAGAGCAAGGTCTTGAATTAGCAATATTTGAAGTTAACAATTTTTACTTTTTCAACATAGTTAAATTAAATTTATGTAATTTGCATTATTTTAGCTTTTTTTAAATCTGGAGATCATATTACTAAATGAAATTAAATTATGTGTCAATTTTATGTCTATTTAACTCTTGTTGAATTGTTATAATGCCAATAGCAAAGTTGATAGACTTGTTTTTCACTTAATGGACAAATACCTACAGACAATTAGTAAAACTAATAAAATTC
Source organism: Paragorgia papillata (assembly GCA_035771165.1). NCBI lineage: Eukaryota > Metazoa > Cnidaria > Anthozoa > Scleralcyonacea > Coralliidae > Paragorgia > Paragorgia papillata. Next base: position 703,250 of record JAWNZC010000252.1, on the reverse strand, counting down.
AAAAGAACGATGCCGAGGCCACGTGCACACAACGATGCACCGCGGAATCTAAGCAATTGGTATACATAACAAAACTACTCCCGGTGACAGGGAGAGCTACGGTAAAATGACCATGCACAGGTCATATGAACATCAAAAGTAGAAGTCAGTAATGATAAGTATGTATAAGATAGAAAAGTTTTAAACGAAGTCAGATTGCAGAGACTATTAGGCGGTGCTATTTTACAAACTGAATTCCAGAGGGGAACAATTCGGTTGAAGTAGTAAGATTGAAAAGTACTAGTTTTACAGGATGAAACTTTAAGCATAAGAGTGGGGTTTTTACAATCGAATTATTTTTACAACTTTTACTATTCAATTATTTCACAGCATGTTTGAAAGGTGGCTATTTTTACAAAATTATCAGTTTTCCAGACATGCATGCGCATGCAAACAAAAATTTTCCCAAAAAGTAGCATGTACTAATTAACTTTGGCATTTGAATCGCATAACTTGGGGTGGTTTATATCATCACTAAACATCATATGACTCATTCTAGAATAATACGATGGCACATCGCTTCATTCTGGTCACGACTTTCCGAAACATGCCTTGACATATTCGCTTTCAGGGTAGAAAATAAGCAACCTGAGCCTTGTCAGCATGCTTGCAATCGAACTCGAGTCAAAGAAGAACAAGGCTTTCCCATTGGTATTAGGTAACAGTTTCTGGTATTTGAATTTTCATAGAAGAGTTTTCCCATTTTATGTTATGCGGGGCTTTCCATGGAAATACCCACAGCTCCTGTATTTGCACATGGTCTAGATCTCGAGTCCTCAGTTGTGGAATGACAAGATTAGTTTTTTTGCTACTTAAATATGCTCAGTGTTCCGATTAGTAAGAAGATTATTTTGACTAGAATTAAGACTGTGAAGTGTTCTGTCTACAAAGAAAGCAAAACTCATCCTGCAAGCAGACCCTTATAAATACTCGCCACAACTCTAGCAACTCGTAAAATATAACGCCTTTAATGATTTCTTTGTTAATACTGGTAATAATTTGCCTACATCATTCTGTTCCTATTACTAATAGGTGTGCAATGTATTTTATGTCGACTCATCAAGCAAGCAGTATTTATTTAAACCCTACAACTTCAAAAGGAATGGAAGATGAAATTGATATGCTAAATTCTTCAAAAGCAACTGGTCCATATAGTGTACGAGCAAAAATCCTGACGTTATTGAAAACTTCTATCTCTAAACTTTTAGAATTGATTTTCAACTGCTCCTTGTCAACAGGGGTTGTCTCTGATAGTTTCAAAATAGCTAGTGTGATTCCAATTTATAAAACGGGTTCACAAATAATTTTTAATAATTATTGACCTATTTCCATATTATCTATATTTAACCAATACTAGAAAAAATGGTTTTTAAAGGATTAACCAATTTTATTGATAAACATAAAATTTTATAATTATACAATAAACAATTTGGTTTTCGGTCAAAACACTCATAGCATCCTTTCAATCATTGACAAAATACAAGGAGCTCTTGAAGATGGTAAATATTCTTGTGGAATTTTCCTTGATTTATCTAAGGCTTTTGATACAGTCAATCACAACATTCTTTTACAAAAAACTTGAACATTATGGTCTAAGAAGTGTAGTGAATGAGTGGTTTAAATCTTATCTACAAAACAGAAAACAATTTGTGTCTATAGGAAACGTCACTTCTGAAATTTTACCTGGGTTCAGTTCTTGGGCCACTTTTATTGAAAACTTAACGATTTTCAAAATTCCACTAGTATTCTTGATTTCCATCTTTTATACTAATAAGAGCTTATCAATATTAGAATCTACTATTAACGGTCAACTTAAATATGTACACGAGTGGCTCTGTGCCAATAAATTATATCGAAAAAACTGGAGTTGTTATATTTCATATGCAATTTTTTCTAAATGATCAGTTACTTAAACAAGATTATAGTATTAAATACCTCGGTGTTGTGATTGACTATCATCTAAAGTGAAATTTGAAAAAAGATCAAACGTCGTATTGGAGTTATATGTAAAACACGAAATTTTGTCAACGTTAATATTCGTACAAATCTTTATTATGCCTTGATTTACCCATTCTTGACATACGGGCTAGTTGCTTGGGGAAATACTGGCTTTTCCTTCGGGTACAGGAGCACAGAACGCGTCATCATTAATATTACGTCACGGAGCACAGAACACGTCATCATATGTCATGTCACTATGTAGACATGCAGTTACAGCATTTTTAAAATGATTTAGTTACGTACCTTGCTTTAATTATCTTCTGATACAAGCATAGCCATTGTTAAAAATTGTGTATCAGCACAGGAGCAGAATGTGTACAGGTGGCAATGTGGAAATCTGGCAAGTGGCAATGTGGAAATCTGGCATTGTGGAAATGTGGAAATCTGGCAATGTCGAAATCTGGAAATGCGGAAATGTGGAAATGTGGAAATGTGGAAATCTGGCATTGTGGAAATGTGGCAATGTGGAAATGTGGAAATCTGGCATTGTGGAAATGTGGAAATCTGGCATTGTGGAAATGTGGAAATCTGGCAATGTCGAAATCTGGAAATGTGGAAATCTGGCATTGTGGAAATCTGGCATTGTGGAAATGTGGAAATGTGGAAATCTGGCATTGTGGAAATGTGGAAATCTGGCATTGTGGAAATGTGGAAATGTGGAAATCTGGCATTGTGGAAATGTGGAAATGTGGAAATCTGGCAATGTGGAAATGTGGAAATGTGGAAATCTGGCAATGTCGAAATGTGGAAATGTGGAAATCTGGCAATGTGGAAATGTGGAAATGTGGAAATCTGGCATTGTGGAAATGTGGAAATCTGGCATTGTGGAAATGTGGCAATGTGGAAATCTGGCAATGTGGAAATGTGGAAAGCTGGCAATGTGTGTTGGACGGGGGGGGTAGTCCCTGTAAACTTGCGAATGTCCGCCTGGCGTATCTATTTTACGCTGAAGAGATTGGGTACGAGAGCGTCATAAACATACCAAATGAGCAATTTACGAAAAATACAAAAAGTCTGTTTGTCTCCAAGAAAGCAGATTGCATCTCTCCGTACATGTATTTTTGATATACGTGGCGGAATCGCTATATTATAAAAGTGGACGTTTCTCCTTCGAGTTCAATGCAGCTTCCATATCCTCCTGCCAGACTACCAATCTCGTTCAAGTCCTATCAGCAGTATTACGATCGTTTTTAATATCTGGATGGTATTCATTCTCGTTATTTGTATTTGTCGTAAGTACTATAAAGTAGAGAATCGCAAAATTGTTCATGCTTTTAATAATGTACTTTAACTTGAAAAAAATTAACAAAACTGACAAATTATAAGATTTTTCAGTCAACGAAACTGAAGTTTCAAATCAGACTGTAGTATGTACAATCCTAGTTTGCAATGACTGCTACTCTTAAAAGGTATATTTAAATTATAAATTATGCTATAATATAACCAATTTCTAACAAAGTGGGGCTCATATGAGTTTATTTCTCACACTGTTTTAATATTGCCACCAGGTCGAAGCAGGGAACAAATAGCCATGTTTAATAATAATGCTCTGGTGTTAGAATAATAGTACATGACTACATAATGTAGTTCCAAAAGCAAGCTGGTAAAAGCCAAAATTCACCTATAATACCTATATTTGTAAAGAGTTCCCATCCTATTCTAATTTTTGCCTGTAAATGCAAGTTCAAAAGCAGATGGGTATTCTATAATTGCTCCAACAAAAGCATGACATAAACTTACATAAGCCCCATTCAACAAGTGTATCTTGCTACATACATGTATATCCTCAGACAGCTTAGTGATTATAGACTTCTTTAGCTTCATGCACTGATTGTTGCCCCATGACAAATTACAGTACATACACTGTAAGTCAGTTTCCTTAAAAATTCTTTCTTTGTCAATTGTGATGTCCACATACAGTATTTAATAGCATACACATCACAGTACAGTAGCTACCATAGTATTTTATCCTTATACTGTAGTGTACTATTGTCTGGCAATTAACCAAACACATTTGCATTGAAATCAACTTGGGACAGGTACTGCTCTCGGAAAAGTGTTACTTGTTCCTCGATAAATCTTAGTTTCCCTTCAATTTGTTTCTTTGTTTTCTGGTTAACTGGTAACTGTAATGATGTTTCATTATTTATCAATTTACATGCCTCATTAAAAGCTGACTCTAACAATGATATACTAGAAATATCGTCATTACTTATCCCACAAAGAAAATCAACTATTACTTCAAATAAAATGGTTTCAAACTCAGACCAAGCTGTTGATTTGACTTCTATGTGCCTCGAGGTTAAGAAGTCTTTACTGCTTATTTTGTTTTTTTGGATGAAGTGTGTGCTTCTGATTCTTGTTACTGTGCTACATTCTTTTTTATCAACCTGGCTGGTGTTTGTTCTTTTCCCATAGGGGTTCCTGCAATTAAAACATTTGCATCCTGTGCATGCCTTTTTAGCTAAGTAACAAGGGCATGTTGTAAAACGTTCCCCAGGAACACAAAACATCTTTGTGCTACCGTCTTCCTTTCTTTTCTTTGCTCCCCCCTTGCCACATCTGCAACATTTATGGCTGGTTGTTGATTCTTGGTCTTTGGCATCTTGGCTGGTTTCTGGAATACTGGTTGTTTTTTCCTCAATAAGAACAGCATCGTAGTGTCCAGGTCCTGCATGATTGAAAGCAAGGTAGATAGGTATTGGAGTAACAGGTCGCAATCGAGGGGATACGGGTATTATAGGAAAGTGTTCCATTGGTGTAAATACAATAAACGATATTCTTAGAACATTACTCAATCCTAGCAACATCATGTTGCCGATCTGGCCTGAGAATGCTCCAGAACATCTGTATTCATGAGCCATGTCCTCCAAATTCATGTCAACCAAGAACTTCTGGTATTCATCCTTGTGCTCTAACCATTCATCAACAAGTTTCCCTCTTAATATAAGTACTTGTTCTATGACGGAATTTGTACTTGATAAGCCAATCGTTTGAAATTGCTGTGCTGCACTCTCATCACCAGCGTGTAACAGTTGCCTCATTTGAAATATAACTGATGTAAACAGGCAGTCGCCATCTTTTTGAACTGGTAATATTTTAAATCCAAAGCCTGATAGAATGTTAGATAATTTACTTCCATTTTCATCATCTTTTTTTTTGTGACAATTAAAACTGCCAAATGCAAATAAGGTCTGTTTATGCATCAGATGGAGAAATCTTGGGTTAAATAAAGAAAGAAGACCTTTTTCCTTCAGTTCTTGATAATGAAAAAATAGTGTAATAGCTTCTTCTATCAGTAACAGAATTTCATTTTTCTTTATAAACTGAGTATCCTCATCACAAGTAGAACTTTTGAGTGTTTCAAAATTATATGAACAAAAGTCCTGTTTGTTTGACGTGATCTGATTTATAATTATGTCAGGTAACGTCTTGTAGCTATTATCATCTGCACAATCTGCAACACCAAACACTTCTGTGGTGTTTTTGCCTTGTAGTTCATTTGCCAAATAATCAATTGGTGGTACGATTGCTTTTGGCCCATGTGCACATTTCTCATTCCATACATAAAAGTAAGTAGAAAACAAAGCCAAAGCTGTTACAACAGACATGCGATTTCTGTATAGTGCATTTTTCAGCCATCTGTGAAGATTTTCATTTCTTTCTGAACCACATCCAGCTGGAATATCTGAAATGCAGTCTTTTATAATATGTTTCTTGAGCTTTTCAATTTCATTTAAGGCTTTGAGAGATAGTATGGGCTTTCCATCAAACTGTATGTCTTTCCATTTGTTCTTGAATTCATTCATGTTTTTTAATAGTTCTTCACTTGAAGGAGTATTCTTCTCTCTTGTTGTACCCATGTCATCAACTGATCGAAACACCTTGCTGAGGTCATGTGAACAAGCTGCACAAAAGGGATGTCTGGAGGAAATTTCATGTATAACTCTAGCTACAGCATGAAATAAATCTAATTTGACCATACAATTTGATGAGAAGACAGTTTGAATTTTTTTCCTTAAAGTGCAGCAATTGTCAATGTAGCAAACTTTCACATCTGATTTCTTCTTTTCACATCTAATCTTTACACCTTTCACAAGCCCTTGAACCTTTTCAAAAGATGTTCCTTTAGTTAGTTGCCAAGCCATCACCTGTCCTTTGTTGTTTAAAATACAAAATAAAGAATCAAAAAGTTTTTCCCATTTTTTGTCAGATTTTCTTGTTAATCCAATATTGCTAGCCACTTTGAATGTGTGGTCCATAGAAATCCACCCCTCTGTCCCAATTTCACTCATCTTCACTTTAAATAAGTTTTCCTTATCCATGAAATCAGCAAGAAAAAAATTTTCAATCAAATCATTGCTTGGGCCTGTCCACATGTCCTTTATATCTTTATGTAATGCAGATGGATATAACAAATGAGTGTTGTGTTGATGAGTAGACAGTGTCTTACATCTTTCTGCCAAAAATGTCATAAGTTGCTGGCGTAAAATAGATTCAATTTCTGAAAACTTCAAGCCTGATAAAATAAACGTAGATATAGATCCCATTAACTCCCTTGTGATGCCCGTAACATGTGATAACAGAAATGGAGCCCTATCCCAGTCACGAAGCTGAACGAAAAGTTCACTGTCATGAGCAATTACTTCGTGGTTACTGATAGAACAGCGATATATCCGGCTGACTAAAATTACAGGACCAGCATAGCCGTACAATTTCCGTGGGTTATTTTTGCTATTTCTTCCATCTTTCCATCCTACTGGTCGAAGAAAACTGTCCTTTCCCCAACATTGTTTTTTTCGGGCATTTTATCTTTCCTTCAAAATTCGAATTTCTTTTCAATGGGTCCCAAAAAAATAATGTCTGGGAAAAAATATACATTTACATTAGTGGTACTCACTACTATAAAAGCATCGTCCCGTGGTGCTAAGTGCTGAAAACTTATTCTTTCGGCGTGACCGCCTTTTCCCACCGTCTTTTGTATAAATTCATTTAAATCATCTATAAACGTGCACGTAGTGTAATCAAAATTAACCAAAATCAGTATGCACATAGTCAACCAGTTTGTGTTATAAGACGCCATGTTTTATATCAGTATAAACTGACCTTTGAGACTTTGACCTCGTGACTTCTTGGTCTCTTAATTTGGCGCGATTTGGCGCCTTTTCAAAACACAACATGGCTTCCGCGGCGAAAAGAGCTAAAGTGACGAGCAACATGAAATCCGACGAAGAAATAAATGCAATAGCGTTGCAAGCCGCAAATGTGCTATTCCCATGGGATAAAGTAGCCCCTATGTTCTTTACTGACTGGATAGAATTGTTTTCCAAGGCTCACGGTGCTGCAAAAGAGTTGATGTTTATGTCTATTCTTCCTACCACGTCGGCTCTCCTTGGCCTCAGCAAACTAAAAGCTACGTCCACGTACACTGAAAGCCTCAGCCTATTCACGCTCTGCATATCCCCACCATCGAGCGGAAAAAATCAGTGTTTTGCGTTCGGTTGCAAACAACCAATTGCTGTTACAGAAAAGGAAAATGGAAAATGCCTTCTGCTTGACAAGTTCACAGAGGTGGGCCTGAGACAGCATTTACTTCAAAACGACGGAGTGGCACTAATCATTAACGAAGAGATGGAAGATACCTTAAGGCAAATAATAACAGAAAGGGAGGGAGGCACACTCTGCAGGCTTTTTGATGGAGACTCTCTCTATATAAACACTGGCAGTAATACCACACGTGTTTCAATTGAGCAAACAAGTGTCACAGTTGGTGGCTTCATGCAGGTATTTAAAACCAACCAAGGATATTACAATAATAAAAAGAAAATAATAAAAACAATAACAATCTTTTCATTTTCTATCTTAGAACTACAGTAAGTACATAAACATACCAATGTAAAATCAGTTTTTAAATCAATAAGACAACAAGAAATAAACACCTAGTAATTATTTCCAGCTGAATAATGTACTACTAAATATAATTGCTAAACTAGATGTTCAAAACCATTTAATGCCAATCAAAAAGTAAAAACAAAATAAATCCCAAAAAATAACATCTGGTAAACTCAAGATGAATAAGGTGATATTTCAACTTGTTTGTTTGAAACTCATTGTCATTTAACCTTAAAATGTATACAAGGAAGCCATGATCCTACTTGTAGTATATACATTGGGCTATTCCAATTTTTATCTGCACCCCCCTGTTGAGGAACCTTGGAAATTTGGAAATTCCAAAGGGGAGGGATGTTTTTGAGGAATCCAGTTGGAATTTCCAGGGAAGGGGGTTGAATCTAATCGGAATTTCCAGGGGAGGGGGTTGAATCTACTTGGAATTTCCAGGGGTGGGGGTTGAATCTACTTGGAATTTCCAGGGAAGGGGGGTTATGTCTACTTGGAATTTCCAAGGGAGGGGGTTGAGTCTACTTGGAATTTCCAGGGGGAGGGGTAAATTTATATCAGAAAATAACGGAAATTCCTAAGGGGGTGGTAAAAAAGAGGTTCCTCAACAGGGGGGGGGGGTGCGGGTAAAAATTGGAATAGCCCATTACTGTAATACCTTGATTACCTCCATTTCTATTGTTTTTTGAGGATATTTAATATCTAACTTCCCCATAATATCAACTACAATAGCATGCATACTTTTACTAATTTTTCCTCAAAAGAGAAAAAATTATATTTTTTAAATTGCCTAGTAATCTGTAAACACTTCTATGATACCTATATACAGTAGTTTTCAAAAAATAGTGATCATTTAGAATTTCATCTAATTCACTTAAGGTTCGACAGTTTTTTCGAGAGATTTATCCTTCAATGGTCTTAACTCAAAGTGGCTTTGACTTACGATTCTTGTTTGCAATAATAAAACCAGAAGCCTTCACGAGAAAGGAGACAGAACCATTTGCTGTACAGCTCTCACAGTCAAATCTTCCAAATTTGTTTGACCTCTACAAAGCCATATACAATGATCACCAAGCAGGTGATGTGATTTACACTCTGAGTGAGGGTGCTTTGGTAGAGTTTGACAGGTTTGATGAAGAAATATGCTTGAGGCTGAACCAGAAATGGCAAGGTGGGGAACTCTTAAATGCCAGAAGCAATGAAGGGGGTAAAGAAAGAAGACTGGTACTGCGACTTTCTGTTGTCCTCTATGCTCTGTACAGTTACACAAGGCGTCAGATTTTCCAATCATATGGAATGGTTTCAAGAGTTATTCCTGCATCCTATATGAAGTTTGCCATTAACCTTATCCATTATTTTCAACAACAGCGAAAGGAAATCAGCAAGGTAGTCAGCTCAGTGTATATATATTTAGATCCTAAGTTAATATTTAGAATAATTACAAATGTTTGATTGACAGATCATGAAAAAACTAGTTTATTTGGCTAGAATACAAACAAGTGTGTCAGAGGAGTTTGCTTTATCCCACACATGTGCTGTACTGTATATACCATACTGTATTGTACATAATTTCACTAATTTGAAGGTTAATGCTAAATCTTTTAAGCTGACCAAACATAACTGATTCTATTAATTATTTATCTTTTTAATGGCAATTATTCTGTATGTTTGATGTTTAAATTTAAGATTCTTTGTGGCAAAGAAGTAACAATGGTGGACAGCATTTTCGACAAACTGTGTAAATTTCCTGGTCCAGTTTGTACGATCTCAAATTTCCGAGGCTCTTTATCTTCGAAATCAAGGAAAGACTGGAATCCAGCAGTAGTTATAAGTGCAATGGAATGTTTAGCAGAGGAAGGTCTTGGCAATGTAGTGACAGTTGACAGAACTGTTGCCCTTGTTAAAAGCAGCCCAAACTCTGTTTCAGAAGAGATGCTGAGCAATCACACTTCTGTAACAATAGACCAATATGCAGAAGCCTACCAAGCATGTGACCTTAACCTGCCTCTTTCAAAGAAGGACACTTTGATGGCAAGGGCAAGGTCTGAAGAGCAAACTCAGGAAGCTGAGTAACATTTTTTGATAAAAGAACAGTATAATGATCTAATATTTATCATTACAAATTACACATCATTAAATGTTAGTTAAAGTTCTTTTTTGTTAAATATAATATATGTATAAAAATTATGTACTCAATGGAAATTATATGGTTTACAGAAGAACAAATTTTCTGAGAGCAGTACCTGTCCCAAGTTGATTTCAATGCAAATGTGTTTGGTTAATTGCCAGACAATAGTACACTACAGTATAAGGATAAAATACTATGGTAGCTACTGTACTGTGATGTGTATGCTATTAAATACTGTATGTGGACATCACAATTGACAAAGAAAGAATTTTTAAGGAAACTGACTTACAGTGTATGTACTGTAATTTGTCATGGGGCAACAATCAGTGCATGAAGCTAAAGAAGTCTATAATCACTAAGCTGTCTGAGGATATACATGTATGTAGCAAGATACACTTGTTGAATGGGGCTTATGTAAGTTTATGTCATGCTTTTGTTGGAGCAATTATAGAATACCCATCTGCTTTTGAACTTGCATTTACAGGCAAAAATTAGAATAGGATGGGAACTCTTTACAAATATAGGTATTATAGGTGAATTTTGGCTTTTACCAGCTTGCTTTTGGAACTACATTATGTAGTCATGTACTATTATTCTAACACCAGAGCATTATTATTAAACATGGCTATTTGTTCCCTGCTTCGACCTGGTGGCAATATTAAAACAGTGTGAGAAATAAACTCATATGAGCCCCACTTTGTTAGAAATTGGTTATATTATAGCATAATTTATAATTTAAATATACCTTTTAAGAGTAGCAGTCATTGCAAACTAGGATTGTACATACTACAGTCTGATTTGAAACTTCAGTTTCGTTGACTGAAAAATCTTATAATTTGTCAGTTTTGTTAATTTTTTTCAAGTTAAAGTACATTATTAAAAGCATGAACAATTTTGCGATTCTCTACTTTATAGTACTTACGACAAATACAAATAACGAGAATGAATACCATCCAGATATTAAAAACGATCGTAATACTGCTGATAGGACTTGAACGAGATTGGTAGTCTGGCAGGAGGATATGGAAGCTGCATTGAACTCGAAGGAGAAACGTCCACTTTTATAATATAGCGATTCCGCCACGTATATCAAAAATACATGTACGGAGAGATGCAATCTGCTTTCTTGGAGACAAACAGACTTTTTGTATTTTTCGTAAATTGCTCATTTGGTATGTTTATGACGCTCTCGTACCCAATCTCTTCAGCGTAAAATAGATATGCCAGGCGGACATTCGCAAGTTTACAGGGACTACCCCCCCCCGTCCAACACACATTGCCAGCTTTCCACATTTCCACATTGCCAGATTTCCACATTGCCACATTTCCACAATGCCAGATTTCCACATTTCCACAATGCCAGATTTCCACATTTCCACATTTCCACATTGCCAGATTTCCACATTTCCACATTTCCAGATTTCGACATTGCCAGATTTCCACATTTCCACATTGCCAGATTTCCACATTTCCACATTGCCAGATTTCCACATTTCCACATTTCGACATTGCCAGATTTCCACATTTCCACATTTCCACAATGCCAGATTTCCACATTTCCAGATTTCCACAATGCCAGATTTCCAGATTTCCACATTTCCACATTTCCAGATTTCGACATTGCCAGATTTCCACATTTCCACAATGCCAGATTTCCACATTTCCACAATGCCAGATTTCCACATTTCCACATTGCCACATTTCCACAATGCCAGATTTCCACATTTCCACATTTCCGCATTTCCAGATTTCGACATTGCCAGATTTCCACATTTCCACAATGCCAGATTTCCACATTGCCACTTGCCAGATTTCCACATTGCCACCTGTACACATTCTGCTCCTGTGCTGATACACAATTTTTAACAATGGCTATGCTTGTATCAGAAGATAATTAAAGCAAGGTACGTAACTAAATCATTTTAAAAATGCTGTAACTGCATGTCTGCATAGTGACATGACATATGATGACGTGTTCTGTGCTCCGTGACGTAATATTAATGATGACGCGTTCTGTGCTCCTGTACCCGAAGGAAAAGCCGAAATACTTACCAGTCCTCGATAAACCCATTGTTTGTCCGACAGAAAAAGCTTATTCGCTTGATAACTTTATCCGATTATAACGAGCACACAAATCCTCTCTTTATAAATCTCAAAATTCTCAAGTTCAATGATCTTGTTTTTTTTATCAAAATGCTTTATTTATGCATCAATATCATGCAGAGAATCTGCCGGATATTTTTAAATGAATTCAGTCTTTCTCCTAGTTAGTCAAAAACATAGTTATAACACCAGACTTGCTTCAAGTTCATCTTGAATATTTAATATTAGATTTTTTTGTCCTAATGTGTGGAACCAAATTGATGAAGAAATTAAGAATCTAAGGAAATCAAAATTTAAGGTTTTAATGTCTTACTGCAATCCTACTGTAACCTATAAATATTCTAGTACTTGCAGTAACCTTTTCATCTGACCTAATCTTGTATATAATTTATTATATTTAGCTAACTGTCTAGTCTAGCCTTTTTCGTTATTACAGCCAATTAGCTTATAACTATCCATACGGCATACGTCCCAACACATCTGTCGTAATTACTCAATACAAATTATGGTATTAAATAAGTCTAACTGCATGGGAGATAAAGTAAATATTGTTGTTTTTTGAGCGTAAGATGTTCTTATTTGTTTTATGGATCCGCTTATTTTAAATTTTGATTATATTTTCTCTGACAAGTTTCCAATAAATTTTGTCAATTCGCAAGCAATTCTAATTAAATAATAATGCATTTAAATACGTGCATGCATATGTGTGTATGTGATGTTTGAAATATTATACATCACACGGAATGCGAAGGTCAACTGATCCAATCCTAAAAATATATATACAACGTTCGTGACTATATAGAAATCATGGTCTATATATCATCATGACACATTCCAGAATAATAGAACGATGAAATATCGGGTTTTTTTGTTCACGACTTACCGAGACATGTCTTGACATACCGTTCCCAGAGTAGGAAAATTAAAAACGCTCAAACATAAACAATTTAACAATGTCGCGCACATATATACTGTTACTTTCAAGTATCACTTGTGTTGCTCCATTCTTAACAAACTACGTCAAATATCAACCAATATCGCCCATATATATATATATATATATATGTACTATTTATAAACCGCGCAGGAGGGCTTTATCGGATATAAAACACTCGGCTATCGCCTCGTGTTTTATATCCGATAAAGCCCGTACTGCAAGGTTTTTAAATGACTTCTAAAAAGAATCACTTCATACGTTCATTGGCGTAGTAATTTTGAAAATTAAGCTTATCTCAGCCGTTAAAAACCAGCGAGAAACTTAGAGCGAGTCTATATCACATATATAGATCCGATACGCTCATGATTTTTCTTTGTGTTTTCCTCATGAATTATTAATGAATTTTAGAAATATATATAAGTACTATTTATAAACCGCGCAGGAGGGCTTTATCGGATATAAAACACGAGGCGATAGCCGAGTGTTTTAGAGCCGATAAAGCCCGTACTGCCAGGTTTTTAAATGACTTCTAAAAAGAATCACTTCATACGTTCATTGGCGTAGTAATTTTGAAAATTAAGCTTATCTCAGCCGTTAAAAACCAGCGAGAAACTTAGAGCGAGTCTATATCACATATAGAGATCCGATACGCTCATGATTTTTCTTTGTGTTTTCCTCATGAATTATTAATGAATTTTAGAAATATATATATATATATATACTATAAGTGGGCTTACCGCAAATGTTGATGGTCGCTACTGTCAGTTGATGGTCGCTACTGTCCCTTCTTATATATATCATATATATACTGTTACTTGCAAATACCACTTCTTAACAAAGTACGTTCTTGGCAAACAACGTCAAATATAAACTATATCGCCCACACACATACTGTTACTTTCAAATATCACTTGTGTTGCTTCGTTCTTCAAAAATACTCAAATATATTAATATAAAATATCTCGCACACCATTCCTTCTTACGAAAATCCGTCAATCATAAACACTATCACGCATATACTCTTGTTTTCAAATAGCATATCACAATTCAGAAAGAAAGGCTAATAAAACTTCTGGTTAACTCATCTCAGCGCGCCACGTTTGAAATTCATTTGTGATGGTGTTTTGACTTTTGAGATTCAAGCTATAGAAACTTTTGGTAATAAATATTATATATATAAATATTAGACCTTATATATATATTTATATTTGAGTGTTTCATCAGGGGTCCAAACACGAGAAAACAAATGAAAACCGACGTAGCCCCGAGGTTTTTATTGTTTTCGAGTGTTTGGAGTCTCTTGATGAAACTATATCATCACTACACTCATCATGTGATACATTCCAGAATAGAACGATGACATATCGGGTTTTTTTGGTCACGACTCATCGAAACATGTCTTGACATATCCGTTTCCAGAGTAGAAAAATACGCTATATACACGAGTCTTGTCTGCACACTTGCCACCGAACTCGAGTCAAAGCAGAACGAGGTTTTTGCATTGGTATTATTGAGTAAATTAACAGTAACAGGTATTTGTTTCGCATTTTTATATTTTATATATTTAAAACTAATTCTTTACAGGAATTATCAGGTGTTCCGACAAACACTTTTTAGTGGAGAATGGTTATTTTAGATTTGAGGCAGTGCATGTGCAAGATATTTATACGGCTTTCTCCTTGTCACGATTAAAATCGCCTCGCTTTGGCATGCAGAGCAAAATCGTCTCGCGTTAGCATGCGGAGCAAAATAATCTGGTGTTAGTCAGAGTAAAATAGTCTAGTGTTACAGATCATTATTTCTAAGAAAATAGGTATTTTCAACTAGAGAAGAGTTGTTATAGATTCGCAAGCAGTTATAGCTTTCTCAGTACTAATTGTCACAAGTAAAATCGTCTGGATGCATAGTGTTAGTCGTATGTTATTACTAATCAATTGTAAAAATAGCAAATGATTCAACATTTTCGCATCATTATTTGTTAGTTTGTTTAATACTCCCAAACATATATATCAAACATTTGATAGGCTATGTTTTATCTACGTCACCCTTTGGCATATATAAACCCTGTTCTCCTTTACTTCATTTCGTCATATTTCCCTCTGACGAAGGCCTCCGCTCGAAACGTCAGTCTGATTTCGTTATTTGAAAACTAATTTCGGCAGTTCACCACCTTTTCACTCTGCGCTATCCAAAACCGCACTGCCTTCGCAGCACTCTACATTTAACACACATATAGGTTGATCATCATCATCATGGGTGTTGTTCTGCCAGGTGGCAGGTTCTTGTCCAACCTCGTACCCAAGGTCAAGGTATTATCTTCGCTCCCATCCATACAGCGCAATGCTCCGCATAAGTTTTTCAAAATCCTCTGTTTGTGATGCTTGTTGTAAACAGCTCTTTTCTTTTATTTAAAGCAATTTTTGCCATTCCTGCATTCTGGTTCGGATATCAGTCTTTATACACCTTTCATACATTTAGTTATCCAAGCACCCAAACACAGATTGATAAATATAATTATATATAACTCATTAATAATTCATGAGGAAAACACAAAGAAAATCCATGTTTAATGAGTGTCTGTATATGTGATACAGATTCCTCTTGATTTACATAAATTTTAGCTTTGATTTTCTCGACTTAGACAACGGTTTTTTAGAAAAATTACTACGCCAATGAACTTACCAAATCGGATCGTTTTAGATGTCATTTACAGAATTCGTGTCCATTCTGTATCGGGATACAGGCACTCGGCTTCGCCTCGTGTCTGTATACCCCGATACAGAACGGCCACTCATTCTGTAAATAGTACATTACATATATGGGCCCATGCGCACTTCACGCTATCTGAATATACTTCACCGATGCTGTCCCACATGCGGTTGTCACCGACGATCGCATGTGTATAAGTACTTAATGAAATTCATTCAGATTGTTCCAAGCTACACTGATGAGCCAGGCACGTAGCTAGACTAAGAAATCTGGGAGGGCAAGTTTTATTTTGGGGGGGCATGTGGAAAGGTACAAAAGTTGAGCCCTCAGGACAACTGATGCAATCACACTACCCCCCCCCCCCAGTCTGTCACATGGTTTATGCACTGGAACTCTCTCTGGAACGCTAATTAGTCCAGTCATTCGTGGGGCAAAAAGTGAGGCAAATTTCCAGGCCCCTGTGCGATTTGCAGGATACAAAATGTTTTTTGACACGGCCACCGGTCTTGAGCGAACCGCGAAGGCTCGAAAAGGTTTGAAAAATTAATATTTATTCACTTTTATTGCATCATTTTATCACGCTTTGCTAAACGTGTATTTTCAATTTTGATTGGTTGTGCTATGCTGTCGAACTAATCATGCAGTAATTGTTTATTTGTTGCTATAGTAAAAGTCATTATTGTCTTTACAAAACGTGCACGAAGTTTGTCAGTCAAGAAATTAAATCAAACTTTTCGTTATAATATAAACCATATATTAGAGTTTCGTTACTCCGAAGAGGATGACAAAACATCAACACAAACGTAGTGTAGAATATGCCATTAGTACCAGTTTCACGGTGTCATTTTGTTTAAAAAGCATTCCGCATTCGTACCGAAAACAACATTGAGTAAACGTGAAAAATAAACAATCTAGTTGTCAGAGGCCGTTTAACAGATTCAAAAAATTAAAGGAGCAGAATACTAAGAAAATGACATTAGATGTATATTATGAAATATCAAGTATCACTACGTCTTTAGACTCGTACAAGAATAGCTTTCTCACTCTTATGTTGTTTGAACCTTTGCACGGCGAAAATGTATTTTACATAAGAAAGTTTGCACTCTTGTTCTCACCTTTTCATCTGGCTGTTTCCATCCTAGCTTAATTTACTGTATAGTTTTTGACTGCTATATAGTAAATAAAACAACAACAGCACTGCACAACAATGGGAAACCATTAAATGCACGTTGAGTCTGACAAAATAATTTGATAAATATTTTTTTCAAACCTTTTTTCGAGCCTTCGTACCTGCAAACCGCGTAGGGGCCTGGAACTTTTTGCCTCACCTTTTGGTTTACGCGTTAGCGTTCCAGTTATCACGTTTTAACTTACATCGAGTTCACCGGGTTTACGCTACTAAACCATAACGCCATTAGACGCTTTCGATATAACAACATCACTTATTTACGTTACGCAAGTACGCAACAGCGTTCACACTTCAATTACTTATCCACTCACGCTGCGGATTTTTTTTGGGCATGCAGTCTCTGGTTGGGGGGGCAAGAAAGAATTTTGGGGGGGGCGGTCGCCCCCCCTCGCCCCCCCGTAGCTACGTGCCTGTGATGAGCTGTAGTTACAGCGAAACACCGTGTCTGTAGATTGAACTATATATATAGTGTAGTATAATTGTTTGTGTTCTTTTATAGATCAACGAAGAGTGGTTCGTCATGGCACTTTTTAAAGCAATCCTTGTCCTCCACATTGCTCACAGTCGCACCGTCCAGTACATTACCTCTTAAAAGTAATAAGTGCCACTTAATATAACGAAGAGCGTGGGCCACGCTGTCGCTCTTCGTTATATTAATAATCGCAAAGTCAAAGTACGGTAATCTTTTTGACCTTGCATATCTTGAAATGACGCCATATGCCCGTTACTTGCCCGAGCAAATTCGGCAAACAATTTTGATGAAATGTATGGAGCATGTCGGCTAATTAGCCGAAAAGTAACGAGTTTTTGCCGAGTTCGACCTAGTTTCGACGTTGCTCTTGAGTTGTGTTGAGTCAAATCTGTATTTTGTTTAAATATCACAAGTCCAACGTATGAAGACAATGCCAAATGCCAGTCAAACTCGCTTCAGACAACTTTATGAGAGCATATCTATTTATCTCACTAAGAGCGGCGTGGTTCATACGATGGTTTTAGTCCAGTCAAATTAAATTAATTGACCAGTCATATAACATGCGGCGAGTTCTATTGGTTGACACCATTTTGATTTAATTGGCTTGATGTACTTCATATAAGTTAATCAATCACATAGATCATGCATCATAGATCTAACGAATAATGACTTGCCACAGTTGTGACGCATTTTAGTCGAATCTTTTCTGGTTGTCACAAGAGCAACGTGACGTCTAATATATTAAGACCGGTCTCGAATTCGCACGGTTCCGGCTGTTTACATGGCGAAATAGTATGGGCGGCCGTTACCACCAAAAATACTACATGTGTGAAATGAATTGACATAAACTGAAACGACTTATCACAAACAGGAATGATCCATTCTAAATATAAATGATTGAACAACATGTAGTTATATGACTGGACAAGTTATGAAATGATTCATCTTAACATGAAATGATTCAGTTCGCAGTGAAGTAATGCAACTACTTTTGTATTGGTTTAACTTCACAATGTGAAATAACTGAACATGTTGCACAATGATTGGACTAGCTATTGTTAAATGATTCGTCTAGTTATGAAATGATTCATGCCGTTTGATAACCATTCGCCATGTCGTGAAATAGTTCAACCTAATGTGAAATGGTTCAACAACACGTCAGTTAATCTAAGCTAACGTAAAATCATTCAACCTATTGCGAAATTATTTAATTTGATGTGAAATGATTCAACCTAATCTGAAATGATTCAATCTGATGTGAAGTGATTCAACGCGATGTGAAATGATTCAACCTAATCTGAAATGATTCAATCTGATGTGAAATGATTCAACGCGATGTGAAATGATTCAACCTAATCTGAAATGATTCAATCTGATGTGAAATGATTCAACGCGATGTGAAATGATTCAACCTAATCTGAAATGATTCAATCTGATGTGAAATGGTTCAACGCAATCTGAAATGATTCAACGCATGTTTAAATGACCCAACGTATTATGTAATTTGATCATTAAATGTGGTACGGCGCATGTTGTTGTGAAATGATTCAACGCGATGTGAAATGATTCAATCTGATGTGTAATTTGATCACGAAATGCGGTTTTGGCGGTGGCATTCCCGCGCGTGTGTTTCGGTTTTCAACAGCTCTGATCCTCGGAGTCGGATTACAAACTGATTTGTGTGCTTTCGCCAAATATATAGATATACTCTTCGCTTTTCGAGCATTTCTCTTGGCAATTTCTTAATTGGGGCTCTGCTAAAGAAGGTATGTCTGTTATGATTTATACTCTGGTACTTATACGCTTATTTGCAGTATTCTTATTGTGTATAAAGCAACAGTCATTTGCAACGTACTTTTCACCGAAATTTAGTTAAATTCAAATTTCATATGCACGTGAAGAGTTGTGTTCGTGTATGGAGAGATTTATGAATCGTATGGTTATTGTTCCATTTGTTCCCTTGATAAATATCCAAACGCATGGCCACTGGGCATTGTAGGCAACAACCGGGCATGTGTGTTGGCTAAGCACGTGTATCTCGTAGTCGTATCATCTTCCTGAATGTGTTATGTTAAGTTAGAAAACGCTGTTTGAACTATGATGTTACTCGTACGTTACTCGTACGTTACTGGCTCTTCATGCTTTCTTTTCAATAAGCATTACATGTAAAGTACATAAGCGTATTAAATCTATACTATATTTTAATGGCTTAATATGCACTCGCTTTCATAGGGTTTTGTAGCCGGTATAAATTCTAAGAAACAACGTTTGATTTTTCATGTTTCCACCATTGAGTTTTTTTTGTATAAAAAGGACTGTTGCATTCAAGACGAGACTTTAACTAGAAATACGCATAAGCAAGATTTATTTCCCGCCTTTTTAGATTAACACAATTTTTATCTGTATATCTAATGGATCAGTTTAAGGCAGAGCTGATAAATGCAATCGAAGAAGTTATCCAGATGCTAAGTGTAGCGTCAAGCCGTGTTGATCGCGAGGCCTGAGGAAACTCTTAACAAAACTGTGGGGACTCCGTCCATCTCATGGACGGGAGCTCTGATTGGCTGACTAATTGAAGTAAGGATTTTGATTGGTTCATTCAGATAAACAACTTGCCCAAAGGTGCACACCGTGAGAAGGTCATCGCCATTTCTCGAATGTGTTTATCGTGTACGTTTCTGTGACCAATTCATTCATTTAATCATTTATTATGTCGGAAAATCAAACCATAGAAGGATTTTTCGAAACCGCTTTGTTAAATTCATTGACACATTTCGGCTATGAGTCTGAGAAAATTGAAACCAGAACAAACGACGTGCATTCGAAAGCTCGCTGTTGACAGCCAAGATGTCTTTAAATTGCTGTTTTGCCCACTGGTTTTGGTAAAAGTCTGATATATCAGATATTGCCATTTGTGTTCTCTGAACTTCATCGACTTCAACATGGCACGGTGAGGAATTTCGTTGTAGCAGGTGGAGACCTTGCGAAAAGCAGTCTACTTGGGTCCTTCGTTCGATGATCAGGGACGATGGCTACTGAAGGCGAAGCCGATGCGAAAGTCCAAGTTGTTTATGGTAGTGCTGAACAATGGTTGTCAGAGAAGTGGACCCGTAAGTTACAAAACGGGAATCTCGGAGCAGTTATGCACCAGTCAATATAAACCCCCGCACCCCCCCCGGCCGGGACATAGCGGGGCATTACCGGGGAATTTCCTGTGATTTGATAGGAAAAACGTCCGCGCATACCGGGGTATTTTACTGCTTTTGTACGGTATACAAACAATCAGCGGGGGACAGGACCGGGGCACTTTACCCTGACGGAGAAAAGACTGGTATGGAAATCTCCGGACTGTCTCCATTCTCGTCCCCAGAGCCCTTTCATGAAAAGCTAAAACAGTTATCATTAAAATGTTGTTTTAAATGTTGTGTTGTGTTTTAAAGGGCGGGGGCATTTGACCGGGGCTTTTTATGCTATTAGAATAAAGAAACTGCCCTGGGATGCGGGGCATTAGACGATATTTGACCGGTGTGCAAGTCAAATGCCCCGCTATGTCCCGGCCGGGGGTGTGCGGGGGTTTATATTGACTGGTGCATTAGTCTTAGTTGTGGATGACTGAGTTTACTGAGTTTATACGGCAACCTCGTCCCCAGGGCCTTTTGCGCTGCCCCACCACGAAAAGGCCCTGGGGACGAGGTTGTTTGTATCAATATATTAAATGGCCTACCTGCATTCTAAAATTTAAATTCTAAAACTGTATAAAATAATTCCCAAACTGTTGCGTTTGTTTTTAATATAAAACATCAATATCCAGTCGATCCTTTTCTCCAACGTTCTAGCCTGTGCTACAAAATTATATATTTTATTAATTTAGTCGAAACTATATCAAGGCGGCTATCAAATCGTGTTTATCTTTTATTATGGTGGAATTTTGAATCAATATATATGTTACTCTCAAATTGTCATATTTCTCGGTTTCTTATCGTATTTTCCAATTCTTCGACTTCTTCTCTAGATCGGGTCTAGATACCATGGACAAACGCCTTCAATTGGAGCTCGTGTATTTATTGCAAGTCTACCTAGACTAGTCTGGACTAGAACCAGACGCGGAGAAAGACTATATATTTCTGTGGGATGAAATCAAAACATACGCTTTGTTCTTTTGACAACACATATCAATCATATCTCGTTAATTTTTAAAAATAACAAAGTGGGCGGAAGACGGTTTTAATAAGAGTTTACTCAGGCCTTTATTTTTCTCGCCCCGCACCTCTGCCCGCGCTGCCGGGTTTAGCGGAAGCTGGAACAAATAAAGGCCTGACATTCAGGTTATTGGGTGGTAAAATATGTTAACATATAGTGGATAAGTAAATAAAGTAAATACGAACTAAATTCCCTGTATTACACAAAAGGAGTGCATGATATCCTCGTATTGCTCTTATCATGAACGTGAAATAAAGTTTTTAGTTTGATTTTTCCTTCTTTCAAGTCATTTATCATCACCAATGGTATTCACTGTATCACGCGGAAGCACGCTCTTTTAAAAAGAGCGGGCCGCTACTTTCGGGATTCTACGGTATGAGTACATAGCTACGAGTGACATACGAGTAACATCATAGTTCAAAGAGCGTTTTCTAACTTAACATAACACATTCAGGAAGATGATACGACTACGAGATACACGTGCTTAGCCAACACACATGCCCAGTTGTTGCCTACAATGCCCAGTGGCCATGCGTTTGGATATTTATCAAGGGAACAAATGGAACAATAACCATATACGATTCATAAATCTCTCCATACACGAACACAACTCTTCATTTAGTTAAATTCAAATTTCATATGCACGTGCTTTATACACAATAAGAATACTGCAAATAAGCGTATAAGTACCAGAGTATAAATCATAACAGACATACCTTCTTTAGCAGAGCCCCAATTAAAGTGCCTATCTCATGGTTGGGGATTTTACATATTTAGGATATTTGGAACATTTTAAGACGATTTGTAATATATCTTCTTTTCCTAAAATTTCATCTTCATGGACTTTTTTGCTGTTAAAGTTGGCGATTTTGACGATGGCCGTGAAAAAATTTTACTGGGTTCTAGTCGCCGGAAGTGACGTAGAAGCAGGGAGACCTTCTCAGACAGCAACAGTGTTTACATCGGGAGTTTACGGTTCATCTTGGATTTTCTTGGCTTTATTCAGGTTATTTTGTCGGAAATTCTTTTAAAAACTATGCCAAACAGGTGCGTAGTGTTTTTACTCTCGAAGGAACCCAATTGATATGCTAGAATAGCGCTGTATGCCATTCATTTTTTTTGGACAATAACGATGTACAATCCCGACTCACGGAAGGCGAATAAAAGAAGGATAGCTTCGGGTGAAAGGAACGCCGAATTGTCAAGGATAAAGGTGTGAAATGAACGCCGACATCTACTTCTGTGATCTGTTCGTCGTTCGAAGTAGTTTCAACGGGAATATTTAGTACTAAGACGATTCACAGCAGTTTATCACGAGGAAAACCCGTCGGTGTGGCGATTACAAAACGACAACAATAGAGCGTGGGGAAGTGACAAGAACTTGTGCATATCATCAGTCTCATATTTCTTTTTATCGAAGGATTGTTTGCGTTCGATCTTTGATCAAGAATATATCGAAATATACTTGACTTGGTAATGTCGTCTACCTCTGGTTCTAACACTGATAGCTAAAATGACTAGACTAGGATGTAAACATTCCGGGATACGTAATCGAGATCGAAGACGAAGTAAAACTGTCTTCCAGTGCAGTGCGGCCATACCTGAAGACGAATCATCTGAATGCATTGTCAAGCCGTATGAAGACGAGTCGGTTGCCGATGAAATTTGGATCGTAAATCATAATGAGCAAATGCGACCTGAAAAAGGTCTTTAGTACGACGGCTACAAATTCGCTTTTGAGGGGCACGATAAGATAAATGATTGGTAAGTGATCAGTGAATTTATGTTTACGTTTTATCTGCAATGTTGTTTTCACGCATTTGCTAAAACAAAATTGTATGCTGTCAAAGCCATATGCATGATTCGCATGTTTAATTCTATTGATATTACTCTGACACTGAACTGCTTAATGGGAATGCGAAGGAATGTCAGTAAATCAAAGCTTGCATTGAAATGGTTTATAATAACAGTGATCAAGTTCTTTACACTTGTTTGCCTGGAAATGTGGTCACTGCGTCTAGCGGGACACTTACATCGAAAAAATTGACAAGATAAAGTATCAAATAAAAGATCAGTACAGAAAACAGGTAGGAACTAAGGAACTGTCTGTTGATTATAGAATAATGGAATACTTGCATCCACTTTTGAAATTTGAACTTGCAGGCGACAGTAACATACAGAGTCAATTTCTTCAAGTTTGAAGATGAAATCGCACAATTGTTGTTGTTTATCGAATTGGACGAGCACTGAATTGTGGCAATTTTGAAGAACGAAGCAATTCTATTAGCATAGGTGAATTGTGCGCAGCTGGCTTATTCGCAAGTGGAAATCGGAAAGCGAACGGGTATTCTATTAATCAATACTGACAGTATCTACCTGCTTTCTACATCTTCTATTTTATACTTTGCCTCGTCAATTCTTCGATATTTGCAGCCCGCTAGACGCAGTGACCAGATATATAACAAATATAAACATGCGAATCATTTGGCTTTGACATACAATTTTGTTTTAGCAAATATGGCCAATTGCAAATATGGCATGCCAGTATATACAACATTCGACAAAACGTAAACATAAATTCACTGATAAAGCAAACTTTCATAACTTACAAATCGTTCACCTTATTGTGCCCCGCAAAGCGAATTTATAGCCATCGTAGAATATATTTTTCAAGTCGCATTTCATCCTAAGCTCGTCTTCATACGGCTTGACAATGCATTCTGATGATTCGTCTTCAGTATAAATGGCCTAGACAGTTTTACTTCGTCTTCGATCTCGATTACGTATCCCGGAATGTTTACCTCCTAGTCTAGTCATTTTGGCTATCAGCATTAGAACCAGAGGTAGACGACATTACCAAGTCAAGTATATTTCGATATATTCTTGATCGAAGATCGAATTCGATAAAAAGAAATATGAGACTGATGACATGCACAAGTTCTTGTCACTTTCCGGAAAAACACGCTCTATTGTTGTCGTTTTGTAATCGCCACACCGACGGGTTTTCCTCGTGATAAACTGCTGTGAATCGTCTTAGTACCAAACTACTTCGAACAACGAACAGGTCATGGAAGTAGATGTCGGCGTTCATTTCGCATCTTTATCCTTGACAAATCGGCGTTTCCCGAAGCTATCCTTTTATTCGCCTCCAGTGAGTCGGGAATCGGCATTGTACATCGTTATTGTCGCAAAAAAAGAAATGGCATACAGCGCTATTCTAGCATATCAATTGGGTTCATTCGAGAGTAAAAACACTACGCACCTGTTTGGCATAATTTTTAAAAGAATTTCCGACAAAATAACCTGAATAAAGCCAAGAAAATCCAAGGTGAACCGTAAACTCCCGATGTAAACACTGTTACTGTCTGAGAAGGTCTCCCTGCTTCTACGTCACTTCCGGCGACTAGAACCCAGTAAAAAATTTTCACGGCCATCGTCAAAATCGCCAACTTTAACAGCAAAAAAGTCCATGAAGATGAAATTTTAGGAAAAGAAGATATATTACAAATCTTCTTAAAATGTTCCAAATATCCTAAATATGTAAAATCCTCAACCATGAGATAGGCACTTTAAGATATTGCCAAGAGAAATGCTCGAAAAGCGAAGAGTATATCTATATATTTGGCGAAAGCACACAAATCAGTTTGTAATCCGACTCCGAGGATCAGAGCTGTGGAAAACCGAAACACACGCGCGGGAATGCCACCGCCAAAACCGCATTTCGTGATCAAATTACACATCAGATTGAATCATTTCACGTTGCGTCGAATCGTTTCACATCGCGTTGAATCATTTCACAACAACATGCGCCGTACCACATTTAATGATCAAATTACATAATACGTTGGGTCATTTAAACATGCGTTGAATCATTTCAGATTGCGTTGAACCATTTCACATCAGATTGAATCATTTCAGATTAGGTTGAATCATTTCACATCGCGTTGAATCATTTCACATCAGATTGAATCATTTCAGATTAGGTTGAATCATTTCACATCGCGTTGAATCATTTCACAACAACATGCGCCGTACCACATTTAATGATCAAATTACATAATACGTTGGGTCATTTAAACATGCGTTGAATCATTTCAGATTGCGTTGAACCATTTCACATCAGATTGAATCATTTCAGATTAGGTTGAAATCATTTCACATCGCGTTGAATCATCATTTCACATCAGATTGAATCATTTCAGATTAGGTTGAATCATTTCACATCGCGTTGAATCACTTCACATCAGATTGAATCATTTCAGATTAGGTTGAATCATTTCACATCAAATTAAATAATTTCGCAATAGGTTGAATGATTTTACGTTAGCTTAGATTAACTGACGTGTTGTTGAACCATTTCACATTAGGTTGAACTATTTCACGACATGGCGAATGGTTATCAAACGGCATGAATCATTTCATAACTAGACGAATCATTTAACAATAGCTAGTCCAATCATTGTGTAACATGTTCAGTTATTTCACATTGTGAAGTTAAACCAATACAAAAGTAGTTGCATTACTTCACTGCGAACTGGATCATTTCATGTTAAGATGAATCATTTCATAACTTGTCCAGTCATATAACTACATGTTGTTCAATCATTTATATTTAGAATGGATCATTCCTGTTTGTGATAAGTCGTTTCAGTTTATGTCAATTCATTTCATACATGTAGTATTTTTGGTGGTAACGGCCGCCCATAAAATAGGACGAATTCGAAACCGGTCCCGAATTCATCCGGTACCGTGTAAACGTAGTTAGCCTGCGAATACATATTGGGACCTCCAAAGAGAGACGAAAGTAAACACTCCCTACTGATGAGCTAAGTGGCTTAGAAGCTTAGAAAAGCTCAGAGGCTCACACCAAGATCAACGTCAATGCTCAGTTTCTGCGGCATCTCTATTTAACGGAATTAACGGATCAACGGATCAACGGAATCGGCCGGAAATTTGGTTAATCGCTTACTAACAAACAGTTAATAAAATACATTTATTTTTATTAGCTGAGACTGAAACTGATCTGTCGTCGATACTTCAAGTAAGGTTATTGGATTACACGTATTACGTACATATATACGCATAATTGTTGAAAGAGATTTTATATTTTTGATTGCTATGATTGCGCAAATTTACGTGTCGCATTTTAAATTTACTAAGTGTTAAGTCGGACACAACCTGTGGGTTGATTAACAGAAAAAGATTTTCGATTTTTAATTAAGGATCATAGCAAAACCACCTTTTGAAGCTTGGTTAAATCTAAAAAGATAGATGTAAATAAAACAAAAGGTCCGCTATGCGTACATGTATCTGCGCCAAACCCACCACTGTGAGAATCTTGTCAAGATCTTGTAAGATCTTGTGTGATCTTGTAAGATCTTAAGAAAAATCTTATAAGATTTTTACACGTAGATCTTATAAGATTTTAGCGAGATCTTATAAGATAATTAAAGAGAAAGTACACGTTCTTTGACCAAAATAATTTTTTTATCATGACTCACAAAAAACTGTGGTAGATCACACTCACAAGTTTACTATAAGTCACGTTAAAAATACTTACCAATTTTATCAGCAATATCCCCTGTCTCCGAAATGTTTTAGTGCATAACTGCATGAAGGTATATGCCAATACGGCTGTTGAGCCGGACACCGCGGGTCTAAAGACCCTGAATCGTCTGTAGGTTTGTGCCATTTTGGAAACTTATACCGTTAGATAGAGCGTTAATTCTGGACAACAAATATGAATTTGAAAAAATAGAATAGCAACGGAGAAAAATCGATTTGAACTGAGATGAGCGCCAAATATCAAATGGAAATTATCGGGTCAAACGCAATCAGTCATATTTAAAGTATCCCTGAATCGTCTGTAGGTTTGTGCCATTCACGAAACTTGTACAGTTAGATAGAGCGTTAAACACTCTACAACATATGTGAATTAGAAAAAATCGTATGGAATAGAACCCCGAAAAAAGCATAGTGTTTTAGTCAAAAACTTTGTCGGAAATATAGAATTTAACGGCTAGCAGCCGTATTGGGAATTTGCGATATATCTTCATTGCAGTTGAGCCACCGGATACCGCCGGCGTGTTTAAAGTATACCCCTGAATCGTCTGTAGGTTTGCCATTCACGAAACTTCTACAGTTAGATAGAGCGTTAAATTCTATACAACATATGTGAATTAGAAAACATGTATAGAATAGCAACGGAGAAAAGGCTATTTGAACTGACATGAGCGCAAATATCAAATTGCATTATTACGCTATTTACTTGGCGTACGGTCAAACGCGGTCATATTTAAAGTATATCTCTGAATCGTCTGTAGGTTTGTGCCATTTGGGAAACTTGCACGGTTAGATAGAGCGTTAAATTCTGTTCAACGTATGTGAATTAGAACAAATCGTATAGAATAGCAACGGAAAAAAATCTATTTGAACTGAGATGAGCGCAAACTTATCAAATTGCATTATTATGCATCACTTGGCGTACGGTCAAACGCAATCATTTTAAAGTATCCCTGAATCGTCTGTAGGTTTGTGCCATTAACGAAACTCGTACAGTTAGATAGAACGTTAAATTATGTACAAGATATGTGAATTTGAAACAATCGTATAGAATAGAACCCTGAAAATCGTAGTATTTTAATCCAAAACTTTGTCGCTTCGGAGGACTTCGTGATATGGCGAACGAAATATTTGTAAACACGATCGGATTAAAAATACTCGTTTCCATCGTTCAAACTGACAAGCTCGTAGGTTGACGCCAAAAAATTCTGAGCTTCGATTGTCCCCGATCATGCCCGATTCACTTGTCGCGCATTGTTTACAGCTACACAAAAAAGTTAACACACACACACACATACATACACACAACACGATAGCAATATATCTGCTGCGCAGATACAAAAATCAGGGGTCTTCATTTATGAAGATATAAATATACAAGTTCTCTGTCTGTTGAACTCATTCTTTGAATCATAAACACGGGAGTTTTTATTAAGACGATTACATTTAGCGTTTTCCGCAAGTAGAAGGTACTATTGCGTCATGATTGCACAAATGCAACAAATAAATTTTGTAGACAAATTTACTAAATATTTCCTGTCATCAGCGCCGAGTAAACACCTTTGCCGCGCGCGCGCATGAAATGTCCAAAACATGTATATCTTCCTCCTAAATATTATTTGTGCCGCTAGAAGGAAATTATGTGCGCAAATTTTAGCGTATTTTACGACGCTCGACCAACTACCCTCGACTTGCAACCCTCGATACTCGACCAAAACTCAAACTCCTCCAGGAAGACCTAATCTTGAGGGGTAGTGTGGCCGTCTTTCTTACATGCCTTTATTTGCTAGGGGATTAGGGATATAAGATTTATATTTTAAAAAATTGCGCAATATTTTCAAAGATGTGTTTTATAGCATAGTCAAAAACATGCGTGAATGTTTAATATGATCTAATTCATATATATGTTGAAGCTTCGAGCTTTAGTTCACTTAGGCAACTGTTCCAATATAACTATCATTTGTCTGTGTCCCTACTATGGAAGACATATCCATAATAACTCAATCAACAATATATTTGTTGCATTTTTTCACACAGCGAGTTCAATTTGCGATAAACTGCAAGATTTCCTTTCGAAATCGAACGATTCCTGACTCATTATGTAATTTAATTGATTTAATTTTAAAATAAAAGCAAGCATGTAACTACGTGATTGCGTTCTTAAAATTTTAAATGTTTTAAAACATGTTTTTAATGGACATTTTATCATTTTCAAGAAACATTTTATCTAAATTGGACTTTGATATTTTCTTGTTGTCTTAGTTAGAAACCTTGTGATAGTTTGCAAGTGTGTAAGGCTAAATTTTTCCAGGAATGAGGGTGGGGAAATCTAATAAACAGTAGGGAGATATGTCGTCACATTCTAATATAAAAAAGTTGGCTGTTTCGCTCTATGTCAAAGTTCATCAGCATGCATAGGAAACACCAGTTACATTGTGTCGTCAGTGAATCCAACATGGACAGCCTGACCAACACACACAAGTGAAGGTCTAGCTAAATTTAACATTCTGCATAACCCAGAGCAAGGTGGGCTACCTTCCATGGCTGTTGAGCCCCACCTACCCAGAGCTGTCTGGCTTTCAAATGCCTGATACTTGCCTTTTAAACCTCAACCCAAGCAGGCAATGTCTGGTTAGGAGTCAGGAGAAGCTTTTGTTAATGACCATAATGGACATTACATGGACATAGACATAGAGGAGCTCAACTCTCTACATCATCCCGGTCATTCTAACCCCCATCTAATATGCCACTACCCATCCCCCTACTAACCCATGTTACTATGAGCTGTCTGGTTTTCAGGCACCAGGAACCCAAGTTCAATTCCTGTCCAGTGCAATTATCAGATTAAAATTTCATAATAGCCACATGTGAGAAGAATGCTTACTTGATGTATAATGATAATACATGGAAATTTGTAGAAATGTCATGTAGATATTTATTGCTTAGCTTTTGATCTGTTTCCCCAGGCCTTATTACTTGTATGTTTAAAAGTTATATTATTACTTATAATACCGTTTGTTATATATATATATTTATAAGATGACTTGAGGGAAATTAGCGATTAAATTTCTCCGACGCCGAGGGAAGTGCGGCCCGAGAACTTTTACAAATCTTCCCGAGGCAAAGGGGAAATTTAATCGCTAATTTCCCGAAAAGTCATGTTATTAGTTGGTAATATTATGATCGCCGAGGAAAACTTTGAGAATCTTACCGACAGGAAATTTACACGGTTGATCAGAGAAGTTGCATCTAATTTTCCCGTGCATGTTGATGAGGGAAAATATATGCAAGCGATGAGGGAAATACGAGGTTTACATTCCCTCGGAGAGCAAAAGAATCCGAGGCGATCATGGTATTAATATATATAGACAATTAACTGACTTGTAATATGAACTGAGGACGAATGTATTATGTAAACTAAATCTGACTCTGCATCATGATTGACATACTAATGAGTATCTAGAATTGAAACACTACCTAAGTAGTGTTTATAGTACTACATGAAGCATTTAATAGCATTGGTTTATACCAGTGTGCTCAACGCAGATTATGCTAATATGGAACGGATATAAACAAAGGTTAGGGAAGTTCCATATTGATGAACTACTGTACCTATAAGCTTACCTTAGAGCGACATATGGCTTACTCTAGCTTGTCCGCCTTCATGTGTTGTGGCAAATAGACCGTCTCAGCACCGATGTCTTCCCAATCTTAGGGAAATGCTCGACAAGCACTGATTCTCGCAGACAAATCAACATACATTTGCCGCAAAAGAACATCATCGCTGCTTTTTAAAGCATACAACGCACGATCTAACAAGCTTATAGAAGCCATGAATCGATCGAACAGAATTAGACTGAACGAAGACCTTGCACACCGCATTTTGCAGGCTTCCGGTAAGGCATACTTTCGGCAAAGCAATCAACCAATCCGATTTGCCTCGTTTTGGCCAATCACAATGGGTAAATCGGCCTAAATCCTGCAAAAATCTAAACCAGTCAGCGCTCGCGATTTGGCTGTTTTGGACCAATAAGAATGGCTAAATCGGCCTAAATCCTGCAAGATTCTAAACCGGGATTGGCTAAATCGGCCTAAATCCAGCAAAACACCTAAACCAAGGGAGCACGCCAGACTGACCTGTGTTTCTTCTTTGTTCGGAGTTCCTTCATTTATATTCAGCCATTTTGAATAATGCGGTATATATCATTAGCGTATCGCAGCGATTTATACTGAGAAATTAACAATTTTGACAAGATATGCTGTTAATACACATAGTTTAGTCCGGATTTCACTCAAAATGCTCTCAGAATGCCGGAAATCCCATCTCCAAGTAAGACAATAGAATTCAAAAAATTACGGGGCACATGCTCCTGGGGCCCCTTAGATGGCCTGACGACCCGTGCGTATATATACCCCGCCGCCCGCGCAGAAATTGTATTATTATTTAACGTTCCCCGCGCAGAAAAAAAACTTTACAGTCTGGAGGAACTCCGAACAAAGAAGAAGAAACACAGGTCAGTCTGGCGTGCTCCCTTGCCTAAACCAGTCAGCGCTCGCAATTTATTTGGTTTGGACCAATCAGAATATCTAAATCGGCCCAAATCCTGCAAAAGTCTAAGCCAGTCAGGCCTCGCAAATTTTCTTGTTTAGTTGTTAATATATGATGATATTTATAATTATTTCTTAACAATTTTCACCTTAGTCATCTGACTTATTTGACTAACGCTAAATCCGCCCCTGTGCAAGAACACCTTGATCAAAAGGCAAAGCTGTTCAACTAAACCTAAACTCGGCCCGAGTAATTAAATAGCCATGGCAAACTTTGAAATGAAAGTTCATGACTTTGGCAATATGTTGAATTCAATTGTTATTTTAGATGAATGCCATGCTGCTAGCTCTGTTCACTACAACACTGATAAAAGAAGCGAACAAGTTTTTTTAATTCATAGACACTTTGAGAAATTGTTGTGTGTTTAAGACTCCTCCTAGCCTGCGTAGCAGGCGTTACTGGATTGGGGGACTGGGGAGAGGGCTGAGAAGTAACGCCTGCAGTGGAGCTCTTTGGTTTTGTAAAACTCGTTCGCTGACGAACGGGATTTTAATTATTGATTACGCCGAATGTGATTCGCTTAGCGTCCATAATCTGTCAATCAAGAAGGTTTAGTAAGTAAAATTAATAATTTCAATTCTAATTTTCAAACAAAGCTGAAACGATTTATATCAAAGGAAATATCTAAACAGCACTTGCAGTGCTTTTGCGATTTGATCAAATGAAAATGCTGAGTGTCAGCCTCCTCGACTCCCATACCATTCAACCGTAAGTTTTATATTTAAAACCTCCATGCAAGAGTTTGGAATATATCTTAATAATAGGAAGTTCCTGAATTTGATTTTGAAAGCGAACACCGTGAGACGCTTTGCTTTCATATGTCTCTGTCAGTCATAAAATTTCTGAAAATATTTGCGAGCGAACACCGTGGGACGCCGCAGACATTTCCGTTCAATAATGGTATACCTTTCACTCAACTGTTTTATTTTGGTAAACACTCGCTGTCATTACTGTTCTCTTCATGAATGTTCGTTGCCAATGATAGAAACAGGGTTACTCTACCATTCACACATAATTTTATAAATTTCCAGGCCACAGTTTGAGAAATATTTGTGAGCAGATACCGTGGGACGCCGCAGACATTTCCGTTACATGTAAATAATCACCACTATTTATATACCTTTCACAACTGTTTTATTTCGGTAAACACTCGCTGTCATTACTGTTTTTTTCATGAATATTCGTTGCCATTGATAGAAACAGGATTACTCTACCATTCACACCTAATTTCATACATTTCCAGTCCACAGTTTTAGAAAGATTTGTCAGCAGACACCTGGTCGGACACTGCAGACATATTCCGTTAACATTAATTTATCCTTTCCACAGATTTGCGACCAACTCTCAGTCTTTTAACTCCCTTGTACTATAATTGTTTTTTATACAAGGAGAATTATTGAAATAATAATTTACGCGAAATTTTACTGAATTAAATGCCATGGATTTTGAAATATTACAATTAATACAAACAGTTTTTTAGGCTTCAGACATTGGCCGCTCGAGATCATATTTCATTTGGGGGTGTTTGACAAAACCAAAGAGCTCCACTGCAGGCGTTACTTCTCAGCCCTCTCCCCAGTCCCCCAACCAGTAACGCCTGCTACGCAGGCTAGACTCCTCCCGACAAACTACGAAAACACTGGGTTATGCCTAATGGTCAATCTGTTTATTTTATTTACCTTTTTACAGGAAAATCTACAACCATTCCCCAACTGTGTTATTTTGCATCATACGACATTCGTTATGGCAGCTTATACCATTATGGAATTTATGGCAACTTGGATCTCTTGCAGTTTTCCAACTTACATCCCTCGAGTCCTTTTAACTTCTTAGACAATCACCCCCTTGAGGATGCTGCAAGTGGAAAATGCATCAAACACCATTACAAGCACTGACCTGCAATTGGTCCTCACAGACAACTGTTCCGGTGCCGGCGTACTGACCTGGTATTATGACTTAACGGCACAGTGCTTGATGAATATCCAGACGGGAAAGGCTTTGAGCCCCTGGAATTATACACGTTCGCCAGCGGATGTTCAATATGTTCCAAGTTTGAGCGACTGCAGTACGTACAACAAATTACACGTCTGGTGTAAGTATTTTTAAACTGTTAGAAAACAACATGATGTTGCATTTCCAGAAATGACATACTGCCAGGGCGGAGGTGGAAAAAATAGCGGACCACGGGAGCATTAGGCCCAAATTCTTTTTTTTTAGATTAGCACAAAAAAGGTCAAAGAAAGATGAAATAAGAGACAAAAACGGAGAAATAAATTAGAAAAAAAAAATTAAAAAAGCCAAATCGAAGTGCTTATAAACCCAAATATAGCAGAATACTTGAATGCCAAAATGTTTTTTTGATTTGCTTTTATATTGCAATATTCAAAATAAGGTAATAATAGACCTTTAGTAGACGTTCGTTAAGCTCAAATACCCATAAAATATTTCTGGGCCCCAGACTGGGGTCAAACCTGTACTCGCTGTTTGGGACTCAGAAATACTTCCCGAGTATTTGAAATTGACGTACGTCTACCAAACGCCTGTAAGGAGCTGTTCATATGAAACGGGTTAGCCTGGTTACTGGGCTGATTTTATGAGTCACGAAAATCTTATTACGTCTATTTGAGAAATACAAAATCACATAACGAAAAAAAATTGGGTTTGTTTCTCTGTAGGTATAGCACACGGAGTGTTTAGTGTTATAATTCCTTTTTGTAGTCAAAGAACGATTTTCGTGACATAAAATCAGCCTGGTAACCAGGCCAGCCCGCCTCATATTAACAATCCCTTAGTACACCAAGCTAGCAAACGAACCACATGCACTACATGTATACGTACAACACGTCGATCATCATTCAGTGGTTGTATTAACTGACTTAAGTATGTTTTATCTTCACTAGGTTTTTATGACAAAAAGATATCTGTCTGATGGCCGATTGAACAAGCTGTGTTCGTAAAGATATTAAACATTTTAGTGTCACAACAGTTTTATATACTGGCATGTGCTTGTTTAATCTCAAAAAGTAACTGTAACAAGATCTACATTAAAATTAAGGGCTATATTTGTTTTCTGTAATTTGGGAATATTATTATGAATTGATTTTACAGGTATAAATAAGAGAAAAATTAATTAATCTGCAGTGGCATTGCTCCCATCGTTGCAATTAATTGTATTAAAAAGAGTTTGAGAATATCAGGTAAATCATAATTACATGTTACATGCCCAGGGTTTCACCATGCATACATACAGAGGGCAATTATTTTGAAATCAGTGCCCACTGCTTGAAATTGCCCTCGTGTCAAGTGTTTCGCCTTTTACTTCAAAATGGCTGAAAGTAGGAAACAAAAATTTCACGTAACATGTAGTTAATTAGTAATTCTTCGTTCGGGCAATTTCATGTTTTTGGAAACTATGTATAGATTAGTTACCGAGGTTCACAGAGGTTGCCCAAGAAAACTGAGAGACTGAGTTTGTTATCACAGAGTTTGTCTAAAAAACACTTCAGTCGCGATGATAAATCCTTTATAACAATCGTGACTATTGATTAACCGTTATTTTCCCAAACTACGCAAAAATCAAGTTAATTGCAAAGTAGCCCAGAGCATTAACTTGATTCATGCGTTGGTTGGGAGTAATTATTATAAATAAACAACCGCGGGACATCAAAGAACACCGAAGTGGTCATGAACTAACTCGCTATTTAGCCCAAATTGCTCTAAAAACATGTCATTACTAGTACATATAGTCCTGTTCTTTGAGAGTAAGAAGACAAAATATAATTAATTGAACAGAAAAGAATAGGTTAGAATAAGATAAGATAGGTTAGAGTAGAAACATATTTAAGATAGGATAGCATAGGATAGGGCATTTCTCTTTCGCAAATATTGTGTGCTTGTGGTACGAATGGATGTACACGTTCGTATTCGTCAACATCTTATAGGAATGATTTTTGGTGAAAATCAAACGCAAAGTTTATATAAATAAACAGGGCGACAGCGAAGTATCAACTAGCGCATGTGCAGCATTTGACAGGTGCGTGTGATAAAAAGAAGAAAATAATCAGAAATCAGAAAAGTGCTAAAAGAAACGATCGAATGCTTGCGTTAACTGATTCTATTTTGGAAATTCGTAAGCTTTCTCGAATACTAACGTCAAATTTAGGGGCTGTTTATATGATCCCAGTTTATCGGGATATCCCGGTGTACCGGGATATCGATCCCGGCTTGTAGATAATTTACTGTTATCTTTAAAGTTACGTTTATGTGGAGACCGGGACGTCCCGCATGACACTAAGGTTCATGCATGCCATTTGCTTTGATGAAAAATTACAGCTTAAGGTCAACTATGCATTATATTTGAGCGTTTCACAATATATGCAGCATATATGCAGCAGTTCAAGGTGTTGAGTCTGTATCTGTTGACAAGCAGGGTATATACATGCACCATTTTCTTTTCGTGTTTTCTTGCTTGTAATCAGCTTATTTTTCTCAATGAATTGCTGGCCATGTTTTTGTCATTTTCTAAAATCGAACAAAATTACAACAGATAAAAATATAAAGAAAAAGTCAAACAAATAAAAGTCCAGAAATAATGATTAGCGTTACATACCGGATGTTCACCACATGGGCTTGGATGGTTCTATGGGGTAATACCCCAAAAGTTGTTCCCAAATCACTTTGAGAGCAAGGTCTTGAATTAGCAATATTTGAAGTTAACAATTTTTACTTTTTCAACATAGTTAAATTGAATTTATGTAATTCGCATTATTTTACCTTTTTTAAATCTGGAGATCATATTACTAAATGACATTAAATTATGTGTCAATTTTATGTCTATTTAACTCTTATTGAATTGTTATAGCGCCAATAGCAAAGTTGA
The DNA here is from genome assembly GCA_035771165.1 of Paragorgia papillata. Taxonomy (NCBI): domain Eukaryota; kingdom Metazoa; phylum Cnidaria; class Anthozoa; order Scleralcyonacea; family Coralliidae; genus Paragorgia; species Paragorgia papillata. The sequence continues at coordinate 666,524 of JAWNZC010000252.1, read as the reverse complement.
TAGACTTGTTTTTCACTTAATGGACAAAGCTACAGACAATTAGTAAAACTAATAAAATTCAAAAGAACGATGCCGAGGCCACGTGCACACAACGATGCACCGCGGAATCTAAGCAATTGGTATACATAACAAAACTACTCTCGGTGACAGGAACAGCTACGGTACAATGACCATGCACAGGTCATATGAACATCAAAAGTAGAAGTCAGTAATGATAAGTATGTATAAGATAGAAAAGTTTTAAACGAAGTCAGATTGCAGAGACTATTAGGCGGTGCTATTTTACAAACTGAATTCCAGAGGGGAACAATTCGGTTGAAGTAGTAAGATTGAAAAGTACTAGTTTTACAGGATGAAACTTTAAGCATAAGAGTGGGGTTTTTACAATCGAATTATTTTTACAACTTTTACTATTCAATTATTTCACAGCATGTTTGAAAGGTGGCTATTTTTACAAAATTATCAGTTTTTCCAGACATGCATGCGCATGCAAACAAAAATTTTCCAAAAAAGTAGCATGTACTAATTAACTTTGGCATTTGAATCGCATAACTTGGGGTGGTTTATATCATCACTAAACATCATATGACTCATTCTAGAATAATACGATGGCACATCGCTTCATTCTGGTCACGACTTTCCGAAACATGCCTTGACATATTCGCTTTCAGGGTAGAAAATAAGCAACCTGAGCCTTGTCAGCATGCTTGCAATCGAACTCGAGTCAAAGAAGAACAAGGCTTTCCCATTGGTATTAGGTAACAGTTTCTGGTATTTGAATTTTCATAGAAGAGTTTTTCCCATTTTATGTTATGCGGGGCTTTCCATGGAAATACCCACAGCTCCTGTATTTGCACATGGTCTAGATCTCGAGTCCTCGGTTGTGGAATGACAAGATTAGTTTTTTTGCTACTTAAATATGCTCAGTGTTCCGATTAGTAAGAAGATTATTTTGACTAGAATTAAGACTGTGAAGTGTTCTGTCTACAAAGAAAGCAAAACTCATCCTGCAAGCAGACCCTTATAAATACTCGCCACAACTCTAGCAACTCGTAAAATATAACGCTTTTAATGCTTTCTTTGTTAATACTGGTAATAATTTGCCTACATCATTCTGTTCCTATTACTAATAGGTGTGCAATGTATTTTATGTCGACGCATCAAGCAAGCAGTATTTATTTAAACCCTACAACTTCAAAAGGAATGGAACATGAAATTGATATGCTAAATTCTTCAAAAGCAACTGGTCCATATAGTGTACGAGCAAAAATCCTGACGTTATTGAAAACTTCTATCTCTAAACTTTTAGAATTGATTTTCAACTGCTCCTTGTCAACAGGGGTTGTCCCTGATAGTTTCAAAATAGCTAGTGTGATTCCAATTTATAAAAAGGGTTCACAAATAATTTTTAATAATTTTCGACCTATTTCCATATTATCTATATTTAACCAATACTAGAAAAAATTGTTTTTAAAGGATTAACCAATTTTATTGATAAACATAAAATTTTATAATTATACAATAAACAATTTGGTTTTCGGTCAAAACACTCATAGCATCCTTTCAATCATTGACAAAATACAAGGAGCTCTTGAAGATGGTAAATATTCTTGTGGAATTTTCCTTGATTTATCTAAGGCTTTTGATACAGTCAATCACAACATTCTTTTACAAAAAACTTGAACATTATGGTCTAAGAAGTGTAGTGAATGAGTGGTTTAAATCTTATCTACAAAACAGAAAACAATTTGTTGTCTATAGGAAACGTCACTTCTGAAATTTTACCTGGGTTCAGTTCTTGGGCCACTTTTATTGAAAACTTAACGATTTTCAAAATTCCACTAGTATTCTTGATTTCCATCTTTTATACTAATAAGAGCTTATCAATATTAGAATCTACTATTAACGGTCAACTTAAATATGTACACGAGTGGCTCTGTGCCAATAAATTATATCGAAAAAAACTGGCGTTGTTATATTTCATATGCAATGTTTTCTAAATGATCAGTTACTTAAACAAGATTATAGTATTAAATACCTCGGTGTTGTGATTGACTATCATCTAAAGTGAAATTTGAAAAAAGATCAAACGTCGTATTGGAGTTATATGTAAAACACGAAATTTTGTCAACGTTAATATTCGTACAAATCTTTATTATGCCTTGATTTACCCATTCTTGACATACGGGCTAGTTGCTTGGGGAAATACTTACCAGTCCTCGATAAACCCATGCATTGTTTGTCCGACAGAAAAAGCTTATTCGCTTGATAACTTTATCCGATTATAACGAGCACACAAATCCTCTCTTTATAAATCTCAAAATTCTCAAGTTCAATGATCTTGTTTTTTTATCAAAATGCTTTATTTATGCATCAATATCATGCAGAGAATCTGCCGGATATTTTTAAATGAATTCAGTCTTTCTCCTAGTTAGTCAAAAACATAGTTATAACACCAGACTTGCTTCAAGTTCATCTTGAATATTTAATATTAGATTTTTTTGTCCTAATGTGTGGAACCAAATTGATGAAGAAATTAAGAATCTAAGGAAATCAAAATTTAAGGTTTTAATGTCTTACTGCAATCCTACTGTAACCTATAAATATTCTAGTACTTGCAGTAACCTTTTCATCTGACCTAATCTTGTATATAATTTATTATATTTAGCTAACTGTCTAGTCTAGCCTTTTTCGTTATTACAGCCAATTAGCTTATAACTATCCATACGGCATACGTCCCAACACATCTGTCGTAATTACTCAATACAAATTATGGTATTAAATAAAGTCTAACTGCATGGGAGATAAAGTAAATATTGTTGTTTTTTGAGCGTAAGATGTTCTTATTTGTTTTATGGATCCGCTTATTTTAAATTTTGATTATATTTTCTCTGACAAGTTTCCAATAAATTTTGTCAATTCGCAAGCAATTCTAATTAAATAATAATGCATTTAAATACGTGCATGCATATGTGTGTATGTGATGTTTGAAATATTATACATCACACGGAATGCGAAGGTCAACTGATCCAATCCTAAAAATATATATACAACGTTCGTGACTATATAGAAATCATGGTCTATATATCATCATGACACATTCCAGAATAATAGAACGATGAAATATCGGGGTTTTTTGTTCACGACTTACCGAGACATGTCTTGACATATCCGTTTCCAGAGTAGGAAAATTATACGCTACACGAGTATTCAAATGTCACTTGTGTTGCTCCGTTCTTAAAAAAAACGCTCAAACATAAACAATGTCGCGCACATATATACTGTTACTTTCAAGTATCACTTGTGTTGCTCCATTCTTAACAAACTACGTCAAATATCAACAATATCGCCCATATATATATATATATATAAATACTATAAGTGGGCTTACCTCAAATGTTGATGGTCGCTACTGTCAGTTGATGGTCGCTACTGTCCCTTCTTATATATATATCATATATATTCTGTTACTTGCAAATACCACTTCTTAACAAAGTACGTCAAACATAAACAATGTCGCCCACACAACATAGTGTTACTTTATCACTTATGTTCCTCCGTTCTTAGCAAACAACGTCAAATATACACTATATCGCCCACATATATACTGTTACTTTCAAATATCACTCGTGTTGCTTCGTTCTTCAAAAATACTCAAATATATTAATATAAAATATCTCGCACACCATTCCTTCTTAAGAAACCCGTCAATCATAAACACTATCACGCATATACTCTTGTTTTCAAATAGCATATCAGAATTCAGAAAGAAAGGCTAATAAAACTTCTGGTTAACTCATCTCAGCGCGCCACGTTTGAAATTCATTTGTGATGGTGTTTTGACTTTTGAGATTCAAGCTATAGAAACGTTTGGTAATAAATATATATATAAATATTATACCAATGTGCTTCACAATGACATGAAATAGTCGTTTTAGCTAACCTGAAACCGTCCAATGCAGATGAACTTGACAGCTATATATATATATATATATATATATATATATATATATATATATATATATATATATATATATATATATATTATATTGTTTTTATATTTGAGTGTTTCATCAGGGGTCCAAACACGAGAAAACAAATGAAAACCGACGTAGCCCCGAGGTTTTTATTGTTTTCGAGTGTTTGGAGTCTCTTAATGAAACTATATCATCACTACACTCATCATGTGATACATTCCAGAATAGAACGATGACATATCGGTTTTTTTTGGTCACGACTCATCGAAACATGTCTTGACATATCCGTTTCCAGAGTAGAAAAATACGCTACACGAGTCTTGTCTGCACACTTGCCACCGAACTCGAGTCAAAGCAGAACGAGGTTTTTGCATTGGTATTATTGAGTAAATTAACAGTAACAGGTATTTGTGTTTCGCATTTTTATATTTTATATATTTAAAACTAATTCTTTACAGGAATTATCAGGTGTTCCGACAAACACTTTTTAGTGGAGAATGGTTATTTTAGATTTGAGGCAGTGCATGTGCAAGATATTTATACGGCTTTCTCCTTGTCACGATTAAAATCGCCTCGCTTTGGCATGCAGAGCAAAATCGTCTCGCGTTAGCATGCGGAGCAAAATTGTTTCGCGTTTGTCAGAGCAAAATAATCTGGTGTTAGTCAGAGTAAAATAGTCTAGTGTTACAGATCATTAATTCTAAGAAAATAGGTATTTTTAACTAGAGAAGAGTTGTTTTAGATTCGCATGCAGTTATAGCTTTCTCAGTACTAATTGTCACAAGTAAAATCGTCTGGATGCATAGTGTTAGTCGTATGTTATTACTAATCAATTATAAAAATAGCAAATGATTCAACATTTTCGCATCATTATTAGTTAGTTTGTTTAATACTCCCAAACATATATATCAAACATTTGATAGGCTATGTTTTATCTACGTCACCCTTTGGCATATATAAACCCTGTTCTCCTTTACTTCATTTCGTCATATTTCACTCTGATGAAGGCCTCCGCTCGAAACGTCAGTCTGATTTTGTTATTTGAAAACTAATTTCGGCAGTTCACCACCTTTTCACTATGCGCTATCCAAAACCGCACTGCCTTCGCAGCACTCTACATTTAACACACATAGGTTGATCATCATCATCATGGGTGTTGTTCTGCCAGGTGGCAGGTTCTTGTCCAACCTCGTATCCAAGGTCAAGGTATTATCTTCGCTCCCATCCATACAGCGCAACGCTCCGCATAAGTTTTTCAAAATCCTCTGTTTGTGATGCTTGTTGTAAACATCTCTTTTCTTTTATTTAAAGCAATTTTTGCCATTCCTGCATTCTGGTTCGGATCTCAGTATTTATACACCTTTCATATATTTAGTTATCCAAGCACCCAAACACAGATATATATATATATATATATAAAACACAAAGAACATCCATGTTTAATGAGTGTCTGTAATGTGATACAGATTCCTCTTGATTTACATAAACTTTAGCTTTGATTTTCTCGACTTAGACAACGGTTTTTTAGAAGCGAAAAATTACTACGCCAATGAACTTACCAAATCGAATCGTTTTAGATGTCATTTACAGAATTCGTGTCCATTCTGTATCGGGATACAGGCACTCGGCTGCGCCTCATGTCTGTACTGACCCCGATACAGAACGGCCACTCATTCTGCAAATAGTAGTACATTATATAATATATATATATATATAAAATATAATATATTATTACGCCAAAAAATCATGTCTATTTAATAACGAAAACCAATGGGGCAAGAAATCATCACCCGACCTCTTTGACATCAACCATGGGCAGTTACGACGGTGCATAATCCTGCGAACTTGCTCCTTTCTCCTTTACCTTATTACCCAGAAACACACGGCAACAATTTTTGGGATATTACAGAGACGATGGCCTTGGGATAACTCAAGCATCCCCCCGCCAGGTTGATCTAATCAAGAAAGACCTGTGTGCCACCTTCAACAAATACGGCAAAAATTACCATCGAAGTCACAAAAAAAAAATCGTCAACTTTCTAGATGTAACCCTCAATTTAACTACTGGAACACATATGCCCTACACCAAACCCAACAATGTACCACTCTACATACACAACAAATCTAACCATCCACCAATAATCATCAAGAACTTACCCGAATCATTAACAAACAACTCTCTGACATTTCATCTGACGAAAACTCATTTAACCGCACAGCACCCCTATACCAAAGAGCTCTTGAACACAGTGAGTACAAACACAAACTGAAATTCCAACCCCCAACACCACCTAACGACCACATCAACAAAACGAGAAAGCGACACAGGAACATCACATGGTACAATCCACCATACAGCAGCAACGTTGCCACCAACATCGGCCAAACGTTTCTTAAAATTCTTAATGAAGAATTTCATGAGAGTCATTGCTTGAACAAAATCTTCAACAAAAACACTGTTACTAAGATTAGTTACAGTTGCATGACCAACATAAAACAAACCATAGACGGACACAACAAGACCATCCTAAAGAAGACAACACAACAAACATCAACGCCAAATCAATGTAACTGCAGAAAACCTGACGATTGCTCTATACTTGGCAAATGCCTGACTAAGTCAGTTGTTTACCAAGCTACAGTAATCGCCAACGACAGCAAACCCAACCAAACATACATCGGACTCACTGCAAACACATTCAAAACGAGATTTACCAACCACAAAGCATCATTCAAACACCGAGAAAAGAAACTTTCCACTGAGCTGAGTAAACATGTCTGGGAGCTTATAATAAAAATGCCGAGTTTCAACATTAAGTGGAGAATTATCAAGCAAGCCAAGCCCTACAAAAAACACCTCAAAACAGATGTAGCTTATGCCTGTGGGAGAAATATTTTATCATCTGCAAACCTTCTCTGGCCACACTAAACAAACGTAACGAACTTTTTTTCATCATGTAGATATGCTAATAAATTTCTTTTAAGAAACTCTGTAACATAACCTCACAATGTATATTTATAACATACGGCTATAACCCTATTTCCTAATGTTAATCCTTCCGGGATCTATTCCATGTTCATTTTTGACAACCACTTACCCAACAAGTGGATTATATTCATGTACAATACTATATCACTAAAAAAAACGGTTAAAACCTTTGAATATTCAAACTAACGAATGAACGTTAAGAATTTCCAAATAATCCCTAATCTAGACACTTATATAATCATCTCTGTAACTACATCTTAGTCAGTTAGACCATTTTATCTGAAGAGTACCACACAATATTTGTGGCACGAAACTAAATAGTAATAAAATGTCTAATCAAAGCTGTTGAGTCTTTGAACTTTAACTATATATATATATATATAGTATAGTTTAAGTGGGCTTACCTCAAAATATTGAGTGTCGCAAATTGTCAGTTTCACGCTGGGATCCTGAAGATCGCCCAGCGTGAAACTGACAGTTGCGACACTCAACATTTTGAGATAAGCCCACTTAAACAATACTATGTTGAGTGTCGCAAACTGCCAGTTTCACGCTGGGACCCTGAAGATCGTCCCACTTAAACTATACTATATTCGCTCTACCTTTATGGTATTGAGCACTTTCCGACATTTCGTGAACAAAATCAGACGTGCTCGTTTGTATAATTATGTATATATATATATATATATATTATATATATATATATACTGTAGAAGATGTTGTAAAAACTTTTGGCAGAGTGCTCTGATGGGAATCCAGAGCATATTATAGTTAAAGTTCAAAGACTCAACAGGTTTGATTAAACATTTTATTACTATTTAGTTTCGTGCCACAAATATTGTGTGGTACTCTTCAGATAAAATGGTCCTAAATATAATCATATAATAATACACTTATATAATCATCTCTGTAACTACATCTTAGTCAGTTAGAACCATTTTATCTGAAGAGTACCACACAATATTTGTGGCACGAAACTAAATAGTAATAAAATGTCTAATCAAACCTGTTGAGTCTTTGAACTTTACTATATATAATATATATATATACATATATATATATATATATATATATTATACATATATATATATATATATATATATATATATATATATATATATATATATATATATTATATATATATATATTATATATATATATATATATATATATATAGTGTAGTATAATTGTTTTGTGTTCTTTTATAGATCAACGAAGAGTGGTTTTGTCATGGCGCTTTTTAAAGCAATACCTTGTCCTCACATTGCTCACGAGTCCGCACCGTCCAGTACATTACCTCGAAAAAGTAATAAGTTCCACGCTCAGCGACGTAGCCAGGGGGGGGGGGAGCCGCGGCAAACAATTTTGATGAAATATATGGAGCATGTCGGCTAAGGCTAATTAGCCGAAAAGTAACGAGTTTTTAGTAGTGACCTTGTATTCAGAGCTGACAAGATTTTTGTCCCGATTGTCGGTGCTAGCCATGCTGTGTTTTTACCTTAAAGTGCCTATGTCATCCTCAGGGACTTTACATATTTATACTAATTGGAACAATCTGAGAAGATTTGTAATATATCTTCTCAGGTGCAAATTTCATCTTCATGGATTTTTTTGCCGTTAAAGTTGACGGAAGTGACGTCGAAAGAGGAATTTGTCTATATGAAAACCACTTTACAGATTCCTCTTTTGACGTCACTTCCGTCAACTTTAACGGCAAAAAAAATCCATGAAGATGAAATTTTCGCCTGAGAAGATATATTACAAATCTTCTCAGAATGTTCCAATTAGTATAAATATGTAAAGTCCCTGAGGATGACATAGGCACTTTAAGAAAGGAACTCAGAGCTCAGAGTAAAGCCATCAAAGCACAGGAGACTGAGGACTAACAACTCTACTCATATCCGGCACAGAAGCATCAGTAATTTTAATACAGTACATCAATAACTCACAAAATTTGACTAATAAAGTATTTAAATAACTTTGTTAGAACAATTTGTCAAATAATAATGCAATCCAGTTGGTAGGTAAAGGAAAATCGTTTGAGATAACATGAGCATCTGAAGTATGGACTGCTGTAAAGTTTAGAAATAATGAAATTGTGAACGAAGATCTCCAATTAATTGTTGTTCAAGAGTAGACATATACTGTATATGCATGCATGCAGTAAAAGGTAGAATAAATGTTTGACATTTATGACATACACTTTTGCATGACATTGACAACTGCAGCATACAATTTTAATTACCCCATTAATTATAAATATAAAGACTTGCCGTTTCACACTCTCTACATAGCCTGTCACTGACATTTGACTATTGTACAATGTGTTATTTAATAGCATAATAATTTCACTCGTGGACTACCACAGGTTTTGCACATTGTTGCTTGATCATGAAGCTAGTTTTGTTTTCTTAGAAGAAAATTTCATTTCTGTTCAGCAATGCACAGCCTTGTCAGTTTACAAAGCTCGATCATATAAATTGCCTCGTCTGAATATGAAATTGTCCAAAGAACTATTAAGAGGCTTTCAAAAACTTATCATCATTCCAACAACGTCTATAGTACATCACATTTAAAAATTGACAACGATTCATACTTAAAATACTTACTAAGCTTGTATAAAAAACTTCTATTCTTGAAATAAATATCTCACTCCTTCAATAATCTCACTCTAAGCATTGACTTACATGAAGTACTTGGTTTACAATTTTGGCTTTGGCGGTTTGTCGGCGGTTCAATCGTTTAATTCTGTGTTTTGATTGGCTCCGAAGGCATTCTTTTGCTAACTTAAACTTACACGCACGACAGCAATGTATCTACTAGCGCATGCGCAGTAGATACAAAAAAGCTCAGAGGCTCACACCATAGTCCCTGGAATTAAAGTGTCTGGAAACGCGGCGTACTTCAAAGCGCTCCCTTTTTGTTCCCTCTCAATTCTGATCACGTGGAAAGAAGGGGCACGTTTCAGATGCTATCTGTTTAGCCACGCTCAGCAAAAGTACTGCCGGGCGCAAATTGTTCAACATTTGGATGTAGAGTAATAATCCCGGAGAAAAAACACGAAAGGATAAGTCTATTAAGCATTCCATCTACGTCAGATGTTGCAAAGGCGTCTTGGCGAAGAGAAATAATAAATATTACGGTATTACAAAGGAACACGACGACACGTCGTTGTTGATATAAAAGAGTATTCGCAGATAAATAGACGAAGGCAACGTACACATTTGTAATACACATTTCCAACCAAATGATTTGGTTATCTGAATTTGATGATTTCCAGAGAAAGTTATACTTTATTCGATGATAAAATGACTTGACAGCTAGTATTAAATAATAATAATAGTAGGCCCTCGATCGCATTTGTTTGGTCTCACTTTGTTTAATATTTCTCGATTATTTCTTACTTTAAATCGTTAAAAAAACCCAGATTGTGACTCAGAACTAGCCTGCCCTAAATGCAACAAGCAGTTGCGCATCACTTTTGCCTAAACAGGTGCTAGAGCGGGAAATAAGTCTGTTATGTATGCACCGCGCAAAGCTTCGGTCAGTGGGCATGGCCTTGGTAAGTGGTTAAAGGCAATATATCAGCGAAGAGATATCGTTCAAACAATTGCAAGTGGTCGAATTCGCTCAGATTGCGTTAATCAATGAAACTTCCATTAGTTCCATATACAGTGTATATGGGTTTCGCGTCAAAATAATCCGCGGGTCGGGTGAGTTTGTTTACTTAACATGCGTGCATTTCAATAGTTGTCATGGAGCATCACAAAATTTGCCATAAAAACCCCATGCATGAGTCAAGTTAAGTGAAAATTCTGAATGATGCACGTACGCGTGCAGTGGCTGACAACAGAATTCAGTTTACCTTTTATCAAGTGTTGGAAGGACCGCAATGTTTCTCAATGTAGAATGTTTATCTCAACACAAACACACAGTCTAATAAAATTACAACCTACTTCTTTTCAATTCCTTCTTCAAGGATTAAAATACGTCCTGATGGCTGAAATCAGTCACGATGTGCATGGTTAAAGAGTAATTTGACTGTTAGAGACCATCAAATGAGGATATTGCAGGGAAACGCTCCGGCAAGCCAAACTTGATCTGTATAAGTTCAGGTACATTATAAATGCTAATGCCATTTCCATTCAAAGAAAAAATGTTTGCCAGTGATACAAGGAAATGTTTTAGGATGTCATAAAAAAGGAAAAGCACTGATATCACTAATCTGCCATTAAAAGCCAGAAAGTATATTGTAGAGAAGTCTGTGATCACTGCACAGGATAATTTATTATGTATTACTAGTAAAATAATAACAAAGATAACAATTGCATGGTATATAATCTTTAACATTTAAATAGCACTTACTTAATGAAAAAGTTAAGACCACTCATTTATGTACAAAAGACTATATGTTTTGACAAAACTAATAATTTAAATCTCAGCAGGTCACAGTCGACAACAGAAGTTTAATTATAATTTTCCAACAACTTGGCTGAGCGCAAAATAAATAGCCATAGAATTGCTAATCGCTCGATCCCTCTTTTCAGTGCCTGTATATGTTTCTGATTTCGACAAGCCAGAAAGCGGTTAGTTATTGCGAATAAACACCCGACTGCAGAACATTTTGTTTAGCCCCTTCGACAATGTTTGACAACACCGCATAAGTAAGGACGACAGCTTGTGGTTGTCTTCTCCCGTTTCACAGCCTTTTACTAAGTTAACTGTGGTTGCTTCGAACATGTAAGGTCAAACCACCTTTCGATTTCATGTTTTGATGCACATAACACACAAAAAAAACACTGGGGGGTTCCTGAATCTGAAAATACAAAGAACCATTTCAGCCTTCGGTGTTCCTATAAATGTCCTGCAGCATATTATAAACATCGATAAAACACTTACAGCGCTGAAAATAGTCTCATTTGAGCTTCAATCTCCGTCGCATCCATCTCCAGTAAATATAAATTTATCGCTAATGTATCATCTCCAAAATCAAACTCATCATCGTCAATATTTCACTTGGAAAGGCCTTGACCGTGCCCGTTCACGTCACGTGATACGCTTACCTCAATATGGCAAGCTTGCCGTGTTTTCCCTTTGAAGTACGCCGCGTTTCGAGACACTTTAATTCCAGGGACTCCTCTGCTCACACCAAGATCAACGTCAATGCTCAGTTTCTGTTTTAAATTCCAAAACGAAAGCCTTACCTATAGTTTTTGCCAAACAAAGGAAAACGGATAGCCATTCTTTTCACAGCGAGTTCAATTTGCGATAAACTGCAAGATTTCCTTTCGAAATCGAACGATTTAATGTAATTTAATTGATTTAATTTTAAAATGAACGTAAGCATGTAACTACGTCATTGCGTTCTTACGACCATCTTGTTGTTTTAGTTGCTTTATACTCCTTTATTTATGTGACGTGAATTTATAACACGATGTTGGTATTTGCTCTGATGAAGGCATGAGTCAACAGGTTGAAAGCTCAACAATAAACAATAAACCTGTTCATTCCACAAATTCTCGTCTGTATTTACAAGACGCCTGGGTCAGGCGTTCACTCGGGCTACTGGCAAGAACATATTTACGATCACGACAGTTTTCAGCCAAATCTGATCGCTGTTTAACTACAAAGTCAGCCTGAGCACTGCACTTTCAAAATCTACGGACAACGTGCAATAACATGACCTTGATCAAAAGGCAAAGCTGTTCAACTTTTTGTCCAACTCCAAAAGCGAAAGGAGCAAAGAACTTACAACATGCCTCACGGCCTCACTCAGTCTCACCGGAAGTATGAATATTAGCGGAATTATAAAAAATGCAAGATCGTGACACCCTAAAAGGAATAAAAAAACCCGGGCCGAAACCTAGACTCGGCCCGAGTAATTAAATAGCCATGGCAAACTTTGAAAGTTCATGACTTTGGCAATATGTCGAATTCAATTGATATTTTAGATGAATGCCATGCCACTAGCTCTCTTCACTACAACACTGAAAAAAGAAGGCAACAAGTTTGTTTACTTCATAGACACTTTGAGAAATTGTTGTATGTTTAAGACTCCTCCCGACAAACTACGAAAACACTGGGTTAAGCCTAATGGTCAATTTGTTTATTTTATTTACTTTTTTACAGGAAAATCCCCATATATCGAACAGTGTTTAATTGTATCAAGCGACCCTCATTTAGGCAATTTATACCACTATGGAATTTATGACGACTTGGACCTCTTGGGATTTTCCAACATATGTCCCGCGAGTCGTTTTCACTACTTAAGCAATGACGCCCTTCAGGACGCTGTAAGTAGAAAATGCATCAACACCATTACAAGCACTAACCTGCAATTGGTTCTCACAGACAACTGTTACGGTGCCGGCGTACTGACCTGGTATTATGACTCCAATACAGACTGCTTGATGAATACCCAGACGGGAAAGGCTTTAAGCCCCCGGAATTATACACGTCTGCCACAAGATGTTCAATATGTTCCAGGTTTGAACTACTGCAGTAGATACAACAAAGTAGTCGTATCGTGTAAGTATTTTTAATTAACTGTTAGAAAATAACATGATATTTTGCATTTCCAGAAATGACATACCGCCAGAGCGGAGGTGGGAAAATAGCGGAACACGGGACTATTAGGCCCAAATTTTTTGTTTTTAGATTAGCACAAAAAAGGTCAAAGAAAGATGAAATAAGAGACAAAAACGGAGAAATAAATTAGAAAAAAAAAATTAAAAAAAGAAATCGAAGTGCTTATAAACCCAAATATAGCAGAATACTTGAATGCTAAAATGTTTTTTTTTATTTGAACTTTTATTTGCTGTTATATTGAAGTATTCAAAATAAGGTAATAATAGACCTTTAGTAGACGTTCGTTAAGCTCAAATACCCATAAAATATTTCTGGGCCCCAGACTGGGGTCGAACCTGTACTCGCTGTTTGGGACTCAGAAATACTTCCCAAGTATTTGAAACTGACGTACGTCTACCAAACGCCTGTAAGTAGCTGTTCATATGAGGCGGGTTAGTCTGGTTACTGGGCTGATTTTATGAGTCACGAAAATCTTATTACGTCTATTTGAGAAATACAAAATCACACAACGAAGAAAAATTGGGTTTTTTTTTCTGTAGGTATAGCACACGGAGTTTTATAATTCCTTTTTGTAGCCAAAGAAAGATTTTCGTGACATAAAATCAGCCTGGTAACCGGGTCAGCCTGCCCGCCTCATATGAACAGTCCCTTAGTACACCAAGCTGGCAAACGAACCACATGTACTACATGTATACGTACAACACGTCGATCATCATTCAGTTGTTATATTAACTGACTTAAGTATGTTTTATCATCACTAGGTTATCATGACAAAAATATATCTGTCTGATGGATTGAACAAGCTGTGTTCGTAAAGATATTAACATGAAAGAAATTTAGGATAATTTAGTTTAATTAGGCTGACTGATTTAAACATTTTAGTGTCACAACAGTTTTATATACTGGCATGTGCTTGTTTAGTCTCAAAAAGTAACTGTAACGAGATCTACATTAAAATTAAGGGCTATATTTGGTTTCTGTAATTTGGGAGTATTATTATGAATTAATTTTCTGATATACATGAGGTATAAATAAAATTTAAATGAATTAATCTGCAGTGGCATTGCTCCCACTTTCAAAATGGAATGATTTTATACATAACGTGATTTGATGTTTCATCCCTCGACGACGGACACCAGCTGAATAGTTTCAGTCCAACACCGGCGTCCTGCCGAAATGCTAGTCGGAAACCTGTCTGTTGCCTACGCCGGAAGGTAAATTGATGGTTGTTCCGATCCTTCCAAAGCAAATTCGAATTGTGATAATAATATTATTATTAGATTTTGTGTGTCCATGTATTGTCAAACAGCGTGATCGTTTGTTTATACCGTTTCCGATTTCATATGATCAAGTTCTTCACCGAGTGTTACTTCTACCCAACAAACGATTTTAAATGTTGGTCTGCCTTACTCTTATTTTACTCGCCGGCACGAGTTATCTCTCATTGGACTAATTTTCAGCTCTCAGGGTTCAACCGTTTAGCCGGCTATAGGGAACGAACGAACTTCGAACGAATTATTATAGTCATATATATATATATATATATATATATATATATATAAGCTAATCTCTAATGCTCGTGAATGATTTTCGTCCAGTTATCTTTGCAGTAATGGTGGCAAAATACATCTAGTTTCATTATGTTCGTATTTTGAAAGTCTGACTGCTGGAGGAGAAATAAATCAAGGAACATGGACAAGTGGCCAGCATCCTCGTTTCCTTTTTTCGGATGTCCAACGTGCTCAATTGGACCATACAATTGTTTTACTCTATTCGAATACTTTCTCTTGGCATATTTCTTAATTTCCATAGTGTCCGTAGCCAAAAACCAAATTATCTTCTTTGTTTGATACTTTTCTTGTATGCGTTTGTCTATTTTCTCAGCACAGCGAAATTAACGATCAGTGTCCTTGATTTTCGAAACTCTTATATCTACCTTGTTCCAAGCCAGTAATCCTCCCGCATCGCCTCGTCGAATGTGGATTCCAAGAACGATATTTTTATCGAATCCCAGTTGACGTTTTCTCTGCCGAAGACGTTTTTCCAAGTATTTTGATTTCTTGAACAAAAAATGAAAACCGCAACCAAAAAATAAAAATCGGTTGGGCCAACGAGGTAAATTGTATTTGGGATTCTCATTTAAAAAGAATTTTCCACCATAGTTTTCGATTCCTTCTACGGAGTGGTTGAAATATTCTCGAAAATCCGTATTATTCCAGCCATTTCCGAGTGGACGACGCTGTGGATTTTGGAACCTAATCGATAATGCTGAAGTATTTAATTGGTGGTTCCATTTAATGGATTTTGGTTCCAAATATTTTTCAAGAGGACTCGGTTTTGGACAATCTATTATAAAGGCACGCTTGGAAATTACAGCTAAATATAATGAACTTAACAGCGCGCGAATGCGATTTCCCCAGCCAGCCGAAGAGCATTTGAACACTATAAGAATTGTTTGACTTTCGATGTTTTTAGAATGCTTTTGTGAAGTTTTTGATAATTAGTTTGCCATGGTCCACGACATAACTTCTCGTATTTTTTTTCATAGTTTCGGGCTCTTTTTAACCTTTTCATCTTTACAGTAGGAGTATTAGCATAGAATTTCCCTGTATCGCTGTTATTGTTATAGTCTGGATAGGAAAGGACGCCTATAGCAGTAAAAATAGTTGGGATTAAACTAATGGATCTAACAATTAGTCACCGGAATTCGAGTTGACTATTGGTTTAAGTCACAGTTTAAGACAGAGGTGACTGACTAAGGCTCCGTTTACACTAGAGCAAAAGTATCCGGATTCACATTGTTTTTCACCCTCATGGGAATAAAAAACAATGTGAATCCGGATACTTTTGCTCTAGTGTAAACGGGGTCTAAGGGTCCTATTCATTCTATCGACTAATCATTTGTGTTTACATGAGGCGGGCTAGCTCGGTTAAGCGCCGCACAGACGACCAAGTTTTCCTTGACAAGTTTTTCCATAACAAGTTTTATTTGTTCGTGTGTACGACACAAATTGACAAGTTTTTCCTTGACAAGGAGCCTTGTACAAAAGCTGGTCATGCCAGCATTTGAACAAGGAAAATTGTTCGTGTGTATAGTCGTCAAGGAAAACTTAACAAGATCATCTCCGAAGCTTATTACGCAACCATTGCCGTCAAGGAAAACTTGTCCAACCGTACACACGAGCAATTATAATTGTCAAGGAAAATGTTTGGGGGAAAAATTGTTCATCGTACACACGAGCAAGGAAAGCTACCAAGGAACTTAATGTCAAGAAAAACTTGGTCGTCTGTGCGGGGCTTTATACATATGGCTCGTTTTATATCATGAAATCTTATTACGACTATTTGAGAAATGCAAAATGGCATAACAAGGCAAAATTGGGTTTGTTTTTCTTTAGGTATATAGCACACGGGCTATTAAAATTCCTTTTTGTAGTCAAAGAAAGATTTTCGTAACAAAATCATCCCGGTAATATATAGTGGGCTAGCCCGCCTCATCTAAATAGCCATATATATAATTGTTATATCTTCGCCAGGAGGTTATGTTTTCACTCCTGTTTGTTTGTTTGTTTGTTTGTTTGTTTGTTCGTTCGTTCGTTCGTTTGTTTGTTTGTTTGTTTGTTTGGTTGGTTGTTTGTTTGTCCCCAGGATATCTTACAAAATACTGCACAAACTTTTCGTGAACGTTTGTGAAAAGATTTTACTTATCAATGGGATTTAAAAGTCTAGCAGTGAAAGAGTTAACAACTGTTCTTTACAGTCTTCACGAGTGAATAACTTAAAACGTTTTAATTTGAAGCTTCAGTAGTGTACCCTTGTGCATGCAGTTCACTACTTATACTATCCCAGACAAGCACTTGCACCGGCAATTGCTTGGGCATATATAAGTTGTGTATATATATATATATATATATACAAAGTATAAAGTATAGTTTTACCTTAAAGTCTTCGCTACCAGAGGTTTCACCCTAAACGGGATCATCAGGCGACTCTGAGTCGCCTGATGATCCCGTTTAGGGTGAAACCTCTGGTAGCGAAGACTTTAAGGTTAAACTATACTTTATACTTTGTATTTTGCTCTATCTATATATGGTATTGAGCACTCTCTAACATTTCGTGAACCAAAACTCACTTATATATATATAATATAGGTTGCGTCTTACGCACGCTGTGATTGGTCAATTACCGTGTTTATATCAGGCTATGTAAACACGGTTGTGATGTTAGCCTTATTTCATAAAAGAAATAGAAAATGGATGCACTGTGTTTATATAACCTGATGCAAACACGGCCATTTTCTATTTCTTAATTATCTATCTATATATATATATATATATATCTATATATATCAAAAAGTATAGACACGTGTTTCAGTGATCGATTTTTTCCCCGTTTTTTTTCTTTTTTTTTTTTTTTTTTACACCATTTTGATAAAAAAAAACTAACAATCTACCGTACCGAATTGACAAATTCCGCATATTTGAAAATAACAATCCCGCGAGAAGACTGAAACGAGTAAATTACTCAACAGAGTTTCAAATAAATACCAGCCCCCCTTCCAAACCACTATTTCATTTGAATATTGTATCACATTTACCACTCAATGGACCAATCAAAATGCAGAAATCATTATGTAATGAATTGTTATTCTTGATTTGCACTTGACGTCATGGCGGCCATGTTGAAGGAACTTTAACAAAAGAATCTTATTAGCAGCTATTGTAACAAATATGTTTTTCTCTAACATGGCCGGCAAACCATGATTCATTAACTAATGATGAATTGTTACTGAGTTATAGATATATTATTTCGTTCTTTCTCGTTCATCGCTCATCATTCATTTATAAATTCCGAGAACTGAGGAAGCCTTTTTTTGCGCTAGCTGAGGGATTTATCCGACGTAAACTGCCGAGCCGACTTAAAAAATGAATGTATGGGTACCCGAGCTATCCCGCTTTGCCGTAATGATTTTTACTGTGTTTACATGAGAAGGCCGGCTAGATCGCCCAGCCTTGCTTGTTGTGCTAATTGCGTAATTCATCAGTTCTGGTGAGACACAAAAAGTCTCATTGTTTTTAATATGAACCGTACATGAACAAGCAGAACTTGTGAATTGTTAATATGTCGAAGAAAACTGATAAAAACAAATTTTGTCACGTGTACGAAGCTTTTAATGCCAGCCCGGTAGGCGAGCCGGACAGGTCAATCGTGTTTACATGGGAAAAAACAGCCCGGATAACCGAGATCTCGGTCTCACAAAGTGAGATCTCGGCTTATTGCGAGATTTATAAGGTTGGAAGGTTTATAACGTGTATATGTACTGCTGTACATCAAAGAAACCGACTTGGGCCATTACATTTGATCTCCATGCCAAAATTGCTAGGCTTGATTCCAGCCGTTGTGAGCCCGCGTTTCTTCGCCGCGGTAATAATTCCATGTCCTACATAACCCAAGTACTTCATGAAAGCCTTACCCCAACACACAACCTAACCTAAGGATGGCAATTCGTGTAAATAGGACATGGACGTATAACCTTCGCCGCCACATCCCGGCCGCATGGATCTAGCAATTCAGTTTGCAAGATTTCGCAGGTAACACGGTGATTGGTTAAGGCGGTCAGATATTAAATGTTAGAATGTACAAAATAGCGAATGTTCGTATAGACGAAGGTCTTTATTCAAAAGTAAAAGCCGTGAAATTAAATCGATATTCAATAGAACCTTACATAATTTCAAGAAGAAATGATGTCTTCAAATCTCACCAACTGGATCGGGAAAGTTGTGGTCCGGAGGGTTGTGGTTAGGTTTAGGGCCACCTGGGGGTTGTGGTTAAGGTTAGGGTTTCCGGGGGGTTGTGGTTCGGGGTTGGGGTATGGGGATGAGTTTTCATTTAAAATTAAGGATTATCCTTAATTTTAGGCGAGTTGACAATTAAGGATAATCCTTAATTTTGGAGTGAGGTCGACCTGGCCATTGGCACAATGGCACATAGGCCAGTCCAAGCCTGACGAATCCTCCAAGCGAGCCTCCAAGTATATTTGTTTAGTGATTTCTCCGCCGTTGCCTTTATTAAAGTGCCTATGCAACGAAATTTCACCCCAGTTTCTTATGATTGCATTTGAAAGAACACTTAAAATGACAAAGTAACATCTTTTGTAGAATCTCGTTTCCTTGCTTCATGCTTGAGATATTCAGGTTTGTTTGATATGCAAATGCCATACTTATGAGTACACACTGTGTAATAGCTTTTTAGAAAAGTATGATTTTCTCTGAGAGTACACATCGAAAGTACTTAATAAATATTTGCACTTGCATGTATGTAGCCGTGACTGTTCACTAAACGTGTAAAATAGTAGCTGTGTGTAAAATATTTGGACCATCCTTAAATTGATGCTCTTTCAAAAAGTCCTTATGCAATGCGATATCATAAGTATGACATTTGCATATCAAACAAACCTAAATATCTCAAGAATGAAGCAAGGAAACGAAATTCTACGAAAGATGTTACTTTGTCACTTTAAGTGTTCTTTCAAATGCAATCATAAAAAACTGGGGTGAAATTTCCGTGCATGGGCACTTTAATGCAAGACGAAGTAATGTACTTTGGAATTACTTGTGCGCGCTGATTATTTTCGTTAGGTTGAGCGATTTGAGCCATATAAATACTTTCGGGAGTCGGAACATGCCGATGTTTACGCAAAGGCGCTTAAAAACAGAAAATACGCATGTGACGTCACGGACAAATCGTGTCGATCGACCATTGATCTAGCTGATGTGTTCTGAGGAACGCGAGCTCGCACTAAACGGCTGGAATCGAGCCTACAGCCTGCATGCGAGATTGGGATTTACCAGGCTTGGTCTGGGCCCAATTTAGGGGCCTTGCCATCTCAGCTGTGAGGGGGCCCAGGCTTAGGGGGACAATTCGAGAAGACTCTAGGGGAGGTCCGCGGGCATGCTCCCCCGGAAAATTTTGAAATCTAGAGTCTCTGAAATGGCATTTCCTGCGTTTTGGGGGAAGATTTTATAGAATTCCGGAGATTATAAAATATTAAAACGTCATATAAAACACACAATTTACACAAAATACAACAGATTTCAGGACTTTTCAACATTTAGAACAAAACATTTTTAACATTTCAGAACATAAGAAGCTGTTCCATTTCAATTCCGAGGACTTTGACGCAACACACTGCCTCGTTATCAACAACCTTCAGTAAATCAATTTCTACAGAACAAATCATTACTGCTTCCAAAGTGTTACTGTTGGTCTTGCAAACTATTTTGAGTATTTTCCTTATCACTAATTTCACAAATGCGGAATTAAGTAATTGCTTTAATGCTTCCAATTTGATATTTTATGGGTGTGTCTGGGCAGGGGCCCATTTTGATGTCCCGGAAGGGCCCATGTGCCATGGCACAATGGCACATAGGCCAGTCCGAGCATGGGATTTACCTGAGTGTAGTTGCCCTTCGATCATAAACAGTAAGAAAACGGTGGCACTTGAAAGAAATACCATGACGAAGTACCATTTGCGTCTTTTTGACCATGCCATTGGTGATATATAAAGTTATTCTTTTCAATCTGATAGGTTTTCATTTACTAACACTTCAAGAAAACAAGAAAAGATTAGAGGTCTAGGTAAAACGTCGGGCGCGGCGGAACCGGTACGACTAGTAAGACCTTGGTCGCACCATGGATTGTAAAAGGACTGGATAGGAAACTAATAGTCATGTGCGGTGTTTTGAGCCTTTTGATTCGTTAAATCGCATTCACTCAGTTCGCAAAATGGTTGCAACAAGTTGCAAATTGTGATGTCACGAATGGCGTGAGTATGCTTGTCTTACTGACGTTTTTAAGTGAATTTTTCTTCAAATTCTTTATGTTCTCACATTTAAATGACTATATTCATGACGTTTCAAATGACTTTATCGCCTTACAAACCTGCCTAAGCCACAATTGAGTGTTCGAGGTAAAGGTTGTTGATATTTGTTTTGATGTTTTCTGTGTTGTTTTGAAGAAACTGGCGTCGCAAAATAGTACTTTGGTTTGCTTGAAATTTGGGATGCATATTTTAACTAGTAAACCTTGATATTTTCTTTTAAAATGACCAAGAATAGACGGGAATGTTATCGCATTGCGGCTTGGTCGTATTTACAGGCAGTTCGATTTTCATTTTAAGTTGTATTAATCCTAAACTTTGAATATACAAGGGATTTTTAAGTTTGTCAATTTCAACCAGGTTGTTCATATGCTCACGCCATCAAGTTTCCCATCCATCCTTCAAACGTCAAATGTTTGGCGCGAAACTTTTGTTTTAATATTTTTGCATGTTTGATGACTGCTTCAGAAACAGCATGTTATGTGAACTCTAAAACTAAGAAGAAAATTGAAATATCTTTATTCAATAAAATGTTAGTGAAATTTGAATTTTCCCAATTTTGTTTCAATAAATCGCTCAAAATGACTGAAAATTCAAATTTCAAAACGTTATAACTTTTGATTGAATAAAGATATTTCGATTTTTTCTTCCGTTCTAGAGTTCACTTAACATGCTGTTTTTGAAGCAGTCATCAAACATGTAAAAATATTAAAACAAAAATTTTGCGCCAAACATGTGACGTCATTTTCCCGCAAAAAATACAAAAACATAGGACGTGTAGGATTATGGATATCTGTTCTGGTGCAAAATTTGAGACTAACTGAAATAAAACCTGAGAAGTTGAATGAACGCACGGTTTAACGTGAGCGTTTTCAACATCATTTATACCCGTCGTCCGTGTTCCCAGAGCTCTCTCCGCCGCAGAGGCTTCTATTCGCAGGCGCGCGGGCAATCGTAAAGTGCGCGGAGAACGTCGGGAAGGTGGAAAAAGAGGCGAGAAGCCTCTGCCAGATAACGTGCGGTTCTCTGGCACGATTTGCGGTTCTCTGGTAAATGGCATAAAACCCCGACGATTTGGAAGAAATTCAGCACTCCCTTCAAGATCTAAGTATCAAAGGTTAGCATGACGATTTTCGTGAAGAAATAGTGCGATTACATGAATTTATTTGATTCTTGCTGTTATTTACGTGTCCGCCATTTTAAATCAATTTAGATGTAAACTATACTTCAATTAATTTAATAATAATAATTTATTCAATGATAGTTTGCACGAAGTACAATGTTTTCTTCAAGATCTAAGTCTAGAATGTTGTTCTGAACGTTATTAGTTCTGAATTATTCTATGGAAATCCCCCGAAACGAATCAAAAAATTCGAAACGCTGCCAGACTGACAAACGTATCGAACGTTGAATCGTTGATAAACAAAGCCGACGAACATGCAGCGCTGGAATATTCTCAGCGCTGACTTTCTACATTACACCAAGCTCGCAAACGTACAGAAACTTATCATAGGTAAGATCTATGTTTACAACAGTTCAGTGTCTTTTGATATAAACTTTCTCGGGTAGCGTTTGTTTACATGTTTAATTGCATAATTCAAAACTGGAAAATCCTGTCCTTGTGTAACAATATTAATTACATTCTCGAGTTGAGAATTGTTTGCCAGTAATTTAAATGTGTCTTTTGTTCACAATTTATGGATTGCCAACTTTTCCGTAAGTTAAATTTGGTTATATATTGAAATTCCGAGTCTGGTGCCTAGTCCATCACGGAATTTGGGCGCCATATTGACAACATTATCTGGCAGAGGCTGCTTTTCTTTCCCTCTTCCCATCATTCCTCGCGCGTCTTCTCCGCCTCCGAGCCTCTGCGGAGGAGAGAGTTCCCAGAGTCCCCTAGAAATTGCTCGCGTCTGTACTACATACTAGTGGTCGCACCATTAGTAAAATGCTTCCGTCGCGCCTAGGCGTGCTAGTATGACCACACTTTAAATAATAATGATAATTTAAATTATCAGTTCTATAGTTAAATTTTTTTAGTGTTCTTTCTTTAATTTTGCGGCATGTATATGGTAAATTTTGGTATTATCAATTTCCTCAATTTCTTATGGGCTAATGACTTCAGATTAGTAAAATTAAATTATTTTACAAGGAGTATTTAAAAAAAAGTGAAACATTATGGTATTTTCTAAACACCGCACATTCGGAGCAGTTGCAATATATAGATAGATAAATCGTTTATTAAAAATCCATATATTGCAGTCAAAGACTGAATTACATATGCAGTTAAATTACAAAAATGAAAACTCTATTAAATGTATAAATAGTATTAAAAAAAAGCTATTTACATGTAATGACTATTTGAATAGTGAATAATAAATAAAGGACTTCCGATAGCGATCGGTACGACAATTAGGTACATTAAAAGTTCTATATATTATATATATATTATAAATACAGCAAACATTTCTTGCCATCCGCCAAACTGACTTGACGCCGCACCTTTTGATACAAGATAAAATGACGTCACGTCAGTTTGGCAGGTGGAAAATTAATTCTTTGAATGTTGGCAAGTTGTAAAAGAAGCGAGAATTTGTAGAAACACCAAGTTTGTTTTCAGTATTTCTTAGCTTCTGAAAGACATAAGCAACTGAACACATTTTGGGGGAAATTTGCGATAATTTATTGCCTAAGTTTTTTGTGGCAACCATAACCTATTCCCCGGTAACAAAACCGGAGAAAACCTAGGCAAAATTAAACCCGGAACAAAAGCCCGCCTTAAAGATTTAGCATGCGCAACAATTACCAGCGATTTGCGACAATTACTTGCGGCCACTGATCTCAATAAAACTGGATGGGGCATGAGGCCGGATTTAGTGTGCCAGTTGTATGATGACGTGACCACTACCCAAGATGGCTGCCACTGAAGTTCACAAGCTTTCGTAGATTGAAAACAGACAAAAAGAATTATTTAAAAAAATTTAAACGAATGCAAGGACACAAGAAGTACTCAATGAGGATTAAGATGCTAATTTCTTGCATTTGTTTCTGTTACTAAGCTGTAAAACCTTTAAATTTCGTTGTTTTTCTTCAGTGCGGACAACGAAGAAAGTTCACGATAATATAAACTGAAAAACAGACTATAAAATCTACGAAGAATTCAATTCCAAGTCTTAAATTGTACCTTTTATAGTAATCTTAATGCCTTAACAATATCTCGTGTTGTGTTATGCCATCTTTTGATTGTATTTGTTGTTAAACAGTGAAAACTAAACGAACCGGCATCTGTTGTTTGCTTTACGGCTTTTCCGACTCCCCCGGCACAGTGTACTTAATATTCCTCCCCCCGGATAATCTGACCGTGCGGACGTCAAGATTGCTTATGCCAGTCAACTTTAGGATTGGGAACAAGTTCCAAGGCCGCAATGCGTCATATGTTCCACTACGTAAGATGGCGGCGACTGCCACGAAATGTTTGACTGCTGGCCATAGGGAATGGCCTATCCAGTTTATATAGAGATCAGTGGTCTCGACCCGCGACAATTGACCGTACTGAAAAAGATGGAGACTTGTACATTTAACCACGCGCAGTAAATTCTGCTTCTTGCGGAATTACTGGAAGATATAAAGGGTTCTACGACGATCAACTTTCGTAGGAATGAAGTTATTGCTTACTTAATCCATCTTCGCGTGTTGAACAATGTTTAGTGACATCTTTCTTCTGTATCGTCAATTAGATTATATTCAAGTAAGTTATTTTAAAGGCCCGTTTAAAGCGGTGTTGCACCATTCAATTTTGGTGTGCAATTTGTCTCGCAATTTTGTTGCGACGCAAGTTGCACGAGAATTTGCATGGTGTAACATACTCTGCAACGACCAAGTCTCGCAACATTTTTGTTGCAGCAAGCGTTGTACGAAGTAGAATCAAGTTCTGCAACAGATTGAAGCATATTGTTATAAGTAATAACATGAGCGGCCCGAGGATTTTTACAAATCTTCTCGAGGCAAAGGGGAAATTTAATGGCTAATTTCCCGAAAAGTCATGGTATTAGTTTGTAATATTATGATCGCCGAGGAAAACTTTGAGAATCTTACGGACAGGAAATTTACACGGTTGATCAGAGAAGTTGCATCTAATTTTCCCGTGCATGTTGATGAGGGAAAATATATGCAAGCGGAAAATTTAGAAGAAGACAAAGGATTTCTTTGTCTTCTAATTTTCCCTCATCAACATGCACGGGAAAATTAGAAGACAAAGGAAAAATTTCCCTCTTGCATGAGAAATGAGGGAAATACGAGGTTTACATTCCCTCGGAGAACAAAAGAATCCGAGGCGATCATGGTATTATACAGTGTAACACCCTTCTTGCAACTTGTCTCGCAATGTTTTGTGTGATCATGAACTAATAATTATAAAATACACCTTCAAGCTTGTCCACATAGTCTTCTTTTTGCTTTTTGCGAACGTTGTGAGACAAGTTGCAAGAAACATGGCAGAGTGCAACCAACACCCCTGTTCTCGCAACTGCTATTTAACAGATTTAGCCGTTGCGAGACAAGTTGCACGAAAAATTGCATAGTGCAACAAATGGGCCTTTAGTTTTTGCTGCTACTTTAAAAGCAGCTCAGCCTCAGCTGAATGTATTACTTTTACTACCGTTAAAGCTTGCTTCTATTGCCTAATTTCATGTCGCGAAAGAGACTGGCACTGTCCTGGAAAATCCGTTATTATACCAGCGTCCGGCGTGCAATATTCCTTTGTTTCACACCACGCCGGAGACTGGCACTAACGGTTCTCCAGGACAGTGCCAGTCTCTTTCGCGACATGAAATTAGGCAATAAGTGCATATTTGTTGGCTTTAAATTATTTGCTTATATACAACATTTCTTTATGCTAATTATAACATATACGTACTATGTAGATCTTTTCATGCAAGTGAGCTAGGTTTAGCTATTTAAATCAGTTCAGCTTCAGTTGAATTCGGTACCATATATCGTGGAGAAATAATTGTTGTTTATTGTTATTTAGTTATATAGGGTTATAGCGGCGGTATCGGTCTCAGAGTCTTGACTCAACAAACAATCTTCCTCAATGAGGTGGTCTTGGCTAACTCTGTAAGTATGATAAATTTCTATTTCATGAGTAATGCATGACTTACCGTTATTTGAACATAGATGATCTAGCATCAACCAAGATGACGTATACAATATGTAGGATGTAAACTCGAATGACTTCAATGTCATGGAGTTTCGAAATGTTTGAAACAGCTGTCCTTTTGTTTTCTCATTATCTTTATTTGTACTTTGCAGTCTTCAAAATCATATTGCTAGATTCGTGAATATAAATTTTTCTACAATTTTCTAACAATACCGAAATTAGACCGAGAAATGTGGACTCATGCTCCAGTTACGCCATACCTGATTACTTTTTGCATCGGATTGCTTAGTCCAATACGCAGACTCAGTATAGAAAAACTATACCGTTATCATCGTAGCCACACGATAACGGATAAAACCGGATGTTCGGTGCAAATTAGTTCTTTTCGGAAGGGTTCTATGGCAAACATTTGGATTGCACAAACATTTGACATGTTTCGGCGTTTTGTCGATCGAGAAACAGTGAATTTTGACGCGAATTCAACAAAGCCGGTTTATTCTCTATTTCGTGGTAATTTATGCATTGAAACTCTTCATCGAATGTAAACTTGTGGAAGGTAAAGATTTGTAAGGTAATAACTGCAGGCAACGTGTTGCAGCTGGCGTGTACTGCGGGTGGTATATATATTAAGTAAAGGTTGTACACCGTGACCGAGGTGTTTAAGCTTAAACACCGAAGTCTAAGGTATAACCGCCTTATATCACCATTGGTGACGTATTCTGAAAATAATTTTGTATTTTTATACCTAATCTGAGCTGAGTTTCTTTCAAGGCGTTTTTATGTTGAGGATTAAAAGAGGGACCAAGCTGTGTTACATGCATAAAAAAACTATGAATTTTAATGCGGAGTATTCAGAATGCATAATAGCCGGTCTCTTGGGTTTTCCTAATGTTCACCAGTGCAACTCCGTATTAAATTTGGATCTTGAGGCGATTACATGGACCGGGCTGGCCCGCTTTATATATCAAACGCATGTTGTTTAAATAGATGCAAAGACAAAGATCATAAAATAGCATGCAGATCTTGATTCTGAGAACTCTTCAATAATGTTAGAACCCTACCAAATCATTCTAACACTCACACCTATCACTGTATTTATGAATGCTATAACTTTATAACCTTCAAGACTGTAAGAGCAAGTGATATACCTCATGTGTCGAACCATAGTGAACGAGAAAGCACGTTGTACAGAGTTATTTTGGCTTCGTTTGCCTCACTCTCTAGAGTCTATTGGTGATTAACGGGTTCGAGCAAGATCGACAATTCTACATCATAACTAGCAACGTTCTGCAAATAACAGTCTTCTGTTATCAAAAGTATCGTCGTCATGCACTTTCCTCCCCCATCTATCTCAATAGGCAAATGAACGATAATATTCTCTTCTTTCAATCCCATTCCTCAGGTAATTCTGAACAAAACTATTTACATGCAGGCGAGCCAGCCTGGGTACCCAGGCTACTAGAGCGTGCTTGTGCTGTTATTTCTTGTTAATTTTCATCTTGTGTTTATTCTCCCCCCCCCCCCCCCCCCCCCCATGTAAACACGATTGGCCGGTCTGGCTCGCCTCACCCGGCTGGCATTAAAAGCTTCATACACGTGACAAAATTTGTTTTTATCAGGTTTTTCCCAACATATTAAAGGTGCTGTCCAGTCCGTTCTGCGCATGATCCGCATCTTTGTTTATCGGGACCCTCAAACATGACATTCGTAGATAATTACATGAAGTACTCAGTTCAATGTAAACCGTTAGAAGCGACATGGCAGAAAACCAAGCGATTCGGTGAGGATATCTCATCGGATTTCTTCTGAAAATGTTTTGTTTTGGGTACAAGTAATGAAGAGGAAGCAAGAAAAGCTTACAATCTTCAATAAGGTATCAGTAAATATTTTTGTAAACGAAGAAGTAAACATTAGTTTCGTACATGCGCAGAACGGACTGGACAGCACCTTTAACAATTCACAAGTTCTGCTCGTTCATGTACGGTTCATATTTAAAACAACGAGACTTTGGCCATGTCCACACGTATGCGTTTTCATAACGTTTTCATATTGTTCTCGGTCCTCAGGGAAGCAGAAAACAATGGTCTCATTACCTGAAACAATATGAAAACGCTAGGAAAACGTATACGTGTGGATGGGGTCTTCGTGTCTCACCAGAACTGATGAATTACGCAATTAGCACAACAAGGAAGGCTATAGGCAAGCTAGGCCTTCTAGTGCAAACACAATAAAAATCATCTCGGCAAAGCGGGCTGGCTCGGGTACCCAGTCATGTTTTAAGTCGTCTCGGCAGTTTACGTCGGATAAATCCCTCGGGGCTTGTGGCTCTCGGAAGTATACCTAGCTTGCGCAAAAAAAAAGGCTTCCTCAGTTCTCGGTATTATCCTATATATAAACAATGAATGATGAGCGATGACGATGAACGAGAAAGAACGAAATAATATATCTATGAATCATGGTTTGCCACCAATCCCCTGAGGTTTAAGAAATACGGCGGCCATGTTTGAGAAAAACATATTTGTTACAATAGCTGCTAATGAGATTCGTTTGTTAAAGTGCCTATGTCATCCTCAGGGACTTTACATATTTATACTAATTGGAACATTCCGAGAAGATTTGTAATATATCTTCTCAGGCGAAAATGTCATCTTCATGGATTTTTTTTGCCGTTAAAGTTGACAGAAGTGACGTCGAAAGAGGAATTTGTCTATATGAAAACCACTTTACAGATTCCTCTTTTGACGTCACTTCCGTCAACTTTAACGGCAAAAACGTCCATGAAGGTGAAATTTTCACTTGAGAAGATATATATTACAAATCTTCTCAGAATGTTCCAATTAGTATAAATATGTAAATTCCCTGAGGATGACATAGGCACTTTAAAGTTCCTTCAACATGGCCGCCATGACGTCAAGTGCAAATCAAGAATAACAATTCATTACATAATGATTTCTGCATTTTGATTGGTCCATTGAGTGGTAAATGTGATACAATATTCAAATGAAATAGTGGTTTGGAAGGGGGACTGGTATTTATTTGAAACTCTGTTGAGTAATTTACTCGTTTCAGTCTTCTCTCGGGATTGTTATTTTCAAATATGCGGAATTTGTCAATTCGGTACGGTAGACTGTTAGTTTTTTTTTAACAAAATGGTGTAAAAAATTTGTCAATTCGGTACGGTAGACTGTTAGTTTTTTTTATCAAAATGGTGTAAAAAATCCAAAAAAAACAAGAAAAAAACTGATAAAATTCCTACAAAAAGGAATTTTAATAGCCCGTGTGCTATACCTAAAGAAAAACAAACCCAATTTTGCTTTGTTATGCCATTTTGCATTTCTCAAATAGTCGTAATAAGATTTCATGATATAAAACCAGCCATATGTATAACCGTGCTAGCCCGCCTCATTCATGTAAACACAAATGAATAGTCGACAGAATCAATGAATAGGCCCCTTATTAGTCAGTCACCTCTGTCTTGGTGACTTAAATACCAATAGTTACCTCGAATTCCGGTGACTAATTGTTAGATCCATTAGTTTAATCCCGACTATTTTTACTGTTATAGGCGTCCTTTCCTATCCAGATTATAACAATAACAGCGATATAGGGAAATTCTATGATAATACTCCTACTGTAAAGATGAAAAGGTTAAAAAACTATGAAAAAAATACGAGAAGTTATGTCGTGGACCATGGCAAACTAATTATAAAAAACTTCACAAAAGCATTCTAAAAACATCGAAAGTCAAACAATTATTTGTGTTCAAATGCTCTTCGGCTGGCTGGGGAAATCGCATTCGCGCGCTGTTAAGTTCATTATATTTAGCTGTAATTTCCAAGCGTGCCTTTATAATGGATTGTCCAAAACCGAGTCCTCTTGAAAAATATTTGGAACCAAAATCCATTAAATGGAACCACCAAATAAATACCTCAGGATTATCGATTAGGTTCCAAAATCCACAGCGTCGTCCACTCGGAAATGGCTGGAATAATACGGATTTTCGAGAATATTTCAACCACTCCGTAGAAGGAATCGAAAACTATGGTGGAAAATTCTTTGTAAATGAGAATCCCAAATACAATTTACCTCGTTGGCCCAACCGATTTTTATTTTTTAGTTGCGGTTTTCAATTTTTTGTTCAAGAAATCAAAATACTTGGAAAAACGTCTTGCGCAGAGAAAACGTCAACTGGGATTCGATAAAAATATCGTTCTTGGAATCCACATTCGACGAGGCGATGCGGGAGGATTACTGGCTTGGAACAAGGTAGATATAAGAGTTTCGAAAATCAAGGACACTGATCGTTACTTTCGCTGTGCTGAGAAAATAGACAAAAGCATACAAGAAAAGTATCGTTCGTTCCCTATAGCCGGCTAAACAGTTGAACCCTGAGAGCTGAAAATTGGTTCACAGAGATAACTCGGGCCGGCGAGTAAAATAAGAGTACGCCAGACCAACATTTACCATCGTTTGTTGGTAGCCTCCTCCGCAGGCAACTGGTGTCGTCTTAGTTATGTGGGCAACTGATGTATCTTCTTAGTTTATTATGTGGGCACTTGCACTTTTTTCCAGTCAAAAAGAGCTTTCGCAACGCTGATGCAAATTAGGCCGAGTGTATTTGGCCGAGTACAAGACTGGGGAGAAGGCAAGGCGGAAAAAAAAGCGAGGGGAGGGGAAAAGGCCGGGAAAAGTCAGTATATTTTCTCCAGTCTTGTACTCGGCATAATTTGCGTCAGTGTTGCAATCTCGTACTGCTCTGAATTAAAAGCTCTTTTTGCCTGGAAAAAGTGCGATTGCCCACATAATAAACTAAGAAGTTACATCAGTTGCCCACATAACTAAGAAGACACACCAGTTGCCTGCGAGGAGGCTAGTTTGTTGGGTAGAAGTAGCACTCGGTGAAGAACTTGATCATATGAAATCGGAAACGGTATAAACAAACGATCACGCTGTTTGACAATACACGGACACACAAAATCGCTCGATTTTACTTAGGAAATTATGAATATTATTATCACAATTCGAATTAGCTTTGGAAGGATCAAACAACCATCAATTTACCATCCGGCGTAGGCAACAGACAGGTTTCCGACTAGCATTTCGGCAAGACGCCGGCGTTGGACTGAAACTATTCAGCTGGTGTCCGTCGTCGAGGGATGAAACATCAAATCACGTTAGGTATAAAATCATTCGATTTTGAAAGTGGGAGCAATGCCACTGCAGATTAATTAATTTTAATTTTATTTATACCTGTACATCAGAAAATTAATTCATAACAAGACGCCCACTAGGCGTTAACTCGGGCTACGTTAATTAGCCGTGGGCATCTCATGCCGCGCGATTGCGCATTCGTGCATGCAGCGTAATTTGCCTGCGAAAATGGGGATGTTGGGATTGGCTTATTTTACAAAGGGGAATTTTGTTTTTTTAATTACTATTACATGCATGGACAACCTAGATTGGAACAACGTATAATTCAAATACTGTACGTGGTATTGTGCTGCCAATTAACTGTGCAAGGTGGCAAAGCCACCAAAATTTGCCACCAATACCCACTAGCATTGGTTCGGACAGTACTGCGACATTTTGTGAAGATTACACTGTATACTTGACGGATGGCGTGTACTGTTAGCGTGCTGCCTCTCACCAATAGTTAAGCCCGGTTGGACGGGGTTAGTACTTGGATGGGTGACTGTCTGGGAATATTAACCCCGTTCTTGAGCTTGGAATCCATGTGAATAGAGTTTAGTTGGTCTCTTCTGTGCTTCGAGTTTTTTTCACCGGGATCTCCGGTTTTCCTCCCTCCATAAAATCAACACCCAGGTCTTTAAATCTACACAGGGCCCTCCTTGATACCAGCAACTATGCCGAAGAGGTTATACTGTATATACCCTGTTAAAATAAAGCTAAAGCTAGAAATTATTTCAGTTACTGTTCATAATACTGTATACAGTTTAGATTAGTGTTCATAGTTACAGTAGTTCTCATTCTTCATTGGATATTTGAACCAAAACTCACAGCGTTGATGTATCAATATATTCAGATAATTTATGGTACTTCGTAGTCTTCTTTAATGGTTAACCCCTCACATGAACATTCCTTATAAAAGAGATGTACGAATGGTGAAACATACACAGTAATCAACTTAGCACTTGACGATGGACTGAATGGGCAAGGTATTGAATTGAATTGAATTGAAACTTTATTTACCCACGGTAAAATCATCAGGTGTCAAAACTATATACAAAAATGTTGAAATCATACAAAATACATTAATACAATCTATTGCTAATACACTAATACATGCTATTATTAATTAAACCTGTTTTCCATGAATGCCGTGCCCATCTTCAATATAAGAATTCAATAACTGTCGAAACTCGTTCAGAGAGTTAGCTTGCCTTGCCTCACAAGGTAAGCTGTTCCAAAGGACGGCACGCGGTAAAGGAACAGCTAGTTTGTTCACAGAGTCTCGTAGTGAATAAGAAGTTATATCGCTACGATTCAAAAATTTAGAACATAAATAATGTGGGGTAAGACCGTTTAAAGATTTAAAGACCATCAAGGCTTTTTGGATTTGTTGTTGTGTACTTAGATTATTCCACATTAGACTTTCAAATAGACTATCAGCATTGGTATCATAGTTTGAAAAGGTCAACACTCGGGCTGCGCGATTCTGAAGTTTTTGCAACTTCTCAGATAAAGTTTTCCGACAAGTTCCCCAAACTACACTACAATAATCGAAATATGGCTGAACTAAAGAATTGTAGATAAAAAGCAATGTTCCAAAAGGAACAAATGGTCTTACTCTTCGTAAAGCCCCAATACTAGAAGCAATTTTTTTCTCTATTTTTTCGATATGCCTACTCCATGTAAGATTTTCATCAATAAGTACTCCAAGAGATTTAGTTGAAGAAATCTGATCTATTGGAGTACCATTTATTTCAAGAGCAGGTGGATAAGCCAGAGTGGCTTTCCTTTGCCTAGATCCAATTAACATAAATTCGGTTTTAGTCATATTTAGAGTAAGTTTATTCGCAATCAGCCATTTGTTTATATTATCTAAATCTTCATTAAGGCAAGACTCAATGAGATCTATATTATTTGCAGCGTATGTTAAATGAGTGTCATCTGCATACATCCTAGGCTGTGAATTATATAGACAATTTGGTAGATAATTGATATATAATAAAAACAAAAGTGGACCTAAGACTGTTCCCTGCGGAACTCCACATTTTAGAGAGCAACTTTTAGAGAGTGAGCCATTAACAAAACAATTCTGAATGCGATTTTCCAAATACGACCTAAACCAGTTATAGGCGATACCCTGTATTCCGTAAGCATTTAGTTTGGCCAAAAGAATCTCGTGATTGACAGTGTCGAATGCCTTTTTTAGATCTAAAAATACCACAGCGTTAATATTACCACGGTCAATATTATAAGCCCAAGTATCGGTAGCCTCCAGCAAGGCCGTAGTGGTTGAATGTAAAGAACGAAATCCAGATTGATGTTCTGAAATAATATCATGTTTTGACAAATATGCATAAAGTTGATCATATGTTATTCTTTCAAACACTTTGGCCACAATAGAAACCACCGAGATCGGGCGATAATTATTCATATCGCTCCGTTCACCTTGTTTGAATAACGGAGTAACTTTGGCACATTTCCAATCATCAGGAAATACACCCAAAGTTAAAGATGTATTAAAAATACTCGTAATAGAAATAGAAATAAGATCTGCACATTCACGAACAAGTCTGGCAGATATCTTGTCAAGTCCGGTAGCTTTTGATTTACAAAGCTTATTTAAAAGTGAAAGAACGATATTATTGGTAATTGGACCAAACTGGAACCTCTTGTTAGTATTTATAAGATATTCGAGATAATTGTTGTTGTTATTGTTTAACAGTGGAATCTCATCAGCCAGTTTGGGTCCTATTGTTGAAAAGTGTTCATTAAAGGCATTCGATATCTCAGTTGCATTGGTTATAGAAACACCATTAAGCTTTAGTTCATTTACAGATGTTTTGTTTGATTTACGTGATGTAAGTTCATTGGTAGTCTGCCATGTTTTTCGAGAATTGCCTTTATGTTCAAAAAAGGTATTTTTATAATAAAACGCTTTAGCAGACTTAATTTCATTGTTTACCGCATTACGCAGTCTTTTAAATTCACTCCAATCACGAGAATCTTTAGTTTGCATTGCTTTTAGTTTCAGTACATCTCTAGTGTGCATGTTTTTCTTCAAGTCTGACGTGATCCACGGAGACTTGGCTGCCCGTACACGCTTTGTACGCATTGGAGCATATTTATTCACTATAGTTAAAAATTTATTTTTCCAGTCTGCCCACATATCATTGGGAACTTGGAAAAGTTGTACACTATTCCAATCTTGAGATAAAATGTCATTTCGAAAACTTTCACGATTAAATTTCTTAAAACTTCTATAGTGTACAGTATTATGACCTTTACATTGGGTGTCTATAGACAATTTTCTATAAACATAGATGAGACTATGGTCACTAATACCAAAATGCGAGACTCCGGAACAAACTACCTTATCAGGGCAATTAGTAAAAATTAAATCGATTAATGTAGATGTTGTTTCAGTAATACGAGTAGGTTCATTAATGAGCTGATGAAGACCATATATATCAGTGATGTTTAAAAGTAAACGTTTATCGTTATCATATCTAGTAGTGATCAGATCGCAATTCATATCCCCTATTAAATAAAATTCAATACCTTCAGAGTCAAGTCGCCCAATAAGGGTCTCAAGGGAAGTAAAAATTTCAACAAGAGAATTAGGTGGTCTATACCAATTTACAACAATGAATGGTTTAGATCGAGGTTTACGAATTTCAAGACATAAATTTTCTAAATTATTCATTTTCAAATCAGTGCGCTGAAAGAAATTAATCGAGGTTTTGATATAAAAACAAACACCCCCACCATTTCTCGTCCTATCACGTCGAATTATTTCATATCCAGGGATATGAACATCACAATCACTAATAGAATCATCAAGTTTAGTTTCATTAATTGAAAGAACATCTACTGAATTTTTATCAAGCAGAATTCTAAGTTCATCAATATGTTTGGTTAAACTGGTTATATTTAAAGAGGCTAATTTAAAACCACGTTTAACAGGTAACGAAATAGCGGCAGTATCCGTAGGCTTAGGTGTAACTAGACTATCAATATCATTAGATATAGAATTAGAAATAAAGAATTCATTATTAAAGAAATGATTATCGGCATCCACGGAAATAGTATTTCAAGTGAATTTAACTAAGTTATCAACAATATTCTTAAATAGTTGGCTATTACCTTCATAGTTCAGGTACAGACCACCTCTGTTCAGACCAGTGAGGGAAATGTTATCATGACAAATAAATTTCCATCTATTTTGGGTACAATATGACCTGAGATGATTGTTAACAATCTTAACCGAATCGTTCATATCTCGTCTAGGTACAAGTTCAGAAATAACAACTTCGATTTTAGAACTGTTTGCGATCTCCTTGGCAAGATTGACAATATTTTCGGCAACTTTAACTGGCTCTGCAGTTTTTAAGTCATTCGTACCGCAGTGGAGAACAATTCGATTTGGGGATCTTTCAATAGTGGGCTTTAAGTAATGCACCATGTCACTTGTTGTGGCTCCAGGAAAAGATTTAACAACCACTCGAGTGCCAACTTCTTTGCCAAGTTTAGTCCCTTGAATGTTTTTAATGATCGAATCACCAATCAATACAGTCGTATGAGGGACTTTGAGTTTCCTTGTATTTTTTGGATTTTCGATAAATTTAATTGTGTGATTAGTTTTCTTATAACTTGACTTCTTTATGTTGTCGGTATTCTTAGTTTTCGATGATTCTCCGTGGTCGTAATGGTCGTTATTCTCGGGATGATTAATAGGAACTTCCTCAGATTCACTATCACTGTCTTCAACAGTGAGTAATGTAAATCTGTTCATAGAGTGAACATTTTCTTTTTCCGTGTGAATATTTCCAGCTCTAGATTTCCCTCTAACCACTTCACAACCACAATGCATTTCATCCATAAGTGTACGCTTGTATCAGATTGCCCCCCCCCCCCCCCTGAGCTACGCACACCTATGAATAGCCAGAATAGGTCAAATACCATGTTTTTCAACAGGAAATTCAATCTCAGCATTAAAAAGCAAGCTCAATATGACATAATACATATGGTCAGCTTGCTTTATTTTTAGCTCAATAAACTATAGGTTTACCTGCTAGCAGAGGTGTTTTATGCACAAGCGCGAAAGGCTTTCCTGTGTCGCACATGTGTGAAGTTTATTGAAGTTTATAGGTTAGTCACAAGCCACATGGTGTTTCTTAATAACTCATTTTATTTCTCTTGCATAAAGTTTGCTACATTAATGGTGCCTGTCAGCTGTTGTAACCAACTGACTAAAAAAAAAGGTATTTTTAATATGGCTTCCCCTGCGAGTAACTGAGCTACAGATTTAATTAATAAACTCGTAATTATGAAAATGTTTGAACCAATTTCATTTTCACATACAGTCAGATAATTATATACAGACATAAATGGTTTCCAGCATAAAGATGTGGAAAAGACTGCTTTGTCTTTAAAGGCAGTGGTAGAAGATAGTGTAGATATGGATATGCTTAATTTAACTGCAAAAGTTGTTTGGAAGGAAGTTGTTGGTTCAATGAAGTTGAAGAAAAGGCATTGTTATATTGCCGATGAATCATGTTATCTGAAGTTAATTTTATGGCTAAGTCACATTGAGAAAGGGTGGTGTTTACAGGCCCGGATTTACCAATTTTGGGCCTACAGCACAGAATAAATATTGAGCAGAAGGCCCACTCAGGGGTACGAAGTGTCCTCACTTTTTTAGTGCGCATGTCACACGCCACCATGTTGAAAGTAAGTAAACTCCAGCGGATCAACAAGGAACAACATGGCGGAAAACGAAGTCGGGTCACCAAAACGGCTCTAGCAGGAAAGGTTTTCGGACGATTTTCTTTTAACTTTGATATTTTACAAATGAAAGGTAAGCGACCAATTTACTTGAGGTTAGAAGGCATACAAACACGTTTTCGCGTGGAATTTAGCAACTTCTGAGCGATGACCTGCCCGCTCCTGAATGACTGAAGTGCGTCAGTCGGGTACTGTATCTCGGTACATATTTCAAATTACAGAGAACTTTATCAAGAGTTTTTAAACATCATTTCACATCAGTTACATATTTTTAATTGAGAATTGCACAGTGCCGGGGTAAAGCGTGCTCTTATTTTTACGAATATTTTAAGGATATTATAATATGCGCACGAGGGCTCACACTCACTCCAAATTTGTTACATGTAAATTGATGAAGTATTTTAGTCTGGTTCAGTTCGATGGGTAAAAATACCAATTCCGCAGAATTCCATCTTTATGTGTTTGTTTACCTTCTTCTATTGAACAAGATTTATTTTTGTCATTAACCTACCATGGCTAAAGTTGATACACTTGACAAGCTGTTGAAATGTTGATTTGATTTTGTTCTTTTCTTGTAATTTCAGTAAATAATTTGTTTGGATTGTGCGTGTATTTGGACATGACAACTTACTGAATGAAAGTCAGAAGCTTCCATCAGAAAAGACACAGCTTAAATTGATGCCTGAATTGATGGAGACTTTTATAAAACTCACATGTTTTTGATTTACTTGTTTCACTTTTAAAGTGCCATTAATAGTCTAACTTTATTTGAGTATTGTTGTATTACTGGATTTAAAAAAAGAAAAACTGATAATAAACACCACCTAAAACTATTCAAGTGTATATGTGTTGTCAGTTGTGATTGTGATGATGATATAATATTACTGCAGTACATATTAAAACTATCTGTTTCTGAAAGTCTAAAAACCCACACCTGTATTTGCTAGAGTATCAAAGGCTTGCATAGTGTACATTTAATTTAAAAGCATTATTTTAAATATGTCAAGTTGATGTGTAGATGATAAATTGCAAAAATGTTGACAGCTGTTAACAGAAACAGCTGTTGGAAATGTGTTCCAAATTCTTAATGTAGATTAATTTAGGTATAAACCATCCACCCTATAATAGAGGACATACTGTACATTTGAGTTGTTGTTGGTATATGCATTTGCATTATTTATATACATATTGCATACCACATATACCTGACTGTGTTTACCACTGACTACAAAACGTTTTTGCAAACAAGTTACAATGTTAACCAAACCCAATAAGTTTTAAACATTTATTTCATATATACAGTACAAAATAGGTAAAGGTCAGTTCTTTTGACCACTAAATTTTACTGTTACAAGCTCTGTGTATACAAGGTGCAAAATTAAGAAAATGTATTATTACCAGTTGCCCACCACAAGACAAATAGTAGTAACTGGTCCTTTATTATTTTACTGGCCAACACCCTATTAATTAAATTAACCAGTAGACCAATTAAACTTAAACCTTTTTTCCTTATTTATTATAAAGACATGAAATTAACACCTTTTTGTTCTTAAACATTGAAGTAAGTAGAAAGTCTTTTGTTCAAAATGTTTACACTCAGTATGACTGAAGCTGCTGAAGATCATTTGCCACTATTCCTGTGTCAGTGGCCAGGCCAGTGCTGTGAAGAATCCCCTCTTCATTTTCATTGTTTCTTAAGATTTCATTTCAAATCTATTCTCAGCTAAAAAAAAGGAGAGAAACTATCTGAAGGTTGCACATCTATAATCTAAACCTCCATCTAAGCAACAAATCATGAAATATTTAAAAAGCTTGGGGAACAAAACTCAAGACAAACTGTCCAACCTAGAGAATTAAGCTATAGTAGGCCATTTCAAGCTAACGTGCAAATTTGTTCATTTTATAGTAGAACAAAGTAAAATACCTAGACGTCAACACTAACGACATATTTCAGGTTAATCTTTTTATCAGCAG
This sequence comes from Paragorgia papillata, assembly GCA_035771165.1. Lineage (NCBI taxonomy): Eukaryota > Metazoa > Cnidaria > Anthozoa > Scleralcyonacea > Coralliidae > Paragorgia > Paragorgia papillata. Next base: position 626,985 of record JAWNZC010000252.1, on the reverse strand, counting down.
CAACGTTTACAAATATTAAATGAAATTGGAGAAATACTGGCACTTGTTTGTCAGCCTTCAACAAATATATGTCAAATCATAATTGCCTAAAATCCGTCCAAATAGAGAGCTATAGAGTTGCTTCGTTCTTCAAAATTGCTTGTCCGATTAAGATAGAACAACCAATACGTGTAATTTTATCATTATACTTTAGATTTAAACTGTTTTTAAAGAGTTTCCTCACTTATTTATTCTTGAAAGTACAACTTCAAAAGTGGACTGGTAGCTCCGGCCAGACCAATTAACAAGATAATGAAATCGGAAATTTCCCGTTCAAATTTCGTTAAATATCTTCTTTACCACAATAAATTTGATTACTTACCTTCACTTTCAATGTACTATCCGTCCCAAGAAATATTACTACAAAAATTTTGAGTTATGGCCATTTAAACGATCAGAACGCACTTTTCGCCATATGGTTTACTGTTGAGAGGAGCGGCTTTTACTTGCTTTCAACATGGCAGTCAACATGCGCGAGGACATAAACTTCAAAGGTCCCGACCAGAGTGGGCCTTCTGCTTGACGACACATTTCTAGGGGGTCCGGGGACATGTCCCCCCGGAATTTTTTTGAATTTTGGGTCTCTGAAACAGCATTTCCCGCATTTTGAGGACACTTTTGAGCAAAATAAAAAGGTCTGAAATCCCATTTTTTAACAAAGTTTCTCGTCATTTTTTTTTCGCCCCAAAACGTGGGCCGTCCAAATTGTGGGCCTACAGCATTACCAGAAATTTGGGACAAGATGACGTCGCGCGGGCGCATATAGGCCATTAAACATGACAGCCAAATCGTATAAGGAATAATACAGTAAAATCGTAAATTTTAAAATTTATCCTACTAGGGACATAGAGTTCTCGGTTGCGGAGCTCGATTCCTGTTAAGAGTTAAGTAAGGAAACTTTATAACAAAAAATGTTCGCTTACCGAAATACACAGCCGGTTCCCAACATCGATTTATTTACGCTGCTTATTTGACTCATTCTGTTATGTAAGCCATAGTAATCCTGCTAAACATGCGATACAAATCTGCCAAATACACCACTTTCCTTGCGAACGATGCAAAGTGCGGAGCTTGCTATGTATTTAGCAATGTTCGAACTGCTAATATAACTCGTAAATATCTCCGTATCTAACAACATTGCGGTTCCCAAAGCCTTTAAACTTTCTTGGTTTTACAGTGTGTTTGAGCAATACACCAAATCGTAGTTTTATTTAGGCCCACATGCAAATTAGTTTCCTTTTCAATTTGGGCCCCTATGCAAATTAAATCGTGTCTATTAAAGCATAACGGGAAGATAACATAGGCTGGGACTATTTTTTCATGTTTTGAGTTCATTATTTTTAGACACTACGTTTAGGATTATTGTCAAGGATAATTGAGAAGCAAATTTTATCCTTATAGAATACCTAAGCATTAAAAGGTTTCTGAAGTCAGAAATGTTATGTTTACTGCGGCTGCTTCAGCCTCATGTTATAAACGAACTACGTTTTATCCCGACTCAGATTGTATGCACAGTCGCAATTCCGATTTCGTCTATCAGCAGGAGGCCGTTATGTCTAAACGTGGAGTTGAGCTGCGAGAAGGACAAACGACGAAGCCACGGAGGTCTCTTCTCTTTCGAGCAGCCTGCAGCCATGTTTGTTTACTTTGAAAGCAGAGGCGATCTTTGTTCTTAGCAGCCGTTTGCATTTTCGCAAAATATTTACTGTATATTATTAACATGGGAGTAACCACTGGCTACGAACGTGGCCGCAAAATGTCCCCAATTTCTGGTAATGGGCTATAGCCTGGTAAGCCTATCGGTAAATCCGATATCTCAAAAATCTCCGGGTCCGTTAATGCAGTGAAGAAAAAGGATGGGTTCTTAACACAACAGTTGATACTCTAATTGAGGAAAACAGCTCGAGAATGTCAGTGGAACTATACTTTTTGCCTCATTATTATACTCAAAATTCAAAATCATGTTGACATACGACACTAGGGCCCAAGACTCAAAATCTTGAGCAAACTGCTCAAACAAAATGGTTTAAACATAGTATAAAAACGTGCGTTCTATAAACTAAATTTGGGCAACGAATATACTGTAAACATTGTAACTGGAGTTTGTGAAAATAGTGTACCAATGGAAATAACGAGACAGCTTACCTTTACCATGGCCAGAAATGTTGGACATTGCTACTGAGCATGCTTGGGCATTTCAATAAAACATGGCCGCCATTCTTGTATAGAAATTATAGGAGTGTGAAGAAAAATTTTAAAGTATAGCTATTTGTATCTGCTATAACGAAGTTGCAGACTCCAACTTCGCTTTGCACGAGCCCTCGTGCTTATATGCTACAATTATTTCATCCATATCTTACCTTTAACATGTTCCATTTTAAAATTGATTCCAGCGAAATTTTCGCTAGTAGAAAGTATATTATTTAGTTTAAATTTCCCCATTTGGCGGTGTTTTCGCGTCGCCGTCTAGGTTTCTCTTGTTCTTGGCAACATTTGCAGACTCTACTTCATAAAGAACACACACACTGCTACATCCTCAAAGACTTTCGGGGAGATACACTATCGTTTACTTGTTCCAAATTTGTAATAAAGATCGTAAATTTCTGAAGCTCTGACAGCGTAGTTTCATAGCGAAAATTTTCACTGTAAAACCAAGTTCACGATGATAAACGCCGATTTTAAGAATGAATCCTTCCAAAGCTCGGCCATGTATGATATCAAAATAAAGCTTAGGAACCGCTCTATTTGAATTTGTAAACGAGGGGGGGGGGGGGGTGCACCAATAATCCTGAGACAAAAATTGCGCTTGCCTTTTACTTCCGGTGTCGCTGATGGCGGGAAATCTGGGAATATGAATATGTAAACACTATGTCTGCCGTTCTGAAAGCATTAAATTTACATAAATTAAAGCAAAATATTTCTTTTTCAACGGAAAGATGCATTAATCATCCAAGGAAAGCTAGTAGTCAAGAGGAAAACATTGTTGTGACTGTCAATATTCCACACGAATACCTAGACCACTTGTATGACTTGAAGCAAGATGGCAAATTAACTGATGACAATTCGTTCAGCTGTTTATAGTCAATAGACAGACTTGAACAACGCTATGTTTGCTTACTTCCCGACGCCATCTTGTTTTTAAATTTGTAATTTTGTACGGATATCCGCTGGCTTTGTGCGGGCGCATGTCCGACATTTCTGGCCATGTTGGCGAGTTTTCATAAAACGGCCATGCAATGTCTAGTATCGCCGAGAGATAGAGATTGATTCCTTGTTGCTCCTTTGTCATACTCATTAGACGTAGCCATACCAAGGTCCGCCACCCCGCCACCGCATTGCGAGCTTATTTTTGATCGACAGCCTCGATAGCCAACACGTAAACAACTGAGAAACAGTGAAATGTCTTGCAAATACTCAAAAACATCGATAAAATGACAATAAAAGCTTGGTTCAAAAGAAACAACTCGCCAAACGTCGGTTTCGCAAAGCGGCGGCCATTACAATCTCGTTCCCAGAGCCGCGCAAACGCGGGCCGCGCAAACGAAGGCTCTGGGACATGATCCATCGCCGGAAACCGAAAAACAGGTTATTGCCGATTGAAAAGAGCATGCGCCGCCAGAGATCGAAAATGTCTTCGCATGTGGAAGTTCGAGGGGTTTTAAATTTTATCTGACGGATAAACTTGTCAAGAACTAAACAGCATTATAAACAGCAAGTAATCGACGGCTTTTGAATGCTTCCAAGAGAGAAAGCGGTGAGTAACAAACTTGTCGTAGCCAAGGTGGCACGGCGGCAATACGACATATCATTTGCACGGGGCATCTTGTCAGTTGTGGAACAAGATGACTAGTAATTTCAGAACTACGCATCGTTGAAATATATTGTGTACGTATGTTGTCAGATGTTGAATGAGCTTTCATTTGATGTATAGTCCAAGATTTTGCGTTTTATGAAACTTGTTAAAATCTCAAAAATGTGCGAACCACTGTCCCAAATAATATTATTACAAATAAACAGGAAATCGACGCAATGAACCAAAACGACAGACGTTTTTCCATTTTTTAAATATTTCCCGTTTAACTAGAAGCTTGAAATTTTTACCCCGAATAGAATTTTTCAAGAGCTTCTGTATGATATATATCTCAATGTTGTGCGTTAAGTATATCTCAAAAGAAATCTAAAATTCTGTAACACTTGTGAGAAGTCAATTTCCTGTTTATTTGTAATATTATTTTAATAAAACGCAGAATCTTGAACTATACATCAAATGAAAGCTCATTCAGCATCTACTGAACAACATTTGTACACAATATACTTCAACGATATGTAGTTCTGAAATTACTAGCCATCTTGTTCTACAACTGACAAGATACCGCACCGCGGCCGCGGGCAACACGCCACTTCAGTACTCGCCGTTTTCCCTTTCGAAACCATTCATAAGCCACCGAATACTTGCTGTTTGGTTCCAGAGGTTTGGTTCTTGACAAGTTTCAGTCGCCAGATAAAATTTAAAACCCCTCAAGGCTTTCGAAAGAACAAGGAATACAGATTTTCAAAAGTCCCTTGGTATAAACCACTGTCAAATATTCAACCAATGAAATGTCGATTTGAAACGGATTATCCCAGAGCCTTCGTTTGCGCGGCCCGCGTGAGAAGGCTCTGGGAACGAGATTGATTTAAAGCCGAAATCATTCTCGTCCCCAGAGCCCTTTCATGAAAAGGGCTCTGGGGGAATCCATATACATCGCGATCTGATTGGTTGTTCAAATTCAAAGGCCTAATTAACGGAGCTTAGTAAACAGTATTTGAAACACGAAAACTGACAACGAAGCAGAATTCTAATCATAGTTCTAATCCGAACAATTTAATCGAAAGTTTTTGAAAGCAATCAACCCGTTTCTCTTTAATAATAAACTCAAAGACAGAAGACAGACAGCAATTTGAAACCGACAGACGATAGACAACACACTGCAGGCTGTTCGTGTATGGCTCGTTGTATGGTACATATTTAATAAAAATCTCATTGAAATATACAAGTCAAATATAAACGAACGGTGCAACAAATTAAAGAGAACCACCTTCACTAAAAGAGGCCGTAAATACGAAGAAATTCCGACTCGCGACTCTTCTGAACCGAACTCGTAAATTTTAATGTCTTTTGCCCCACTCGACAAGGACCTTCTTCGAATGGAATCTACCACAGTCAGAATTGTTCCAAAGTCAAACGAGTTAATACGAGACAGCCAAACCGGCAGAATCGAAAACGAAAGGAAAATTATCAAGTGATATCAACTGTCGATGATCTCGTGTCCAACTCCCAAACCGCGAACTTAAACGCATGCGCTTTAGAAAGAACACCAAAGAATCTTGGTCGGTGTTAGATCATATTGAGTTAACGTACAGTGACGTCAGAATTTTACAGGAGCGGAAGTATCATGATGCTGGATTAGCACTAGATTAATGATGTCAGAACTTTCATATTATGGCGGGAAGTTGTGTGAAAATAAAAAACAAGAATGGAGGAGGTGGATGACAGCGAAGGGCAGTTATTGTTTCTTTCGAGGGAGGAATTACTCAATGCTTTCGGAGATTTTAAGAAAGAAACTTGCACCGGATGGCGATGCGTTAACAAGGAATCCAATTTTGGTAAGTAGACTCAACTGTTTAGTAATTCATAAAGATGCAAATCACCGAAATTAACAATTGCGAAATTACTACTGACAGTAATGACCGCAATCCCATGTGCGAGGTGTACAAAAAAAATGAAGCGCGGTTTGCTACCGTTTGTCTGCGTTCTTCCAGTTCCAGTATTCCACCTTCTGGCTTCGGCTTTCTGCTTGTCATCAGACATTATTTTGTTTGTCAATCTTTCCAATAAATGATCAACCAGTGAAAGAGTATACGCCTATTTTGAGACGTATCTTGACGGACTTGACAATTAAATTACTTTTAACATACAGCATATTAGGCATGAGAAATCGGCTTGCCTTCCTGCGCCATTTTTAAAGTGCAAGTTGAACTCCTAAGTATTATCTCAATACTTCCGCTGCTATATAAATTCTGACGTCACTGTACGTTAACTCAATATGATCTAACGCCGACCAAGAATCTTGGTGTTCCGGTTTGGATTCCCCCAGAGCCTTTTCCGCGCGCCAGCACGGGAGAGGCTCTGGGGACGAGAATGAGCCGAAATTCGAAATTTAGACTCGGCTCAACCTCGTTCCCAGGGCCTTTTTGAAATTGGCGGGGCGGGAATGGGCCCTGGCATCGGCTGGATTCTGCAACCAGAATTTCAGGGTGTAATACATTAGCATGGAAATTAGGATGCAAAATTATTCCGGTTGATGGCGGACTCGTCAGAGAAGTTTGGTGTATTGCGTCGTCTTGGAGTTGCGTTCGATAGCGGAAATTTCCCGTGTTTTTGTTTAAAACCGCTTCAAGTCAAGTGTTTTCCTTTTGAATACTTGTTACATAGAGATCAATCTCTTCATCGTCCAAGCAATCATTAAAACGAGACAAGCGGAATCACTAATCAGGTATTGCGGTAATAAATAAAAAAGCTAACTTTAAATTCGTAAGATTCCAAGCCGCTTATATAAGAAGTTCAAGAAGTAACAACGCCAGAAGCTCCCCCGCAGTTTATTCTAGGAATTCACGAGTTTTTGTTGACCGAAATTTAGAAGAAGAAAATAATTCTAGCGGCAAACGGTCAACGGTGTGCTTTCATCTGTTAAGTCATCCATCCAGACGAGATGAAATCAGCCCACAAACGTCTTTGCAAACGTTCCGATGGTTCAGTGTTGTATGGCAACAGCTACGAGAATCTAACAAGCAATTTCATTTAATTGATAATGCGTGGAATGAAATGAAAGTAGACGCCCTTTTCTCATAGACATTTTTACACGCAGTGTCTGTTGAATATATTACATGTAATGTTTAATTTAGAATAATTAATGACATTAGAGAACTTTAAAATAGAATAGGGTTTGATTGTTGTAATGAATACCGCACACAGGGGAAATGGTTTATTGTTTTAAAGTGTCACTGAGACGAAATTTTTACCCCTACTTTTTTCTCTATGAGCCTAAAGTGCATGTATCGAAGACTTACCAAACGAAGTTTCATGCTGATATTCGGAAAAGTAAAGCAGATATTGACGAAAGAAATACGCAAATTCGCGGCCGCCATTAAAATGGACGTGTTTATTTGAGACTGGGTTTAGGATGTCTGTGACGTCAGAGTCTCAACCCAACAAAACACCTTGTGTGAAAGTAAACAAGCGTGGCTTTGAAGAATCGCTCATTAAAATTAAATTATTCCATCATGCCATCATCACGCTTTGTTGTACAAGATTCCAGTTATCAATCTGATATTAAAGCAGGAATATCCTTGCATAAGAGTCCAATTGACCAACTTGCGAAGAGAGTTTGGATTAAATTTGTCCAAACGAACCAATTTTAAAGTGTCACTGAGACGAAATTTTCACCTCTCATTTTTGTATCTGCGCAGCAGATATATTGCTATCGTGTTGTGTGTGTGTGTGTGTGTGTGTGTGTGTTAACTTTTTTGTGTAGCTGTAAACAATGCGCGACAAGTGAATCGGGCATGATCGGGGACAATCGAAGCTCAGAATTTTTCAGTGTCACCTATACGAGCTGTCAGTTTGAACGATGGAAACAAGTATTTTTCATCCGATCGTGTTTACAATATTTCGTTCGCCATATCACGAAGTCCTCCGAAGCGACAAAGTTTTGGATTAAAATACTACGATTTTCAGGGTTCTATTCTATACGATTTTTTCAAATTCACATATCTTGTACATAATTTAACGTTCTATCTAACTATACGAGTTTCGTTAATGGCACAAACCTACAGACGATTCAGGGATACTTTAAAATGATTGCGTTTGACCGTACGCCAAGTGATAGCATAATAATGCAATTTGATATTTGCGCTCATCTCAGTTCAAATAGATTTTTCTCCGTTGCTATTCTATACGATTTGTTCTAATTCACATACGTTGTACAGAATTTAACGCTCTATCTAACCGTGCAAGTTTCCCAAATGGCACAAACCTACAGACGATTCAGGGATTTACTTTAAATATGACCGCGTTTGACCGTACGCCAAGTAAATAGCGTAATAATGCAATTTGATATTTGCGCTCATGACAGTTCAAATAGCCTTTTCTCCGTTGCTATTCTATACCATGTTTTCTAATTCACATATCTTGTACAGAATTTAACGCTATATCTAACTGTAGAAGTTTCGTGAATGGCACAAACCTACAGACGATTCAGGGATTTACTTTAAATATGACCGCGTTTGACCGTACGCCAAGTAAATAGCGTAATAATGCAATTTGATATTTGCGCTCATGACAGTTCAAATAGCCTTTTCTCCGTTGCTATTCTATACCATGTTTTCTAATTCACATATCTTGTACAGAATTTAACGCTATATCTAACTGTAGAAGTTTCGTGAATGGCACAAACCTACAGACGATTCAGGGGTATACTTTAAACACGCGGTATCCGGTGGCTCAACTGCAATGAAGATATATCCCAATACGGCTGTTAGCCGTTAAATTCTATATTTCCGACAAAGTTTTTGACTAAAACACTATGATTTTTCAAGGTTCTATTCTATACGATTTTTTCTAATTCACATATGTGTAGAGTGTTTAACGCTCTATCTAACTGTACAAGTTTCGTGAATGGCACAAACCTACAGACGATTCAGGGATACTTTAAATATGACTGATTGCGTTTGACCCGATAATTGCCATTTGATATTTGACGCACATCTCAGTTCAAATAGATTTTTCTCCGTTGCTATTCTATTTTCTCTAATTCATATTTGTTGTCCAGAATTAACGCTCTATCTAACGGTATAAGTTTCCAAAATGGCACAAACCTACAAACGATTCAGGGGTATACTTTAGACCCGCGGTGTCCGGTTCAACAGCCGTATTGGCATATACCCGATGCAGTTAGCCGTTAAATTCTATATTTCCGACAAAGCTTTGCACTAAAACATTTCGGAGACGGGATATTCCTGATAAAACTGGTAAGTATTTTTAACGTGACTTATAGTAAACTTGTGAGTGTGATCTACCACAGTTTTTGTGAGTCAATAGTCATGATAAAAAATTATTTTGGTCAGAGAACGTGTACTTTATCTTTAATTATCTTATAAGATCATCTCGCTAAAATCTTATAAGATCAGCTACGTGTAAAAATCTTATAAGATTTTTCTTAAGATCTTACAAGATCACACAAGATCTTGACAAGATTCTCACAGTGGTGGGTTTGGCGCAGATACATGTACGCATAGCGGACCTTTTGTTATTTCATCATTGTGAAGTATACCCACCTACAACCTACTGTACGAAGTTTTAACTCGAAATTCAAAAAAGAGGCGCTGTTATAATTGCGAGTATAGAAATCTTAAATTTGACGTGATAACCTTAATGCTGTATACAAGACGTTGTCAGTGAATGAAAAATAAAATATTCTATCAACGCACACAGTTATACAGGATTCTAGTAATGAATGAGATTATTCTTCATACGAGCAAACTGGGTTTAATACACTCAATTTAAACCAGATGATTCATAGTTTGTTTCAATCAATTTTCCTTGAAGATTTTTAGAGCGACCTTACTACAAACAAGAGTTTTTCAGCGTGGTAATGTGCCTATTATTTGAAAGACTAACAAAACGTTGGACGCAGAGCAGTCTCGAACTCCAAGGAAGAGAACCGTTGGAAAATAAGCGAATATTTCTTGTTCCCTGTTCTTATATACCATACCATGGTAATCATAGTTCCACTATACTTTTATTTAAGATTATAAAATATATCATGTAAGTTTAAAGCAAACGACAACGAAGGTTGCATTTGATGTATTGTATTTGTATATATAAAATACATGTATAGCATGTACTAGCAATTCATTTAGTATTTTAAAACTTAAAGAAAACGCTATTAGATGTTACAAAATAAATAGCATAACTAACTCAATAAATATACAGTCTGATTTGCAAAGTAGCAAAGCGTAAATACTAATCTAAATATTTTAGGGTATCAAATGTATCAGGCATCAAATACAAGCTAGAGCCACATTACATATACATACATATTTTTATACACATTCATACCAACATAAAGATAGTGTCTCTAGCCGACTAATACTGTCTTTCTCAAGAAGAAACCACAACGTCAGAATTTAAATGTTGCTATATTGAAAATGTATTGTACTTTCCTTCGGCAATATCTTGTTCGTATTGCGCGATTATCAATCTCGTCAGCCGAAGCAATACAATCATCGTCCTGGCAAATTCCGAAACCAGATTCGTCCAAATGGGCTACCATATACTCCAAACATATAACGGATGATTCCGTTTCAATCCATAGCCAGAAGAACAACTAAATGATGATGAATTCGACATTTTTTTTGTCAAATTATATGCGCTCTCGTTGTTTCTTGGGAAACGTTACAACACGGGCGGAGAGAGAGGGTGAGCACGCGAGTAGTGTATAAAGGCGGATCCTGGCTCATTGAGCAATGGCCGCCAAAAAATTTTTTTAAATGAGCCAGCTTTTTAATACCTGACTCATACCTTAATGGCGGCCATTTGTTTACTAAAATTTTTTCCAAATTCCCCCCTCCTGGAATTTTTTAATTTCCAAAATGGTTTGACTTCCGGTTTTAAAAATTTTTGCCAAGTTTTTGGGCTTTGGGGTTTGGAGGATTTTTTGAAATTAAATAAAGATGAATAGCAAAAGGAGTAACTTATGTCCAGACAGAGAGAAATGTATGTGGGTTGGGTTTACAAAATATCCAGGCAAACCACCAAATATTATATACCATAACAAAAGTACACATCCAGGAACTGTTTGCAACTATATCCATCCAGGAGAAACAAAAACCCAAATGTTGGTTAGAACTGGAGTTTATGACACAGTTTTTTGAATTGAACTATTTTTCCCGGAAAAAATTAAAAGAATAAGAATGAACTCAAATGAAACAATTAAACTTTTACAAAAGCTTAGAAAAGAGATAGATGAAAAAAATGATCGCATTTCCAGACTTGAAGAGGAAGTTGGGGAATCCAATGAACAAAACAAAAATTTAAAAGATCGCACTGAAATGCTATCAATATGGTATGAGGAATGCAGAACAAACAACACATTTTTACATGAACAAGTTGATGAGCTTTTAGAAAAAATTGAAATTTTGGAAAACCAAGAAGAAATTGAAGAATTTGATGATTACAACATTAATCATTTTGATGACGATGAAGACGACTTTAATGATTATTTTGATGCCACTACTGATGAAGGCTTTGAAGATGGTGATGAAGTTTCTGATGAACTTGGAATTATTGAAACTAATGATCGCCAATTTGCAGAAAAAGATGATTGCATTGAACTTTAAAATCATCCCAAAACAAAAATTTTAAAACTTATAACAAAAAAATGTTATAATTTTTTAAAAAAAAATATTGGTTTACTTCCACCACACATCATTATTTTCAATCCCAAATTTTAACTGTTTGATATCCAACCTTAATTTTTCAGCATCATCTTCATAAATAACCAGCCTTTTACTTTTGTTTTTGGTTGACCCTTTCGGAAATTATGTTTTCCATAGTTATCAAAGCATGCGTTTTCATTACCACCAAACTTTTTCTGAAAATCTTTAACAAAAATGTTAAAAATTTTTTAAATAAATAATGAGTTATTATTATGGTTATGGAAGACAGAGAAGATCATTGGAAGGTGGTTCTGACATGGAAAAAAAAATTAAAGAAATTGAAAAAGAGTTAAAGAAACTTTCCCATATTGAAGAAAATTACAAAACTGTTTTTAATCTTAACATAACAAAAGCTACTAAAACATTTGTAACTGTTGCTGGAGAAAAAAGAATAACCCAAGCAAGACAAGGTAACTCTGTTTTGTGGCAAGATGACAAAGACCATGCTCCAACATTTGGTTCTGATGCCGTTGGTCCAGGGATAGACTACATTGAGAACAAGGGAGACAACTATATGTCTTTTGTTTGTCCTGAAATGGTTTGGGGTGATGTTTCCATTTTTGTTGTTTGTGCAGTGGTTAGCACATCTGTTTCTAGTTATTGTTGTTATCTTATTGGGAATGATAATGGTGGATGGGACAAATGTATTACATTTAAACCATATTCCTACTCCAAATTAATGATTGGTGGTATTGAATATGGTACCGAGAAAACCGTAAATATTACTGGCCCACACAGCATTCTTAGCAAACACATCATTTCTTGTCATTGGTTGGGGACTGGTTCCTGTGTGTATTTAAACGGTAAAAGGGAACCAAAATCAGAATTTAAAACGGATTTGAGTTTTCAAGGTGGTTCATCCGGATCTGTATTTTTAAGAAAAATAATGGATAGTACACCAGATCCAAAGTCTGAACTAAAAGGAAAAATTTATGGGATTAAAATTGTCCATGGACCATTATTACCATCTGAGATTGTTAAAATTAACAAGGATATGATGAAGGAATATGGAAACTTCATTTAAAAAATTTGTTTAAGATAAATGAGTTATTACTATGGATATGATGACCCAGATTATTCTTATGGAGGTGGAGGTGGTGCTGATGGAGAACCAGGACCACAGGGTGACACAGGTGTTAAAGGTGACAAGGGGGACAAGGGTTTGACAGGACCAACTGGTTCCACAGGACCCACAGGGCCAACAGGACCAAAAGGTTTGATTGGTAACACTGGGCCAACTGGTCCAACTGGATCCACTGGTCCAAAAGGTTTGACTGGTCCAAAAGGAAACAAGGGAGACCAAGGTGACGAAGGTTTGGAGGGTCAAAGAGGATTAACAGGTGACAAAGGTTCCTCTGGAGACAGGGGTGCAATAGGACCAACAGGCCCCAAAGGTCCAACAGGAACAGCAGCACAGAAAGGAGACCCAGGTTCAACAGGGCCACAAGGTCCAAAGGGTGACAAGGGTGATAGAGGTCTGACAGGCATGGCTGGTACAGATGCTCATAAAGTGGGACCAACAGGAGCCACAGGAGCCACAGGATCAACTGGTCCTAAAGGTGACAGAGGTTTACAAGGAGTTAAAGGGGACAAGGGAGACACTGGAATTAGAGGTCCACAAGGAAATAAAGGTGACAGGGGTGTTTTTGGAACAGCAGGTTCAACAGGACCACAAGGTCAAAAGGGTGACAAAGGTGACCATGGAACAGCGGGAACAGCGGGATCAAAAGGTGACAAAGGTGACAAAGGTGACAAGGGGGACAAAGGTATGGCAGGAGCAGCAGCACAAAAAGGTGCCAAAGGTGACCCTGGTGACGATGGTGCAAAGGGTAACAAAGGAAATACTGGCGACCAAGGAATACAAGGGCTTCCAGGGCCAAAAGGAACCACTGGACAAAGAGGTCTTAGAGGTTTAAGAGGTGTTATAGGAGCCACAGGTCAGCCTGGAAACTTTACACAGGTTACAAAATATAGAAAAAGAGGTGGAAAAACAAGTCATAAAGCTGGAGTTTGGGATAATTCTTGGAACAACAGCACATTACTAAAATTTACTGTGGCTGAGTCTGGAAAATATTTGGTTAAATATTGGTTCCTTTTACAACCAGACGGACACAAAATTGATCAACAATCCAAAAAATCATCCTGGCACGACACAACAACGTACAACACTTTTTTCAATTTGAGTACATATCTTTACCATGGTGATGTTGATCAAAAAGCAGACAGACTTAGCGATCTAACAAGTTTGACAATGGGGATAACATATAATGAAAACCTTCCCCACCACATTTTTTGCGAGGGGATTACAAATCTTTTAAAGGGAACTTTGGTTTCGTTACATTGCACATCTTCGTCATTTGGGGATTATTATACATATTTGTTTTTTAATGTTTGGGATGTTGAAATCAGTTTGCTCAAAATTAATTAAAAAAATAAAATAAAAAATGGTATCAAAAATTAAATATGAAACCACTGAAACCCCCGTTTTTACCCCCCATTTCAAATCTGTTCAATGGTCATCCCCAGAAAAATTTGCATGCAGATGTGGTAAAGTTTTTCCAGATCAAAACAAGCTCATTAACCACACATTTTTTCCAAAGCAAACAAGAGTTAACTTTTCAATGACTGTAACAACTATTTTTCCAACTGGACACTGGTTGAAAGCAACTTCAAGACAAATTCCAGCTAGCTGTTTTGAACAAATTTTAACTAGTTGTTAAACAAATTCTAACTAGTTTGAAAGCTAGTTGTTAAACAAATTTTAACAAAATTCAACAAATTTTAACAAAATTCAACAAATTATTAATAAATGGAACCAGAACAAAAACAGGAGATCAAACAGGACATCGCTGAAGCTTCGCAAAAGCAAACCATTACAAAAACCCCTCCACCCATTCATGTTAAAAATCCAAAAAGAGTTGCCCAAGGCAAAAAACTTGCTGCCATAAGTAAGGAAGCAAAATTAAAAAAGAAAGCCAGACTTGAAAAGGAACAAGCAGAAGAACCAGTTGAAGAAGGAAGTTCAGCTGTCAGCATTTCAACAACTTGTGCAATTCTTGGAGCAGTGGCTGCCATACTTACAACTTACATTACTTACTCCAAATGGAAAAAAGAGCCAGAAGAAAGCAAAGACAAACCCCAAAAGTCAAACGAAGCGTTAGCGATGTCAAAAACAGTTTTCAAGGATCTTTCAAAATATGATCTTTAAGCGGAGCGGAAGACAAAGTCAACAAATTTTTAAAATGAAATTCTTTCCACAATTGGAAAGAAATTCAATAAATATGATTGTTACCACCCATGCAACAGAGTGTGTCTTTGGGAGTAAAAACTGGTTTAATATTGGAAAACTCATATATTTAATTTCAAAAGGAAGTTATGAAGGATACAAACTTTGGTTGTTGTATAGCAAATACGATACCAGAAATTATGATGAAAACCATTGTTATCAGTTGTGGCCCGGTTTTGATATGTATATGCCAGATGATTTTGAAGAAGAATTTGAAACAGAAGATGAATTTTTTGAAAATTATTAAAATTTTTTATATATATTAATAAATGAATACAGAGAGAGAAGTTGAATTAGAACCCGGTTATAACCGGTTACACCGAAGTTCAATAACTGGGGAACGAGCCCGGAATGTAATAACTTTCAACCCCAATTCTGCCAATGAAGGGGAAGTTATTTACATCCACATCCCAAAACTTAAACCAGGAACAACATTAGTTCCTGACAAGATGTATCTCCTGTTTGACTTTAAGAACAAAAATACAAAGTCGTGGTTTAATAACAACCTTGCAAGACAACTCCAAGAACGTTTGGAGGTCAGATTTGCGGGAGAAAAAGTTTATGATAACACAGGAGAGAGTCTTTTGGGGACTTACAAGGATCTTTGGATGGACAAACATGAGAGAGCCAACATGATTGAGGATGGCATTGGTACAGAAAACCAAAGAAAACTCATTTCAAAATGTACTGGCACCACTGCTGACACATATGCTGCTGTATATGGTACCAAACAGAGGATCAAGTTGGACAAGATTTTGAAGGATCATGGACTTTATGCACCCCACAGCATGGCTAATGACTTGCAATATATCATCACTCTACCAAAAGCTTCTGCCATCATGAAGGCACTAAGTAGTCAAACTGTAGATGGCTATTCCTTGGAAAATATTGAGTTGGAGTATGAAACCATTACCAACTTTGCCCTAGTACAGGAGATTGAAACCTCTTACCAAGCAGGAAGAGCCCTTTCATTTGAACATGTAACTTTAATGAAAACCACACCATGGGCTGCAGATTCAACATTAATTAATGAGACCATCAATCTGCCAAGAAAGAGCATGAAGGCGGTTGTAATGTTGTTTACAAAGGCAACAAGAAGTGGATCTGAAGAATTTGTATACCCCAATATCGAAAGAGTAAAAATTACCATTGAAGGAGTCCCGAACAGCATTTACTCCCAAGGCATCCCAAAACGGAGATTGTTTGAAGAGGCTGAAAGACTTTTCAGACATACCAACTATCCAACAATCAAAGCTGATGAATTCTTTACAGAAAACCAGTTTGCACTTGTTGTGGATTTGAGATCAATTAATGACAATGCTGTCTATGGAGATGGAACCAAACTTTTGACCACCCAATCTGGGATTATGTTAGAAATCAAGAAAAAAGCAACAACAGATGCTTTGAGATGTCATGTTTTCATTCTTTCAGATGGCTTATTGAAAGTCCAAGGAGGGGCATTCCAGAGTGTCAATTATTAAAAATTTCCCAAAATAAATGAAAAACCAAGACCAAACTGAAGACCCAAAACCATTTAATATAATTATTGTTGGAATGACGAGTTGTGGAAAAACTCATTACCTTTTAAAAAATTTAGAAGAAAATTACAAAAAAAAATTTGAAAACATAGTTTTAATATGTCCCACATTTGTATGGAACAAAACATATTTGGAATGGGAACATCTTAATGATCCCAGATTTTTTGTAATCCCTTGCGACCAAGATGAGTCTGAAGATTTTCTAAAATATGTTGTGGATTATTGCAAAGGAACCCCAAGTCTCATTATTTTGGATGACTGTGCTTCTGGACAAAGTGTAAAAAATAGAACCAGCGAATTGGTAAAACTTGGTTTTGGTGCCAGACATATGAATATTAGCACAATAGTTGTTACCCAACAGTTGACAAGCATTGCAAAACCATATCGAGAAAATATTTCAAAACTGGTTACATTTTACAACCCAAACAGAAAAGATATGCAGGTTATTTTGGATGATTATTTGGATATTCCAAAAGAAGAAGAAAAAAAAATTAAAGAAACATTAAAATCAAAAAAATATTCAAAATTAGAGATCAATTTAATCCATCCATATGACCATAAAATTGTTGAACCATTTGGAAAAAATTTAATAAACTTTTAAAGATAAATGAGGAACCTAAGAATATTGTTGAAAAACGGAGAAACAACAATTAAATTTGAAGATCCTTTGATCATTAAAGACACAAAAATGATTGTCAAGGATGCAACAGTTTTTTGGGATTACAACAACTTAACATCATCAACCCATATTTTACATGGAAGAAAGCAAATTAGTTTTTCCAGTGGTTATTGGACTGCTGGCATGATTATGAGAGTTTTAAAAGAAAATGAAATAAAGTCAGAATTACTTCCCCATAGCTGCAAAATTAGGATTAGACCAACTGAAAATCTTTACCTGTATAACACAATTGGCCCATTACTGGGTTACACAGAAACAACACTAATTCCAGGTAATGGAAGAGGAAAAGCATTAGGACCCGGTCTTGTCAGCCCAAAAACAGTCAACATAAATCTTGGAATGAAATATGTTTGTATATCTTGCGAAATGATTGATGGAACCAGGACATCATTTTCAGGAAACCGGGATAGAACGGCTGCAGTTCTCCCAATTACAACAAGACAATTGTTAAAAGGATCAGTCGAAAAATTTGCAAATATTAATTCTGAGACAATGTTGGACAATGGTGTTTACAATGAACTAAAATTCAAAGTTGACCACAATGTTGGAGATATCCTTCTTGAAATCTTCTTGTGTCCACAAAATTATGAGACTGGGGTGTAAAACTTTTGGTAAACAATAAAAGAGATGATTGACCAAAATTTAGAAACCATTAAAGGGGTTCTAAAAGACATGAAAAATTTGAAGAAGAAATTAAAAAAAGATGAAAACCAAAACCTGACAAACTTAAAGGAGGCTGTAAACGATTTGGTGTTAGCTTTAAAAAATTATGTTAAAGTAATTGAAATTTTGAAACTTTTTTGAAAACTTTTTTTGAAAATATATAACAAAATCTTTGAAAACTTATAACAAAAATGTTATAAATTTTTTTCTTAAATATAATTTTTTTTAATGTATTAATAAATGGATAAAAATCAGGTTGTAAATGAACTATACGAAGCAGCTCTAATAACTGTTGGTGCAGTTGGAGTAAGTATGGTTGTCAAAAAATTAACAGGACAATCCCTGGCAGCCCCAGCAAGTATTAAAGAAACAGCAAAACTTGGACTTGCAGTTGCAGGGGGATTATTTGTAGTAAAAATGGCACAGGACAAGGGATACATTCCGAAAAATGTGGATCCAAAGAAATCATAAAAATTGGGAGTCAAGAGAAAGAACCAAATGAACCATCAAAAATTATGGAAATCTTGGTTGTTTCCAAACCCAAAAACTTTAAAATAAATGGCATCAATGATAGCAGGAGGATTATTTAATGCAGTTGCCTTTGCTGGTGCTGGATATTTGTTCCAGTCATTTAACAAACATGGTTATGCTGACGAGGCAAAAAGACATAATTTGGCAACAGAAAGACTCCAAAAGGATAAGGAAAATTTTTTTGAAAATGAAATTAAAAGAAAGGACAAAGTCAGAGAATTACAAGATGAAATTCGGAATGCAAATTATGACATGGCAGTAACGTCAAAAGCATTCCAACAACTTCATGAAATTCAAAAAGAAAACCCAGTTGAACCAAAACTTGAAGATTATTACCAACCAAGTGATGAAATGCAAAAATATATGACAATTACTGTAACACTTCTGGGGGCTGGTGCTGGTTGGTTGTTGGCTGTTGTTGTTTAGGGAATTAAAAATTATAACAAAATTTTGTTATAAGTTTTAATGAAAGTTTTCAAAAAAAGTTTTTTATATATTTTTGATCCCCGATTTTGAATTTTTGGTTTTTGCCATTTCATCATTAATAATTTTTGTAATTTCCTTACACTTCCTGATACCACTCATTTCTTCAATTTTCAAAACATTTTTAACACTGAGAGCATTTCCAAAAACTTTGAACCCCGTTTGGTAAGGAATGTAAGCATTATCTTTTGGAGAATAGTTTAAAATATATTTAATCTCATCAAATGTTTTTAGTTCTGCCAAAGTTGGTTTCTTCATTATTTTTAAAAGATCATCTCTTTGGCAAATTCCAATAATGATGAACATAATGTTTTTTAAACCAAAATTTTTGTCTGAAACCAAACCCAAACCTTTGAGATGATCCTTTGATTTTAGGAAAAATTTCATAATTTCGTAACCAACAATTTCATCTTCCTTTGGAAACAGTTTCCAAAAATTTTTAATATAATTTTTAAGATAACATGGTAAGTTTTTTTCTTTGTGGTTCCATGCATGTAACTTTATCAGCTCCAAACCACATTTTCCACAAATTATGAACCCTTCAATTTCTTCCATTTTTGCCTTACAACAACTACTTTTGTTTTTTAGGGTTTCAAGCTCTAAAAGACTTTCATTAAATTTTTTTTCTTCTTTGGGGATTTCAATAATTGGAAAGTTTGAAGCGTTTAAATATTGGAATGACTTTGACATCTCTTTTATTTATATTAATCTCGATATCCCTTTAAATACCAAGAAAACCGTTCCGATTGAAGCCCCAAAAACTTCTGGTAATCTGTCATCAGAATTTGTTGAAATTTTAGAAGGAGTAAATATTCCAGGTTTATATTTTGAAGAAGGTTTTACAAAAGTTTCGCCAACAGGTTTGCCAACAGGAAATTTTACAATATTAAGATTCCTGTTGAGTCCCAGAGACATCCCTGTTGTGGCCAGTGTAAGAACATTATTGAACCCACTAATTGGATTAATAAGAATTCTCATGTCAGATGGGATCAAAATTAAACCCGGACTTATAGCAAAATTTAGGACAACATTTGTGGATTTGATGGCTTGTCTCATATTTGAAATGGAAACAGTGATGTCATCCTGAGCTATTGTATCCTCCATCAACTTTTTAAACACTTCTTGTGTTTGTAAACTTTTTGCACCCTCGCCAACAATAACCCATCTGGTCTTTGCTTGGGATCCTAAAACGCAATACACAAAAGATTCTAAAGATTGTTGGAATAATTTTTGACCCAATAGTGTCAACCCATTGGAATCTTTTGGAACAAAATGTTTAAAATCATCGGGATGCCTAGAACCAGCTGAGACCAGTTCTTCATATGTGTTTACTCTTCCATAACTCTTTTTCTCCAACTTTACATATCTAACTTCGTAACCAAGGTCTTTCATGTCTTGTGTAAATTCTTTAGCATTTTGTGTTGAGTTGCTAATCTTTCTTTTCCAAACATCATTGGGATTGTGTTGCAAAATTTTTATGATATCTGCTGTCAAAAATCTTTTAAGTTTGTTTGGATGTTTTAAGAACCTTCTAACCTGAAAAACATAGTGGTAATGGACAATACTTGTCAAAAAAGAAGACCTAAATCTTTTAAAATTATTTTGGAAATGCTTGTTAGAAATACCACACAAGTAGCTTGCAACATAACTGGCAGCAATAGCTGTAAAATATGGAATAGTGAGGAAATCATTTATGTTTGGATTTCTTATTTTCATTGGTTGTTGAAAAGTTAAATCTATGGGATTCAAATTTACAATAAAGTTTTCTCTTTCATTTACAAAAATTGTAATCGTGTTAATGTTTACAGAAGCCTTTCTTTCTTTGGAAAATTTCTGGACTGTTCCAAAAACATCCCACTCTTCTGGCCAATTTTTAAATTCTGTCATTGTTTATTTAAAGATAACAAGATGGGACTGTTGGAAGGGTCATTTGTGTCAACCCAAACTTGAAAAAAATGTTGGCAAATCTTTTAAAACTTTTTGGAAATAAATGGAAGACAAACTTTTACTTATTGATCTTGAACTTCGAGATATTTATTACAACCCCGTAACCGGTTACCAATCTATGGAAAAACTTTACAAAGCTGCTGTAAAAGAAAATTCTTCAATAACCAGAAAACAGGTTAAGGAATGGTTACACAGTCAAAAAGTTTTTACATTGCACAAACCCATCAGAAAACCAAAAAAATACCAGAAAACATTTGTCAAAAATCTTGCTGACCAGGTGCAAATGGACTTGGTGGATATGGGCCGATATGAAGATGAAAATGATGGTTACAAATGGATCATAACAGGCATTGAAATTTTGTCAAGATTTGGTTTCGCAATTCCTATAAAAACAAAAGGTACAATAAGTATGGTGCCTGGTGTTAAAAAAATGTTGGAAGAATTTAAAAAAAAATTTGGCAAATATCCAGAAGCCATTCAGTTTGACGAAGGAATGGAGTTCCACAACAAAGGTGTAAAAACTCTTTTAAAATCTCATGACATAACTTATTTTACAACTCATTCTGAAAAAAAGGCTGCCATTGTTGAAAGATTTAACAGGACTTTGAAAACCAGGATGTGGAAATTTTTTACTTTTAAAGGGAACAAGAAATGGTTAAATAATCTTGAAAAATTTGTTGGAAGTTACAACAACACAATCCACTCAACTATTAAAATGAAGCCAAAAGATGTCAATGATAACAACCAATCCAAAGTTTTTTTTACCCTGTATGGAATTCCACCTTTAGAGTCCCAAGTAAACCCAGAATTCAAAATTGGGGATCATGTAAGACTTCAAAAATTTAGAAAAAACTTTTCAAAAGGTTATGACCCAAATTTTTTATATGAAATTTTTACTGTGTCAGCGGTTTTCAGGGGAGACCCTGTTATGTACAAAATCCAAGATGATGATGGAGAAAATATTCTTGGAAAATTTTATGGTGTGGAGTTGGTTAAAGTTGTTGGAAAACAAACATAAATAAATAATGGCTGAAAACATTGGATTGGATAATTTTGGAATGCCAGACATACCAGAAGATGAGACAGAAACAGCAGAAACCAAATTTGAAGATTCTTTTGACAACTCCTACTTTAGAGATCTTGATAATTTTTTTGAAGAGTTTGAAAACCTTCCTGGATTTAGTAATGACCCCCGACTGATTGACCGAGATGAAAGAGAAAAAATTATTGAAAAACTTACCGAAAAACCAGTAAAATATAAAGAAGAGTCGGATGAAGCATTTAAAAAAAGAATGGATGACTTTTTGGGTAAGGTAATTAGAAGACAAAGTTTAGAAGTTACAAATACTAAAAAGAAATTTTTTTTGGAAGAGTTAAGTCAAACAGTAGTTGGGAATGATGGCAAGGCAAGCAAAAAAATATTAAAAGATAGTAATTTTGCATATGACCAAACAACAACATATGACCAAAAAAAAACATATGAGGTTGATGGGATTAAGTTTGAAAAAGTATTGGTTCTTGTTAAAAATATTAATACCGGAGAATTTGAATATTCAAAGGGGAAAGGATTAAAAGTTGAAATGAAAGTTAAAAAATTTAAGGATTTGTTAAAACAAGCAAGCATTGAACATTCAAAAACTGGAGTTGGAAGGATAGAGGAGGAGCTCAACATTCCTCCCCAAGCAGCAGAAGCAGTCCAAAAAGAAGTTGCTAGAGATTTGGAGAATGAAATAACAATGTTAAGGGATGAAATGGAAACCAAAAATGAAACTTACAAATTATCAACAAATGAAATGAAAAACGAACTGGAAATACTAAAGGGTAAAGTGGAAGACCAAAATAAAATTAAAAATGAAATATTAGCACTAAAAAAAGAAATTAAAGAAAAAAACGAAATTCATGAAGTTGTCATTGATGAACTTAAAAGGTTAAGAGAAAAAACCAGAATACAAGAAGGAATGGAGGATGAAATAGCAATGTTGAGAAATAACATAGCAGTGGAAAATTTTAGCAGAATTGAAGAAGATGGAGATGGAAAAAGCAGCAAACGCCAACGAGATGGTGATAAAATCCTTAGTGAACTTGCTGGCATCCTGGATCCAAAGGAGGATGGTAAAAGAATGTCTACAGCAAAGCGGCTAGAAACTATTGAAGTCAACAGACCATATTATGAAGATTTACTTAAAAAAGAAACAGAACCAAGGATGAAAGATCTTATTAAATCCGTTTTAAAAGTTATTACCCTAAAAGCTGATCAGATAAGACTTGAAGAAAACATGCCAGTTCAGGAAGAAGAAACAAAAGAAAGAATTAAAAATGATCCTAGAACAAGATTTGAAAAATTTAAGGAATGGTCAAAAAATAACATGGGAGCTCTGGCTGGTATTAGTATTACCATTGCTGGAATCATAGTAACCATAATAATGGCTGGAAAAGCTGTTGTTGTAACTACTGCAAAGGCAACAGGGGCATTAGGAAAAGCATTGGCAAAAATTGCAAAAGCTGCCTGGCCCATATTGGCACCAATTCTTAGCATATTGGCAACTGCTTTGTCATGGGGTGCAAAAGGGTTGGCATGGTTGGCAAAGAATTTGTGGGTCCTTGCAATAGGTTTGACATATTTTGTTTACACAGAATATAAAAACTTTTAAAAAATAACATAATAATAAATGAATTCAGAATATGCAAAAATGGAAGAAGAAAAAAATGAAGATTTAAATCTTAGGGAAAACTTGATCCGCTTATCCTTTGCGAAGGAAATTAAATATTCGGAAGCATATCTGAAAAAAGCTTCAATGAACCAACTTGAAAAAATTAAACAAAATTATGATAGACTCCAACTTGAAAAAACAACATCATTGTTAACTGAGACTCTTGTTACAAAATTTTCAGAGTTGATGGAACAGTTGGAGTTGGTACAGGATGATGAAAAATTGGATGCAGAATTATCCTCAAACAAACTTTTCTGCGATGATGTCAGATTATTGGTTTTGAAAGTCTCCCCATATATTCCCATGATTGGTTTGCTGACTGGAACCATCATTATTGCCAAACATGTGTGGAACAAGGGAGGAACTTTAAATAAAAAAGATGTTTCAGTACAGAATGATGAAAATTCTTCTGAAAATGACAATAGTAGCAGTTCTGTTGATCCCAATAACAGTTGAACTAATATTAATTAAAATTTTGTTCTTTTCCTAATATAAAAATTATTAGGAAAAATTGAATTTAAAAGAATAGTTTTTAAAAGAATAATAAATGGGAATCAAAGATATATTAGAATTTGAAGCTAAACTTTTGAAAGATGAGTTATACGAAAAATTGGAAAAACTTTACACTCCAAATTCAGACCCAAATTATTTATCAACGGTAGAATTAAAAACTTTGGCTTTTGAAAATGGAATGCCATCATCAACCCCATTAACAAGAAAAATAATGTCTGAAAAGCTTGAAATTCCGTACCAATCACCTCCAAACCCAGGTAACCCGGATTACCACAATTGGGTCCCAGTTGAAATAACATTAAAAGAAGTTGGTGGAAATGATGAAATAGTTTTTCCAAGTCAGGTCAATGCTGCTGCTGTTGTTGGAATAAGTGACAGTTTCATCGACTACCATTACAACAATAAAAAACCCATAGAGTTTAATAAAAAACTTTGGAATATCAGTCGTTCAATGCCTATTCAAAGCAGATACCATGATAAAAAATTAGAAAACGAAATAGAACTTTTGCAGTATCAACTCTATGAATTAAATTTGGAAATGTTAGAATACATAGAACAAAAACCAATCCCAAAAGCTAAGTTGTTAAAAATAGCTAATGAATTTGGGGTCCCGAATCCAACTAACCTTACCAACAAAATTCTTTGCTACAAATTTGGATTACCTTTTGTTCCATATGAAATATATGGTAACACTGAAATCCAACCTGTCAAAGTTTTGTTTACAGCAGTGGTTCCATTTAAAAGTGAGACAATTGAGTTCCCAAGTTTGAGTCAAGCAGCTCTGGCGATAGGATACAAGACCATTTGTGGAATAAATTACTGTATCAAAAACAAAAAAATTGTTTGGTATGATGGCAAATATTGGTCTGTAAAACGAAAATAAAAAATGGGCAACAAAAATTCAAAACTAAAGGAAAAATTAAACAAAAATCATATTTCTAAAAAAGGATTCCAGTTGGGTCTAAGTTTTGGCAGAGATGATTTGGTTATGGAAGGAAATTTACAAATAGGTTGGACAAACAAAACAGTAAAAAATTATACAAAAATTCCAAGTTGTAAAAAATCGGTTTCTACAGAATCTTTTGAAAATAAAATAAATGATGATATTAACGAAAATTCAAAATTGGTGGCAACAAATTCGACGACAAAGGATAGACAGGAGGAACACACTTCTTGAGAAAAAATGGGTTCAAAAAGAAAAAGATCGTTGGGTGCACAATGGTGTTAGAAATGAGCATTATTATTGAAAATTAAAAAATTCCTTATTTTAAAAAAAATAAGAAATTTAAAAGAAACTACTATAATAAATGTCAACATTAACTCCTGAAAAACAAAAACTCAAAAAATTATTTCAAATTAGAATGCAACTTAGAGAAAGTGCAAACAAAAGACTTCAAACAATACGGGAAGAAAATTTTCCTCCCACATCTCTCAAAGAACTTAGGCAAATAGGCAAAAAACTTGGTGTCAAAGGCTCCTACAACCTAAACACAGAAACACTGTGTCAAAAATTGGAGATTCAACATAAAAATGAAGTTTTTGACAAGTTCCACAGAAATGTTATTAGAACACCTGTTAAAATTACACTAACATCATTTGATGGCGAAACATTAAAGTTTCCAAGCATTTACAAAGCTGCAAAAAATTTGGAAAAAAATCCAAGTTTTATCCCATATTGCATTAAAAAAAATAAGGATGTTTGGTTTGATGGAAAATTATGGTCAATAAGTCGTTAAAATTTTTAAAAACATATATATAAACAGTAGCCGACTGTTTTCTAAGTTTACCAATTTTAGTTTGGGATTATATTTGGTCATCAACCTTTTCTAAATTACTATCCCATTGTTGGATAGTAATTTTTTTATGAAGTTTTTTTCAAAATGTAATCCACCATAATACAAAAATAACATTCAAAATAATGACTCCAATCATAAAAACCCCAAAAAATGAAACTCTGTTTACTTGTTTAACAATTTGATCCTCAAAATAATCAAAAGCAGCTTCAATATTAACATTATCCATTCTTATTTATAGAAAAATTCATTTAAAATTTTTTTCATACTATAAATAAAGGTATGACTAAACAAACTAATGATCCGAAATTATTAAAAATTCGGGAAGCTGCCAGACTTAGAAAACAAAGGCAGCTTCAAAGGGACAAGGATTTAAATCCCTTCAAACCTGAAAGACTTGCAAAGCTCCAAGAAAAGGCGAAAGAAAAGGAGTTAAAAAAGGAACAAAAACTTGTTAACCAACAAGATAGACTCCAAGATGATCTCAAAAAATTTCAACAAAAACTTGATAACCAGCTTGCTAATAAGGAACAAAAAAAATGGACCAAAGAGATCAAACAAGAAGAGGTAAGGCAAAACAAAATTAAGTGGGACAAAAAATGGTTGGGAACCAAAAAACTTAAAAAAACTAGACAGGTTTTAGGTAACAAACTCTCAAAGATTTTCAAAAGAAAGACCAAAATTAACAAAAAAGTTAGGCAAACAGAGCCCATCATGATCAAAAATCTCTTAAATGGAAAGTCAACCCTGTACGAAATATCAGGTCAAAATTACAAAGATCCTGGGATGTTTTTAGAACAAACAACAGCAGGGGTTGAAAGATTAATTAACAGTATTGAAAATTCCAAGAAAGTTAAGACAACTTTAATTTGCAAACTTGTCCATTATGATTATGTGGAAGGCCACGAAGAAGTGGATCTTTTTTACTTTACATCCCATATGAAAGCCATGACAACTGAGGAGGATGTAACAGAACTTTACAAAGAATCAAAAAGAGAGATGCTTGAAAATTTGTCATCTCATCAGAAAAAAGGTTCTGGATGGTCCATACGATCAGTTGAAAATCTTCATATTTCAATAACAAAATACAAACCTTTAAATGGTAAAAAATATCAAGATCTGCCAAAATTCATCAAAAACAAAAAAGCTATCATCAACCCAAAAAATAAGGATGATGACATGTGTTTTCTGTATGCAATTGCAATTGCTGAGACCCTTGAAAAAGAGCCAAATACCAAAAACTTGGAAAGGGTGCCTGTGTCAA